>VXBU01001144.1:1088310-1205197 GCA_013400315.1 Bombycilla garrulus | reverse complement strand
ACTTCCCCCCCCTTTTTTTTTTTTTTTTTTTTTTTGCCATGTGCATTTGCTGTTGGCCCCATTGGCTGCAGACCAAGACAAGGCTGTGTCTTGTGGGCTGTTGCTTCAAGGGGACAGTGAAAAAGAAGTCACAGCATGACAGTAAACTGTGCGTGGCCTCAGGACAGGTGATGGGGACAGGGGATATTGGAGGATGACCTATGGGAAAAATAGGTTCGAGAAAACAGGGTTCAGCTGAGCTGAGGAGGATGAGGATGCACAGGGAGGTCTATACCCCATCCCGGTACTGTGGGCCTGTGGAAACAGGGATTGCTGGAATGTGGTGCGCTCTTCTCTCCATCAGTGGGTGATTTAGGCCGGTGTACCGGGTGTTTGAGCCGACTCCCTTTAGGATTTGAAGATTCTGAGATGGGCTGGGGAGGCTGCCCTGCTGCTCGGAGGGATGGAGGGGAGGCGGCCCTGCCTTCCAAGGAGCCCTCTGGGACCGTCCTTGTCACCCTGCTCAGGGAAGGTGGGAGGGGAGGTCAGACTCCTCCCTCTCCAGCACCAGTCCGGGGTTGTTTGACCTCCTACACGTAACACATCCTCCATCCTGACCCTCGTCCAGGCCAGCTCTGTTTCTTTTCTCTGTCTCCCTGCCGGAGACAACTCCGTATCAGGTTGCGTTCTGAAGCAGGCGCGCTCTTCTCAGACTCCGCAGAAAATCCATTTATCATATCAGCCTTACATTAGCCAAAGTATCAGAGATAAAAATTATCTTGGAAATCTAAACACAGATTCTAATCTAAGGTACAGCAGCATCTGTTTCCCATTACTTTTTATTACTCACAAGGTTCGAGCGGCTTCACTCCTGCGGTGAGATATTTGGGAAAGCAGAGGCCTGCACTTCCCAGAACTCCAGGTCCCAGTGCTGCCTGCTGCTCATCTCCCAGGGCTCATCTGCATGGGAATAGCTGATTACTCAGCGTGCAGCGCTGGGAAGCACTGCAGTGCACACGCAGGCTCCCTGGGCAGCGCTGAGCTCGGGGTTGTGCTGACTTCAGCAGCACCAGCGCTGGGCTTGGATTCCTTTCAGAGCACAGCTCAGGGATGTTTTTCAGAGGTATTTGCAATACCAGCCTGCCAGATTCCGCTGGTCCAAACTGGCTGGGGAGAAGCGGTGATGTGGATACACACACACAAAGCCATGATTGCAGGCTCCTTTTCTAGCAGAGCTTTTTCTGAGCTGCGCTTTGGGGATGAGGAGCTCCACTCGTGTTGCTGCCAGAAGTGACTCAAACCTGACATTGCTTCTCACCTCACAGGGCCAAATCCTGCATGGCTGGGTGTATGGGGCAGCCACGGGCAGGCCACTTGGTTCAGTGTGATTCAGCNTGCCAGAAGTGACTCAAACCTGACATTGCTTCTCACCTCACAGGGCCAAATCCTGCATGGCTGGGTGCGTGGGGCAGCCTTTGGCTTGGCCACGGGCAGGCCACTTGGTCCAGTGTGATTCAGTCACCGGTGTAATGCAGCCTCCCTTGTACCTCAGGGAATTGTTTCAGGGCAGCCACATCTCAGAGACATGCATGACCCAGCTGGGGGCCCTGAGGGCACTAACAGACCCTGATCTTATCGATATCTATCAGTGTCTGAAGGCAGGGTGCCAGGAGGATGGATCAGGCTCTGCTCTGTGGTGCTGAGCAATAGGACAAAAGGCAATGGGGAAAAATGGATGCACAGGAAGTTCCACCTGAACATGAGGAAAAAATTCTTTGTTGTGAAGTGACTGAGCACTGGAACAGATTGCCCAGAGAGGGGTTGGAGTCTCCCTCACAGGAGATATTCCAGAACCACCTGGACACAACCCTGTGCTGTGTGCTCTGGGATGACCCAGCCTGAGCAGGGAGGTTGGACCAGACGCCCCTCTGTGGTCCCTTCCAACCTGACCCATTCCTGCCTCACCTTGAACTTCTGTTGGTCCCCACTTGAGCTCAGCCCAACCTGAGCTGCATCACACGCAGGCTCGCCTGCCCTTTGCCCTTTTTTCCTGTGCTGCTGCTTGGTTTTCCAGGCTTTTCCTTCAGGGAGCAGCCCTGCTCTTGTGCTCCCTGACGCCAGCACGCTTGCTGTGGTGTGCAGTGCCTTGGGCATGTGCTGTGAACTCAGCCTTGCCCCGCCGCGCAGAGACAAGTATGCAGCTCTGCAAACTACTGTTTGCCTCTGGAGACAAATTATGGCATGCTGCAATAGCTGAGGAATAGCATAAGAGGAGTATGCAATGAATCATGATGCATATGCACACGAGGGGAAAAGTTCAACCTTCTGTTTGCCATTATCTGACTCTTGAAAGCTGAACTGCTCAGTTCTTGCATTTTCTGTGCGGGGTTTATTTCTGTGGCATTTCCCAAGTCTTTCTGTCTGTCTCAAGGCAGGGGGAAGAGAGTGTGTCCCTCCGCAGAACATTGCATTTGTGCTGGCTTGCAAATAAAAATCAAATCAAAAATAAGACAGGATAAGAAACGCGTAGCGTGTAACTCTAGATCTCTGTATTTGCGGAGCTGAACCCTTTTCCTCAGCTTGCCCAGCTGTGGTGTGCCTGAAGGCTCATGTGCTGCTGCACATTCTGGCTGGGGTGGAAGTGGCTGCAGGCACAGGGAGTTTGGAAACTCTTGTGTCTGCAGGAGGACACGTACCCTGACACGCCAGCGGCGTTAAAAAAAATTCATGTCCTTTGATTAGAGTCAGAGATGCCAAGTCATGTTTTCTCGCTACATCAGTTGAAATGGGTTTTCCCTGAGAGGGACAGAGAAGAAGAAGAGAGGAGATAGTTCCCCTCCACCAACTTACTCAAAGTTGACTTCACATCTCAAGGCACCTGTTTTTCCCTAATAAAGATAGCAAAAGTCCCCAGTTGAGCTCAGCCAGGCCTGAGCTGCTGGATTGCCTTTTGCCCTGTTCCTGGGCTGCTGCTTGGTTTTCCTGGCTTTTCCATTAGGGAGCAGCCCTGCTCTCCCTGACCACTCTCCTAAACTAGCTCCCTTGGTGTGTTTGACTCTGGGCTTTTCAGGGCAGCCTGAAATCCCTCAAAATTTCTATGGCAATATAGGAAAATTAGAATTTAATTTATTTCATGATGGCTGTGCATAAGTAGTCCCGAAGAACTGTGGTACCCAGGATGAGATACAAATCAGGGAGTTGTTAGTCTCCGCTCAATACGTCAGATTTTGTCAAACTTCCAAACTGTATAATGGATATTTGTCCTTCCTCAGGCAAATGTTTAATGCAAAGAGCAGGCCAAGAGGTTTCCAATCATCTCTTAATCATCTATGAACACCCACACGGGAGAGGGCTTTTTGTGGGGGGGAGAACAAAAGCATCTCCTTAATCTAGCGGAAAAACGGGATCCTAAAATAATGAGGAAACAGAAGCTAAACACATTTAGAGTGGCGACAAGACGTGGGTTTTCAAGAATGACACTAATTATGCATTGAAACCCATTAAGTTGGTGACTGGAAGAGTCTGCATTCCTTCCTTCCTCCCCTTGGCTGCCGGAGCTGCTCTGGAAGCGCAGGCTGGGCCGTGTGGGAGGTCAGCGCTGCCACTCCTGTTGTCCCTGACCTGGGAGGAGGAAGTGTGGGAGTGCCTTACAGTGGCTGTAAACTCACCCAACCTGGAGCCTTAACCCTGAAACCTCAACCCTGAAGCCTAAGGATGCCCATTTCTACTTGAGAAGTAATTTAGGTCCAGTTTCTTGGGCAATATGTGCTTTTGCTGGGATTAGGACCAGGAGGAACCACTCACCTCATTCCATCCCAGATCCCATTCTGGACCACCTTGCTCTGCTCCACACAGCTTGGGTGAGTTGGTTTTGTCATAGCTCTGTGCATATCCTAGAGAAGCACATGTGGCTCGTGTCTAAAACTAAAACTAAAACTAAGACTAAAACTGAAACTACAATGCAGCAATGAACAATTAAATGAACAATTTCACAGGAACCCGACCTCCCAAATGAACCTGACCAAAATACAATTCTGATATTTACACCAATCTGATTTTTCTAGATAGTCTCTCAGGGAAAAAAGCCAAGAAAACAAAACTCACCCCCTCAGTGATTTTAATTAATCAGTGATATTTGCTTTCTTATTGTGTGCTCAAACTTGCAGTGCAGAAAACTTAGAAAACTATGCCATATCTTATCTTTTTATTAAAAAAAAAACAGCGATGACTGTCTGATCTGGCTGCATGTGGCAGGGAAAGGTCATTCTGGAGAACTGGCTCTGGGAGCAAGCACTGTTTGGATATTAACAGACCTCAAACAGTTTGGGATCAGAGATACTGGATAGGATTTTGCAGAGTATCTGATACAGCAGAGCCTAGGCCTCAGAGTGTTCCCAAAACAGGGACGAGGATTGTCTGTATGGGCTAATCCTGCCTGTCCAGGCACTGCAGGAAATACTGCAGCATTCCCCTTGTGCCCACCCCCTCGGGAGCTGCAGGAGAATTTAGGTCAAAGTACAGGGAACTGTATTACAGTGTTAACACTTATTATCCAGTTTGATTCTATTAAGGGAAACCTGCAGTGAGGAATGAGAATGGAGTTGGCCCTTTCCACAAGTGCTTTAACAGCTGGTGGCCCAAGAGCTGTTTTGATGAAATAAATCACCCTGGTGGAAAAAATCTCGAAAGCCGCAGACTGTGGAAAGTTGACCAGATCTTTACTGGCAATATTTAGGGATGCTCTAAACAATGAGACAGTTGTTTTCCTATTACTTTCAGTACTCTGCCTGGAAAAACATGATATCCCTGAAGCTTGCCTGCCCTGAAAGCTTTGGGATGCGTGGCACTGCTAAACCTGACTGCAGGATTCCTGGAGGGGCTCCTGTGCTTGTAAAGACTTTTAATGTATCCAATAATTAGCTGGATTGCCTTGCTCTCAGTTGGAGACAGCAGGATAGGCAGGGTTGGAGGATTTTTCCCCGGGATCCTGGCTTATTCCTGCAAGTATCCTCCACAATCCTGCACCTGCTGTGAATTCCTGGGAAAAAAAAAAAAAAAAGAAAAGAAAAGGTTGTTGAAATGCACAGCCTCTGTCATAAAACCTGAGAAAAATAAATACAGAGGCAGGGCTGAATGAGCCCCTCAGATCCCAGTGGAGAGGCTGTAAGGTACCAGCTCCCTTCGTGCCTGTGGCAGGATCCCCCCTTGGAGCTGTCTGGCCTCTGGATGGCATCACAGGGAGGCAAATCCAGAGTTTCCATCTGCTAACGCTATTTTGGATTCCAACTCGAAGGAGATGTGCTGGAAAAAGCATCTCCTGGGGCAGACAGAGGCTTTGCCTGCTCAGACTGGAGACGAGAGCTGGGCAGAGGCTCTGCACACACAGGACAGGTCATCTTGTCAGAAAGAGATCTAGTGCTGACCTTCTGCTCCTGGGAGGGTCACCAGTCCAGCCTGTGGGGCTGGGACTAAGGACAGGCAAAAAAAGTAATCTGATCTAAGGTGCTGAGCTTGGAAATCCTTCCACAGCAGCAAAAGGAGGTTAAGGCGTACAAGGAAGGAGACCTTTCCTGTCTGGTTGTTGTTGGTGGCTGTTTCTGACGAGGCTTGACCTTTTCACAAATTCCTGAGTGCAGCAGAGGAGCTTAGTGCTGGCCTGAAGTGCTGAGGAAGTAGAATAGAAATAATCTGCCAAATGCAATCCTCCAAACTCTGTCAAACGAAGCCTTTTTCTTTAACTGGGAGTTTGTGGAAGTGGTGATGGTAGTTTAAATACAAGGTGCAGGGTTTGCTGGTTGGGCTCCTCTCCTCTCAGAGAGTGTTTTGGGTCACCCTGGTTGAAGGGCTCTCTGTGGCACCTTCCTGCTGCTGCTCCTATCTGCTTTTCATAAAGCTCTGATGGGTGACAGCCACCAGTCTCCCTGCTCACTGTCCTGGTGGAAAACCTGATGACCTCCCAAGTCGGAATCACCGGCACCTTTTCACAATCAGCCCAACACCGAACTCTGCAACATTTTCTTTTCCTACCTCGTTGTTTCTCCTGTTTACACTGGTGTCCCATTTACACCTTTTAATGACACAAAGGATCAATCTCCCGTGTTTATACAACAGCTTTTGGCTATGATTCCTTTGTTGTGGGTACAGCAGAGAGACTTTACTGAGATTCATTCCACTTTATGGAAGAGAAGCACAAAAATAAATTACAGTCAGAAAGTCCTGTTTACAGGGGGAAAAAATAGATCGTGTAGTGCAATAACTGTGGGCTATGGGAGAAAAGATGTAATTGTTGTCTGTGCTAAACACCAATCTAAACAGGATCACAAGTAATTAGTTATTTAATAGGTGACTAAAGTAAACACTGCAATTAAAAATCCTATTAAAAATAATATTAAAAAAAGAAACCTTGCAAGAAACGCAGCCTTGTCCTGGACTGCCAGTCAACAAAATCAACAAACCATTACGAAAAAAATGTCCATGCATGCCCAAATCAGTAAAACACATAGTAATTACTTGGCACATTTTATCTTCAAAGTCCTCTGCGTGAGCTAAGTAATTAATCCTCCCAACACCTCGGTGCGGTATGTGCAGCAGGCACCGGTAAAAAGCAAGTTTGTCTTGCAGCCAGGTACAAATACCTTGTTGTGGGGCTCATTCTTGATAGAGGAAATGCCACTCTAAAGTCAATAACAGGGAGTGGAGGTGGTTATCTCTTCAATGGCACTCATTGTAAGCCACGGCTGCTTTTGTTTGAGGGGGGCACTGAGGCCCGAGGAGTTCAGGAGCTGTCCTTGGATTCCCCAGCACATTCCAGGATGAGCAGAGTGGCTCTGGAGAAACGCCGGGAGCCCACGCAGCTCCCACCTTCACACCCGCGCCTGAACCCGGGGTCAGCGTGACCTGCCAGGCCCGAAAACACTTCCCGACACAGCTTTGGGTCTGCCGAGTTGAAGTTAATGGCTTTCGGTTTAATTTCAGGGCGGAGGGAAAAGGGAGCTCCTCCTTTCGCGCTGCGATGCTCCAGCAGCAGCCGGGGAGGGCAGGTAAGAGGTGGGTGACAAAACCCCGTGTTTTGAGCCCACTTTTGTGCTCTCTGCCTAACAGAAGGCAGTTTTCTGCTCTGATCCTTCTGCCTGTTGTGCCACAAAGCCAAAAGGCGGGGAAAAGATAAATACAGGTAGTAGATCAGAGCGGAATTACGTGGGGGAAGGAGAGGTGAGAATGCAGCGGTGGAGCATGGAAAACTCACATTAACATCAAGCTGTGTCATAAACACAACCAGCCTGAGCCTGGGGAGTGCCAGCAGAAATAAAATACCTTACAGACAGAAATCCAAGATGGTACCATCAGCTCCACCCATCTCCTGTGAGGTGCAGCACAAGGCTGTGTGGAGCTTGGCAGGTGCCACACGGAGCAAACCTTCCCACCTGGGAATGAGTAATCCCACCCTGGCTGCCATTACGAGAACATTTGCAGCAGTGGCTAATTGGGCACTGAGCAAAATAAACTTTCCCACAAAGAAGGTTGAGCTGCAGATGGAAAAATACCCGTGCAGAGATTAATTCTGGTGTGGGAAGGAAGGCACTTCAGCCAAGTGAAAGGGCACATTGGAAAAAGGAGCCGCTTTCCCTTTGATCAGAGGGGCACCTGGGCAGCAAGGAGGAAAATGGGGGTTTGTGGATGGAGGAAAACACAGGTTTATGGATATGCAGCTGGCAGAGAGGAGCGTTTTCACCAAAACTGAGGTTGTTGCAGTTGTAGTTCAGGTGTGCTGGTGTGTACGTGGACGGGGAAGATTGCTGTACATCAGGTACAGGTCAGGATGTGAACAACACCAAAATGGGCTCCTCCTCCCTTCAAGGAAGGTCATTTTATCCTTTATTTTTTTCCTTCTTTACTTTTTTTTCCTTTTTCCTTTTCTCCAGGCCCATCTGCCTCTCAACTCTCAGAGGAGCTCCATACCTGTCTTTAATCTCCAGCCTGCTGTTGATCAGGGAAAATGATGTTTTCTAGGATAAATCCCCAAGAACAGGTACTCATCAGCATTATAAGCCTGATCATCCCCCTGTGGACTTCCCATTTTTCTAGGAATTAAAACGAAAACAAAGGAGGCAGAGTTCAGAATCTCGCATGGGTTTAGTAACACGTGGAACGTTTCCCAAACCCTCACGTCGTGCAGGCATAAGTCATGCAGTGTTTTCCATGCGCTCACAAGTCCTATCTGAAATCCAGAGTGAAGTGCCAAGTTATTTCCCCGCAGGACACGCTCTGTGATGTGCATCAGCTGGGCCATCAGGAGAGCCCAGCCCTGCAAAACAGCGTCTACACACACGCTGGGGCTCAAACAAGGAACTCAAGCACGTGCTTTAGGATTACGTGCTATCCTGATTTATAAATAATTCCCACAACTCTGATTAGAAGCATGGGATGAGGCCGGTCTTTGTGCTGAGATGTATTGACTTGTCTATTCCGAGGTTTCCAGGGAATGCCACCTTTCCAACTCTCTCCTTTGGTGCCATTAGGATGTCAGGCTCGGCTGGAAGAGCTGTGTGGGTGACTCCCTTTTGAAGCTTGATGTGACAGCACCGTGTGGAAAAATTCTTATTAACAAGGCCCAAACTGTTACTCCAGCAAATATTTAACAGGCATCAAATACCTGCTTATTTCTGTTCTTCCCAAATGATTTTATTTCTACTTTTCTCAAATAATTCACTGTTTGGAGGACATTTCATTGTGTTATTTTTGCAGTGTCTCTTTCTCAAGAGAAAATCTTTGCCACAGCAGCTGCTTCTGAAAGGACACAAAGAGTGAGAAGAACAGGGACACTTAGGATCCATCCTTTCCAGAAGGTGATGGATTCCATGGCTCCTCCAGGAGCTGCTGGATGCCCTGGAGGAAAGGGGATCCAAACTGGATCACAGACATCAGCAAATAACCTTGTGCTCCTCGGCATTTCTCAGAGCAAATTAGCTGTTTGTCCCAAGCACATGACTTCCCTGTCTGCCTTCCAGGGAGAGGGAAGCAGCATTCCCAGACTACACACATGACTTTCCCCTGTTTATCCCACAGTGTCTCTCGGATCAGACCCCTCTGCCATCCATCATCCGTTCAGAGATACAGATTTCACTAATGGCCACAGTGTAAATATTTACAATAAACAGTTTTAACAGCTGACTTTTAGTAGCCACTGTGCATATGGAACTGCATAAACAGGAAGGACGACTCTAGGGATGGAAAAATTGGCACAGGAAGGAAGGAAAATAAGAAACTACAATGCTGAAGTCCTACAGAATTAATTAATACAGTAATTTATTAGAAATAAATATTTCTAGTAAATTATTATAGTAATTAAGACCCTTCTCTTCTGAAGACCTACAATACAGGCATGAAGCGAACACATAGAATTATTTGGCCCTACAAAATAATGTATAGCACTGAAATTCATCTGTTGTTACCTTTTTGACCCAAATGATTAGCCAGGATGTGGGGTCTCTGGGTTTGTTTTTTTCACTAGGAGTAGATATTAATGATGGTTTCAAGTATTTCTTTAACACAATCCTGTTTATTTCAAAGCCAGGGCAAAATCCTTGTTCCCTGAACTCATTAGGAATTAAATAGCAGGAGGCAGTTTCCTTGGGCAGTGGTCCAACTCCCCTTTTCCAGCCAGCACTCAACCCAAAAAACTCACTTCATCAGTCTCATTTCAAGGTCATGCTTCATGTGCTTCTTCAGTTATCCTTGACTTTTTCAGCTGCCTTCTCTCCTTGCTACTGTGATATTTCTCATGATGTTTTTACTACCTATTTCTCCCCTTTTCCCCTGTTTCCTTTCCATTCCCACCCTCCCCTTCCCCCCAAAAGACCCAAGAAACTGCATTAAATCCTTTGCTCCTTTAAAAGAAATTCAAATCCTTAGCCCTTGGCACTTGCTAACTCATACTTTAGGCAGAGTATCTTAATGGTTTGGGCACTAATTCTCCCCTCACCCCCCAAAAATAGTTATTTTTTCCATTTATTCTCATCAAAAAGTGACTATTTGGAATCTCCATCCCACCTGACAGAGACTTTGTATCTTCAGTTGTTGCTTGCCAGATGCCTGTGATTTTATTTTATTCTATTTTACTTTATTCTATTTTANTTTCTCTTTTTCTTTTTCTTTTTCTCTTTTTCTTTTTCTTTTTCTTTATTCTTTTTCTTTATTCTTTTTAATTTTTCTTTCCTTTTTCTTTTTAATTTTTCTTTCCTTTTTCTTTTTCTTTTTCTTTTTCTTTTTCTTTTTTCTTTTTTCTTTTTAATTTTCCTTTTTAATTTTTCTTTTCTCTTTTTAATTTTTATTTTTTTCTTATCTCCACAAGAATCTTCCTGATGGAAAGGCCAGAATTTGTTCTGGTCTTTTAGCCAGGCTTTGCCTCTGTGCGGGGTTCTGTTTTTACTTTCCCCTCGAGCTGGCAAACCCCTGTCACCATGTCACACACCAAACAGTGACAAATTCCTGCGCACACTTTGCCTGTGGGTTCGCAGGCACACACTCTGGAGCTCAGCAAGAAGAAATATTGGCTCCCATTCCCCCCCTCTGCCAGAATAACTCTTCCTTTCCGGGTGTTTGTTTAACTAATCTGTGCTAAGGCCACCTGTTCTTCGAAAGGCAGCGGCAGAAAATAACAAAATGCTTCAATATTTCAGTGGGAATGAAGGCTCCGTGGCTGTTTTTGGGCACGGCAGCGGGGTATTTACAAGGCTAATTTCAGCTCCTCAAAGCATTTCAGCAGGTTTTTAAAGGTGGGGACCCGTGAACCTGAACTGAGCGAGGCTTAAACTCAGGTTTATCCACCCCAGGTGCCAGGAGTGCTCGGGTCCACGCTGTGCATTCCCTGGCTGGGATCTGCTGTATCCCGCTGGAGGAGGAAGGAGGAAGGTTATTGGACTTGGAGCCGGGCAGAGGGCTGACAAAATAAAGTGACCGAATTAAGATGGATGAAAAGTGGGGGCGCAGGAGGGGAGAAAAGTGAATTTCTTTTCCTCTTGTGGAAAATCCAAGCAGGCCAATACCTGCTGTAGACCAGGTGACATTCATTTCCCTAATTTACCTTACAGGGGAGACTGGGATTTTAATTTTATTTCTTTTATTTTCCTTTTTGTGATTTTCTTGAGGCTTTTATTTTTTCTTTTCTTCTTTAGAACCGTATGTCTTCCTATTACATGGAAAAGAATCAGTAAGCCATCACCTCCACTTCCTAAAACACTTTTACCACTGATTTTTCCTTTTTTTTTTTGTATATAAATGCATTTTTGAAAACGTGCTGTTGCCTCAAAAAAAAAATATAATAAGCACATACAATAGTAAAAAGAATTAAGAGTTCTAATAACTCTGTGGGAAAGATGGCTGAGGGAAAATTCTAAAATCCTGCAAGCTCCCTGCGGGTGGAGGAAGATCACAGGTGAATCATGGCAGCAGAGATAATGAGTGTGTTCCTCAGTCCTTAGAAATCTGGAGTCCTTGTCCTCAGAAAGGATGGACTTCTTCAGCTCTGATGGGTTCATATTCCATGGGGCACCAAGTGCACACAACCACAAACCATAATCAATTAACGACCAGATCATTAAATAATTTCAGTCCAAGGCCTGCTGCCAAGGGGAACACCATGGAGATTGTGTTATCATAAACTGGTGAACAAACTGTGAAAATAAAGGCTGTTCCTGACACAAAGATGGAAATATCTAAAGAGAGCCGGAGGGGCAATGTAATTATGAAGAATTTGAAGCTACAACATAAATACAGGAATATATCCCCTGAGCCAGCACTGCTCTAGAGTATATGTAATTTTAAACTCATGAAATGCACCCATTAAATCACATATGCTAATTGTGTGCTTAAAATCAGCCCTATGTGTAAGTCCCTCATGGGCTGGAGGTCAGGTGGGGCACGGGTATAAATGGTATTGTACTCTTGGAATGTCACATGGAGGGAAAAGGAAAAGAAATTTAAAAAAAGAGGTGAGAAGATGCAAACCAGGAAAGAAAATTCTTGTTTTGATAGCTAATGCACAAGGATGAGGCCAGAAATATCACATCAGACGAGGAAAGAGGAATAACCTTGGAACAACTGGATCAGGTAACCTTGAAGGAACCAGCAAAGATGAGGTCTCTTGGTGAAAGGAAAATGAGGTTCTCAGAAGACATGGTTGGACTTGAGACAGTTCCTTTTCTTTTCATAGCAGGTTTCCCTTCACTTCCTCATTTCCTAATAAATAAATAAATAAATAAATAAATAAATAGATGAAATAGGAAAAAAAAAGGCAGATCATCTACCTTTGTTCAGCAGCTCCTGGAGCCCCATCACTGCCGCTCTGCTGCTGCAAAAGCATCTCCCCACCTCAAGTGGCAGCTTCAAGGTCTCTGGAGAATGCACCACATCGTCTGGCTGGAAAATCCCTGCCCATTTAGAAAATGCTTTGGTTTCTTATAATCTTGTCAATAATTTTGTTCACAAAGACCAATTGCCAACAGAAAAATACATTTGTGGGTCTGATCCAAAGTTCAGGTAAAGTCAATGAAAATATTCCTCAGGCACTCTCCATGTGGAACCGTATTTTGAGCTGTCTTTCTAAAGCTTGCAGGGAAAGAGAACTGCTCAATTTTTCTAGTTGCTCTTTAACAAATGGTTTTAGTTTTTAAATAGTTTTTAAAATTCTGCCTTTGGGATGTTCATGCATCACTGAACACCGTTAAAATAGAATTTGACATTGGTATTCACAGCAATGCTAAGAAAACTGCCTTTCTTTATAGGAAGGAAAAAACCTAACCCTAAAAGGAACATTAAACACATAAATAACACGAAACATGCCTGTTTCCACAGTAATTTCAATGATTCATTTATTTGTTTTTAATCCAGGGCTTTTAAGATAAAGATTCATCATATGAATTATTTTTTTAGGTAATGCACACCATAAACATTTTACTTTCCCCCCTCCCTCAAGATCCGATCCCTTTCCTTTTTTTTTTCCTGTGGAAAGCAAGATTTTTTCCAAACTTTTGGTGAATAAGTGATGACGACGGGAAGTTCTCTAATCTCTTGCCATTTACAAGTGAGTCCACGTGGAGCTTTTGGATGGAAAGTTGCAGCAGAAGGTTCCAAGAGCTGCAGGGCTCTCTAGCTCTGAGCTGGGCTGAGTGTATGGAGACGTATCCCAGGCAGCAAAATCCCGCTTTTCCAGAGTAGGCTCATTTTAAAGACGTGTGGATGTGGCACTTGGGGACACAGGTTAGTGGTGGACTTGGCAGTGCTGGGCTAACAGTTGGACTCAATGATCTCAAAGGTCTTTTCCAAACTAAATGATGCTCTGATTCTATTTTTTTTTTTTTCCTCATCCTTGCCCTCTAATGAGCCGTGGCAGCCTTTTCTTGCCTGCACATTCCTTAATACCTATGTAGCCAGAAGCCTCTGGGATAGGTAGGGAAGGGTTTGGCTGCTGTAGGGCTGTCACAGGATCATTCTGGTCTGAGCCTGGGCACCAGGCTCTGATTTTCCCTTTTCCCACATCCAGAGCTGTTTGTTTGGAGGGAGTGTGAAATTTGTGTTTCAGCAGCCCAGACTTTAGTCCCCGGATTAACTCCTCCCTTACAGAGAAGTTGTGTCATCCAGACAGGGGCTTAGGGGTGACGAATGAGTCTGTCCAAGCCTTCTGGTGATTTCACAGGGTGATTTATTCCATGAATGCATTATGTTTTGAGGATGACCCCACGGGGATGTTTGCAGTTGGTTTCCATTAATTAAATATAAAATAGAGTTGCAGCTTCGGAGGCATTTAACTGTGGAAAAACTCCAGTAATCACAAACCCCAGGACACCAGACCCTGCAGATCATGGCGCTGGTGGTGGGTGACTGTGACTTCTAGAACAATCTCCTCTCTCAGGGTTAAGGCCAAGCCTTGGAAGGACCAACTTGATCTCAGTTTAGCAAGTTCAGGGTCAAGAACAAACCCCTCCACCCCTGCTAAAGTTCCCTCACCAAACTCACCAAGAAACAAAACATGGCATTGCTTCCAAGGTTAAAACATTGCTCTAAAATACGTGTACATACATACATACATACATATATATATATATATATACACACACACATACATATATAAACCATGAGATATATAAGGGATATTAATCTTGTGCTTGTGGTGGTCTTCTCCAAATTCCACACATCTCCTGCAAGGGGATGTTGTTTCAGGTCTTGTGCTCCAAGTTTCCCACTCTGTGGTGGCCACAGCTCTCCCTCACTGCCTCTTCTGGGTTTCTTTTTTCACTTTGTAAACTTTTCAGTTTACTAAAGCTCCTTTATCCATATGGGAAATGGGTTTATTTTAATAGTCGTTACATTGCTGGGGAGATACAAAAAAAATGTCAGCTGGGTTCAGGTCTCAGATTTGCTGTAATAAAAATGATACAGGGGCAAAAGTAATTAATGAATATTGAATATCAAAAGTGGACTCAGTTCTAGAACATTTTGAGCATTTTTGCTTTGGAGCAAATACTCTGCTGGGGCTAAAATCTGAAAGGCTTGCAGGATTTATTCTTTTTTTTTCCAGAGAGAGGGTTGCTGCTATGTGGAAATACTGTCTCTTATGCCACATAGTAAAGTACATTTTTTTCCTCTTTTGCAAAAAAGTGGTGAGAAGCCAGCTCCCTTATTTATCCAACTTGTCAGTCCACAGGGAGAGGACTGGAGATTTAGTAATATCCTAGAAAAAAGGATTGCCAATACAAATGCAATTGTTTCTCGCAAAGGCGCATTAAGGAGACAACATTCAGTGCTTCCAAAAACACAAAACAAAGCTGGATGTGAAATAATTTGGAGAGGAATTTGTGGTATGTAACTGGGAATGCGTGTATGCCTGCTGACAGGACAGATCATCTGAGTTCAATGGGATGTATTTCTCCCCAAGTCAGATATTCCGTGTAACATAATTCAGGAAGCCCCGTGGGAGCAGCTGTAGGTGGGGAATGGACTCTTGGGTGATGTGTTTATTCACAGGCTCAACGGGAATCAAAGCCTTTCCAAATGGAAAGCTGTTTGCGTGCTTAAGACATTGTCTAAAGTTGCCCAGCTGGGCTGGTGGGACACTCTATGTACAGCCAAGAAAACATGGATTGAACACTGGGACATTAACCCATAAACAAAGCAGGGATCCACGAGTCCTGTGCATGGGACTTGGCAGCTTCAGCTCTTTGATGATAGCAGAGAAGCACAACTCAGATCCTAGCTCAGCTACAAAATATAACCACACCTCCACATTCCCGACCCCGTCAAGTTCTGGCTAAACTGCATTAATTTTAGTGTAAACAGGACGTGTTTCATATTTATGGAGGACTCTGGCTGGGGTTGCTGTCCTGAACCCGAGCCACAGCAGATGAACATCTCTGCTTCAGCCTTGTTTTTGTTGTGCTGGTTCTGCTTACAGCAAACAACCGTGTCTGAGAAGCCTGGGGTCCGTGGGATCAACTGTTTAATCAGCTGTAGCAAGAATGTGATTGTCTTTGTTGTTAACCACTCAGCTATGAAAAGCGTGAATAGTATATGTACATTTGGAAGCACCACACGAGTGGTTTTGTCCCTGCTTTGCTCCCTCCTACTGGTCAAATGCTCAAAATAAGTTAAATATTTTGGAAGTCAAGCGTTTCGCTGTTTTTTCTCCAAAGTCTGTGTTTTCAGTTCAAACAGATAATTGCATCTGTAATGGAGAGATGTTTTCCTCACTTGGCTGTGTTAACATCATAAAACACCTGCTAGGGCTGAGCTGCTTTTACCTCTGAAATGTTTGTTTTTCACCACTTTTTCTGCAATATAAACGTACCACTGTAACTACAAAAGTTTTGCCTTCAAATTTTTTAAAAACCCCCCTCCTCGGCATGGAAAAATTGTACTCACTTTTGTTAGGTTTTGTTGGAATTCTTTTTTTTTTTTTATTTTCCATAGACCATAAACATTCTTCAGGCTTGCAAGAGAAAGGAAAAACCCCAGCCAAATCGAATGTAACTGTTGAAGTGTCAGAAATGCAAATCTCCTGTTGCTGCTGTTCTGGTGTACATTGGATGGAGGATGAGGAGGTGGTTCCTCCTCCCGGGGCAGCAGTTTTGCATTCCTGCAAAGAGAGGATTGCACTGCCTCTCTCTGCCCACACAGCAGCCTGAGAGGGCTCTTTCTGCATTTTTGGGGTGCCCAGCACACAGCCCACTGCTCACACCGAGCAGATGGATTGGGAGCGGTCACTGCTGGTCACTCAGCACCCGTGAAACACAGAGGAGCAAACCCAGCTCCTGGCTGCTCCTGGGCGCTGCAGCGTGGCTGAAACGAGCTGCAGACCGGCTCACGTGAGCGATTGCTTCACTCTGTTGAGTGGCTGGATGTTGCAAGACCACTCAAGGTTTCAGTTGTTTTCCTGGACCCTGGAATGTTGACTCATTTCTCCCAGGAATGAGTGGCTGCAGGCTCTGGACGTCCCGAGCAGCTCCGGTGCGCCCAGGGGAGCAGGGTGCAGGGGCAGCCCGTGGGTACACACCCTGTCTGGCACACAGAAATCGGATGTTGCAATGCTCACGTGTGGATTGCCAGGTTTTTAATGGAAAATTAATGGATGGCTGACCTCAAAATGCTGGGAGCTACCTAAAGGGTTACATCACTCTACCACCCACAAGCGTTTCTTGTGAACTTTTCCCGACTTTCCTTCCCGAACCTCTCGGCTGTCATCTCCTCTGGATTTGGACAGGCAGCAGCATTTGGGGCTGGTTTTAAGCTCCTAGGAAAGGCATTTTTGAGGTGCTGCTGAGTGTGGAGACAGGAGAGGTTTCCAGTGACGCCAAGTGTGGCACAGACTCTGTTCCTGAACTGAACCCTGACTGTTGGCATTGGTATCAAGGAGCTGCTGATCTGGAGGAGCTGTTTGGTGAGAGAGAGGGTCCATCCCCTTCTCCCTCACTGCTGTCTCATCTGAATATTCCTTAAAGTAGTCAGAGAGGAGCAAACCAGATCATCCTTGAAAATTTTCCCCAGTGTCATCGCACCGTGTCACACTTCTGAAATTTCAGCCCAAGAAGTGAAGTATCCCTGTTTTCTCTCTCACCCCCAGCAGCCTGTTTTCCAACTCTCATCTTCAATTTCAGGAA
Organism: Bombycilla garrulus; assembly: GCA_013400315.1. Lineage (NCBI taxonomy): Eukaryota > Metazoa > Chordata > Aves > Passeriformes > Bombycillidae > Bombycilla > Bombycilla garrulus. The sequence goes on along the minus strand of VXBU01001144.1, from coordinate 1,188,068 downwards.
AAAAAATAAAAAAGGGAAAAAGCCCCCAGAAGTGCCATCTTGCATAACTCCTGCCCTGAGTGCATTTTCCATGCTGCCGGGCCAGACAGGTTTTCCATTTTGACGTTATAGTTATGTCTGACTCTTCGGAGCGACAGCTCTATCACAAGAATCTCTATCTCTTGTTCTCTAAATCTGCAGCTGTTTGTATTTCTCGAGCTTCCAAATTGCTCTTGGTCCCTGGCCACGCTGGGGAGTCCCGAAGATGCCAGCGGGAGAACAAGTGCTGGTTGTGGGAGGTGCTGGGTGGTCTGCAGGGGAGCTGTGCCTTCGCCCTCCACCTATGCTCAGACAAAAAACGCCCTGCAAGACCCAGAAATGCGTTTTCCTTTCGTGTGCAATCCCCAGGTAAAACTGGAGCTCCCCAGACCGGAGGCTTTGCCAAGAGTGGGCAGGCCGCTCCTTGCCTGCTTGTGCTGCCACAAACACTCGGTTGTTTCCAGCAGCCCAGGACTGACAGGCGAAACTCAGATATTCTGGCCCTTTCCCCGCTTCATTTTAGCACCGAGCCATCCAAGGATCCATTTGATCCATTTTCCACGGCGTGGAGGGCGGCACAAGGACAGAACCGCGTTCGTGCTGCCTTGAAGCCGCCGCTGTTGTGCCGGAGTTCGCCTCTCCCTGCCCGCAAAACGTAACCCGAGCCTCCTCCATGAAACTCGCTCAATTTAAAGTTTACACAAATCATCTCGTTACTTCCAGTTTTCCTTGGCTCTCGCAGGGTTTTGTTTGTTTTTTAGCCCTTTCCTCAGAGGTGGTTTCTCAGCACCCAGCTGCCCCTTAATTCCAGGGCACAGGGAGCCTCCAGGGGTCAGGTTTCCCACCTGGATCAGGCTCAGCAGCCCGCAGAGCCCCAGGGAAAGGAAGGGCCAAGGGATGTATGCTCACTGGGAGATGCTGGCTGGTTTATCCAAGCGAAAGGGAGGTGGTGGGGATATTACAGTTCTGCAGCATCCTGAGGATGGTGTCAGGACATCACTTAAAGTCCGGGTATAGCTTTACAATAAGAAAATCCAGAAAAAGGACAGATTTCTGACAACCAGGATGATGTGATTCTGAGAATTTAAGGAGGCATAAAAATCCTTCAGTTTTATAGTGATGTTAGGTGGGTCTCTGGAAAGTGCTGTGTGATGAGGGTAAGACTCTAGGATACAGTTCCAATCTGAAATGTCCCTCTGCCTGGGGACCAGGCAGATTCACTTTTTCTGGGTTCTTTGCACTTTAAATCCTAATCCTCTCTCAGGGTGCCTGACTTTTTAAAGATGCACACCATAAGATAATCCTTGTCCTGCTTTTGCGGAGTAACTTTTCATGCTACTCCACTCACACACTGTAATTTAAACCAAATTCTATTGGTTTAATACATACTGAAGATGACTTAATTTTATTTCTCTTTTTTTTTTTTCCCTCAACCCCCTGCTAATTCCTCCCCACAATTTTCATCTCCCAAGGCCATAGCTAGAGCACTTTTTGTCATGATTATCACTCATCGTAACTGAGCCAGCCTAACTCATGATGTCATAATAAGAAATCCACTCTCTTAAGTTATTTTGTAGACAGCTCATCTCAATAATTCCCCTGCCTTTACCCTGACAATAACCTTATATCTTTTTGGCCTGATTTTTTTTTTTTGTTTTTTTTTAAACTAGTATAATTGGTTTTGTCATGATGGTAGCAGTGCTTTGAGTGCCAAAAATACATTCCCAGAGCAGCTGTGATGAAAAACATAGTAGTGAATTTTGCAAGTCATTATTAGTCATTTGCCAAAATGAATGGCAGCTCAGGCTCGAAGTGTGTTACCCAGAGGATGCCCAGGAAGGAAAGCTCTGTGTGCCAGGGACTTTCTTCTTTCCACCCAGACAGGACTGGCTTTCACTGAGGGTGGTCAGAATGATTCATGTCCTGCCAGAAAAAAGCTGGGACCCATTTCTTGGAAGAAACAGAAATGGAAGCAAAGCCTGATTCACAATGTCTTAATATTTCTTGAAAAAGTGCCTTTAAAATCTTGCCTTGCTGTCAGTTCAGATTCAGTGACCTGACAGCGCCTCAGCTGTCCTTTTCTCCTTGCTCCATTCCCTAAATGCAGTTATTGCACCTTCAGGGGTTACACATCCACTCTCCTGATGTGCAGTTTCTCAAGCTCTTTTCAAACCCCACAGGGAGATTTCTCCATCCCTCTAGACTTCCCCATGTGATGCTGTGGCTGTGATTCCCTCCCAGCTCCATCCTTCCCACATCCTCTCCTCATTTTCCACCCCAGGTTCTGCCACAGCCCTTTGCTGAGCACCGGGGAGGGGTGGCAGGCTTGGAGCAGCCCTCAGTTCTCTGATTTCTGCTCCATTTTTACTGCACCACAACACTTTTTCCCTCTCCTTGTTTGTGGCTGGAAAGCATCTGAGGCTGTTTTCCTCATCTAAACTTCCATTTGGGTAAATTCTGACAGTTCTTGTTTTACCTCTCCTCTCCCCAGCCTCCAACATGCTCCTCTGTTGCTTTTTGCACCCCTTTTTGCACACTTAAGACTCCCTCGATTCTGCCACAATAAGATATCCATGTGGGACAGGGAGGAGACCTTTCTCTTTAGCAGGGTGGTAAATTTGACAACATTTTTGGTGTTTCCTAATAAAAATTCCAACGCCCTTGATCACAGCAGTCACTGAGCCCTTCAAACTCTGACTCCTCCAGCTCCACATCCTTTTTGATGTTGGATGCCACGGTGCTGCTTAGAGTGAGTCAGTGGTGATCACTCAGTTTAAAGCTCTTTGCCAGGAATTAGGAAGCACTTTTGCAGTGCTGACCCAAAAGCAGGGCAGAAACAGCAACTCCTGAGGAAGCTCATGCAGGAACAACTGGGCTCCACCAGGTTAGCAGAATGATTTCTCCAGCTTCCCCCAGGAAATCTCCACCAAGAGCACAATTCCTAGCAGCTTCCCTCTCTCCAACACCCAGCAGAAGTCATTGCCAAGGTCCAGCCTCGGTCAGACAGCCATGTCTCAGCACAAATCTGTCCTGGACAGATTCTGACTGGTCCCTGATGGATCTCTTTTTTTATGCATCAGCAGCACAGGCAGTGGCTCGTGATTTATCAGATCCTCACGCTGAGGCTCCTGCTGCTCTGCAGGAGTCCTGCCAGAGAGTCTGAACCAACTCACGTGATAATTTTAAGGGCTTTTGTGGTCTTGATTGGGGAATTTGTCTCTTCAGGTAATATTTCTTCCATCCCTGAAAGCCCTGTGTGAATTTCATGGACTTATTTGGCTCTTTAAGTCCTCCCTTGCTGGGGAGAAAGTTCCTGTGAGCTCATGGATGGCTGTGCTCTGTCTGCCCTTCCATAGGAGCCCTCTTGTTCAGGCCTCTCCAAAATCCACCTTTTATCCTCTGCCACTTTTGATTTGTTGATGTTTCCTCTTCCACCAGTACTTTTTTTTAAGCCTGGTTTTAAGAACAAGGGAGGTTAGCATATATTACATTGTTTGTAGCAGGCATTTCTACTTCAGTTTAGCTGGAAATGCTGCACCAGGGGTGGTCCTTGCCTGACTTCAAATCACCTTTCCTCTCCCACCTGCCAGGAATCACTGCCACTTTCCACTGAGGGCTGTGGAGCAGCTTGAACCTGGCTTTGCTTGATGGCCAAGGCCCCAGGTAACCTGTTCTTCTGCAAATTCTCTCTCTAAAGAAATTAAACTCTCAGTTTCCAACCTGGGGGGGAAAGGCAAAACACTCCCCCACCCCTGCTAAAACAAAATATACAAATGAAGAAAAAAAACCTCATGATCTCAACAGGTCTGAGAAGTTCCTCTGGGGCAGATATTTGGCACTCTGCTGTCAGCTGAATGCATGGACAGCCTATTTTGATGAGCTCCAGCGAGGCCTTGGATTTGGGCAATCTCCAGTGGATGACGAGCTGCTCACCAGAGCCCTTTCAAGCCAGCTCAGCTCCAAGGAATTGTTTCACTTCCATCAGACGTGTCCTTACCCCCACCCCTTCTGTGTGGGATTTCTTCCTGCTCATGTTCTTCTTGCAGTGGACAGGGAGCTTAAAAAGATGGGAAAAATTGACTTCCTGTGATGCTGTCATTAATGTATACTCTGGGAACTGCCTTCTTGGCAGAAATGTGGACAAAACATATATTTCCTTTAGTTTTTTCCTTGGAAATACATAAAAAAATGACAGCGGTCACAAAGCTGTATTGTTACCAGTGAATACTGTTTGGGGAAACCTTGTTTTGCTGTTTCTTTTCCGTACATTTATTTGGGAGGTTTTTTTGGCTGCTTTTCCCTTCCGTAGGCAATAAACTTCAAATTATTGTAGGATTTGGAGCTTCACTTACAAAAAAAAGTCAGAACTTGACAAAATGCCCACTAATGGAAGTGGAAAGTCTCCCACTGACTTTGAGAAAGATTTGCTCGTGTCAGAGACCATCCAAGAAATGTTTCATTTTATGATACTTTCAGAGTTCAGGAAATGGTGACTCTTTAAATCAGAAGAGTAGATGAATGCTGGCTCACACATTTCCACAATTTTTATCCTGCTCCAGCATCACTATTTGACTATGGAATGGGCACTGCTGAGGTCAAAGCTCTGATACAGAAATGTCCATTTTTTTGCCCCTGTTGTCATCATAGGCCACCCAATATTCTTAAATTTTACTTTAAAACAGTATTTGGCCAATCAACTTGAAATTTGAAGAAAACTGATTTAGGAATGGGATTCTCCTTTGCACATCAAAAGGAGATATAACAAGATACAACATCCAGACAAATCTGGGCTGGAAGCACAGTTAAAAATTTTAATGGTGGAAGCAGATAACTGTAAGATGTCTCATGGAGATTTAAGTTATGCATGGGTCATGTAGGATTCTCCATCACTAGAAGCCAAAATTGGGTTATTTTCTCCTGGGTGCTCAGCATGACCCAGAGGCACAACTGGGAAGGGGAAAATTCAGGACAAGGGCCATCCTGGGTTGTGCAGGAGGTGACAAAAGACCACCCCAAACTTCTAATCACAAAATTGCATGAAGTAGTTAATTATTGGCAACATGCACTGCAAATCTCGGTTCTCATGCAGGTGACAGAAGGTTTCATCTGCAGAGAAACGTTCTGGAAAGCAGGGAAATTCTGCCTCAGCCTCTGGAAAGCAGCATGGTGTGGGAGGTGGAAAGGAGTTAAGAAAGGTGGAATAAATGAAGTGTTTGGTGCAGGTAAAAATGAGGCTGTGCTTGTCTGGTCCTGCCCTGGTGGCAGCCAAACTGTCACAATGCTTGGTGACTCCAATCCCTGGAGAAGGGGCATCCCAACGTGCTGATGAGGACATTTTGGGGCCTTAGGCTCTGTTAAACCCCAAGTTATTCTGAAGTAACAAAAACTGTGAAGTTGACACCAAGAAAAAGGAAAAAGAAGAAAGAAGAGGGGCCCATGTTTTGTGGTTAACAATAAACCAGCGTCACATCTCTTTCCAAAGCAGAAACCTCTCAATTTTTGCTTCTGTCTCATTCAATTATGCTCAAAGGGCCGCATTTAAAAGCTGCAGGAAAAAGGAGTCAGACCTTTACAATAAAATACATGAAGCTGAGTTTGGCAGTGCCAGCCTTTGATCCTGCAGTTCACATTCTGGAGAACATTGAGGATGTGATGTCAGGGCTGGGCTGGTGCCAGGGCAGGCGGTAACCCCTGACACCTGGGCAGGTCTGGGGTTGGCTGCTGTGTACCCACCCATGCCCACTGCCAGGCCCTTCCAGAGCATCTTAATAAAGACAATTCTGATGGCAGGTGAATCAGGGAGCCCTTTTCCCTGTACCAGATAGAAAATTTGGAAGAAACACTACAAAAAATGACCTTTTCCCTGACCAAGACACAAACTCCCAGAGAGTTTGTATCTGAGGTGTTTAAATCTCTAAGGCTGGACACAGTGGGTCCACATATCTTGTTCTGGCTCAGTCTAAATCTCCCTTCTTGAAGCTTTAAGACCCCCAGATAACCCATGCATAGGGTCCCTGGTTCATACCCTTCCTGGGATCACATTTGAAATTGTTTAGTTTATCAGTTAATGTCCAGATTTTTTTTATTATTTCCATGCTGTGGCTTGAGTTTGTTGTTGTGGATTGGAGCTGCTGTTGGGGATTTAAGGACAGAAAGGCACAGGCTCAGTGCTGCCCAGGCTTTCCCAAACATTCCTCTGCCTCCTGCACGGCAGGGATGTCTCTGAGTCTGCTCTCATGCTCTGATTTCTTCACCAGCATGGAAAGAAATCACACAGATGCCTCTGTTCCCACTTTTATTCCGGCTACATAAATTACTGAGAGCCTCTCCCACTTTTGCTGATTTCTTTAAATTTGTTGGAAGCTAAGGAGAGGCAAATGGGATATAATAGGGATGGTGTTGAGCCCACATGGGATACTGAACTGAAAAAGTTCTTGGATAGGGAGATAGGTAAGGAAGTAAGCTAGAGCATTAATAGAAAATAAATCTTCCTCTATTGTTTTTCTTTTCCAAGTTAAATTCTAACAGATACTCACTTACAGTTTGGATATCCGCCGTGACACGTTTGACACACGGTTAACTTCACGCTGTTAATTATTGGAGCCTTTCTGGAAGTCTCCTGAGGCGTTTGGTGCAGAGCTGTGTGGCTCAGCAGTCCCTGTGCAGGAGAGCTGGCATCTTCTCCTGCCACCTCTTGGTTGTGGTGGCTGCTGCCAGGCTGTGTCACCTTCCTGGCCGGAAAATTCATTCCCATCTGTAGCTCAGCCCTGTGCAGTAGGCACAGATGTGCATCTTTTGGAGCAGGGATTGCATCAGGGTCAGAGCTGCAGCCAGCCACAGGTGGTTTAACTCAGAGCCTGTGAGAGCAGAGTGGGGCAGCAGCAATCTGCCTTTCCCAGGAGCAGGGCTGCAGACCTTCCTCTGCTCAGCACTCCAGCACTGGGATTCCTGACACCCAGGGCTGAGTCCCAGCATGGTCCAGTGCTCTGGAGAACCTTTCTTCCAGCAGGTTCAAGCTTGGAGCAGGCCACAGGCTGGTTTGTGTGTACACCAGAGCCGGGCGGCCAGGGAACCACAGCCAGCGGGAGCAGCGGAGCTGAAAGCTTCAAGCTCTGCTTTGTTCCCCATGAAGCCAGGGAATTTTAGATTCTCCTGCTTACTGGGGAGGCAGGAAAGACAGGAATTTCAAAACTTCATTCCTTCAAGTCGCCCTTCCCTCAAAAATGCTGCTCTTCCTTCAATTTCTTCTCTGGTCTCCAGCCTAAGCCAAGTTTTCATAACTCCTTTTTTCCCCCACCCTCTGGTTTGAATTACTGCAGTGTCTATCAGTTTTAGCTGACGTTGTGAATAAACTCTCGTAATGCAGAGAACATCTTGCCTTCTAAATCACTTAAGTGATAATCAAATTTAGCAGGATGATTTAGAGCCCAGGAAGTTTGGAGGGTGTGTTTATTTTACTAGAATTTTTTCGTACACAGAAGTGACTGTCCTGCTAACTGTCCATATGAAGAATTTTAATTCAGAACTTTCCCTCACTACCCTGTTTCCACTTTTACTGTAATCCCCTGTTTTGGAGGATGCTAAAATCACAGCTTTTGTTGCCGGAGATGGACTAATGCTGAAAACTCCCCAGAGAGAAATGAGCTTTCATCCAAGTGTGGGCCAGACAGCCAATTATTTTTCCTTAATAAGAACGACTGCTCGATGCTGCATCATACTTGAAACTAATAGTAAGTTAAATAATAACATCAACAGCTGGTGGAAAGTGAAAGAATAGCAGGAAATAGTTCCTCAGGCATCCTATAGTTAGCTTGTGGCCTTCATTGGCACAGGAGATGGTGGTGATGACTGCTATTGTACGAACACCATGGCTCCTGCTCAAGAAAAACGAATCCTTATCTGCCTGAAAACTCTCTGTGGGAGGTTCCTGGAAAAGCACGTTGCAGTGGTAAGGTGGGAATGACAGAAAATGAGTTAATGTGCAGGCAAGGTGACTGCTCACCAAGGCTAGGAAACCCTGTCAGGGCTCCTTGGAGGTTTTCTGGGAAGCTTAGCTAGCCTGAAATAAATAACATGGGAATTGCTGTTCCTGGAATGCTTAATAGGTCATTGAATCACAGAACACAGAACAGTTTGGGTTTGAAGGGGACTTAAAGATCATCTCATTCCAACCCTGCTATGGGCAGGGACATTTCTCACTGTTCCAGGTTGCTCTAAGCTCTGTCCAACCTGGCCTTGGACACTTTCAGGGATGGGGCAGCCACAGCTTCTCTGGGCAACTTGAGCCAAGGCCTCACCACCCTCACAGGGAAGAATTTTTTCCTAATATCCCACCTAAATCTACCCTCTTTCAGTTTAAATCCATGCTTCATTTCTCCTGAGCTCCCTGAAATCTGTGGTCAGCTGAACAGAAGGGGGTTTCGTGTACAGCAGTTATCAGATTTCCATTGCAAAATCACTCCTCAGCTATCAGATTTCCATTGCAAAATCACTCCTCAGCTCTACCTGCCTCCAGTCTGACTCTGCAGAAAAACTTTTCCAGCCTTATTTTGGATCCTAATGCCTGTGAATTAAATGCTGTAGAGCCGTGGAAAAGCAACCTGTGAGCTCCCAAGCAGTGTGAGGGCCAGGCAGCCTGTCCCTAGTCTGATATTTCCATCCCTGCACTGACAGATTCTGCCTCAGGCAACTCTAATTAGAGGTAAGATTGTGTGAGGATCTGAGCAAATTTATTCAGTTATTCTGCATATCTCAACACCAGCAAGGTTTTCTCCAGAGTCTGCACATTAATTTTGACATTAGATTTCCTTTATAGGTTTCTAAGTTCATACTTCTAATAAACTTGGCCTGCACTTTTCCCACTGATGCCCACAAAATGCTCCATTTTAAGATGGATGGAACAAGCTGAGATTTTCTGGTTGTTTTATTTCCAGGACGCAGGCTGGAGATTACACAAGGAGCTGAAACATGCTCGAACCTCTTATCAGCATCATCAGATATCTATCACAGCGTTGCATGGGAAGGGCTGTCTGCACAACAACTGGGAAAAGGTGTGAGTCATCTCTTCTTACTCCATCTCTGTGAGGGGAACATCACACCACAGCTCATAAGATGTGATTGCTCGTGGAAAGGGAGATTTCAGCTATCAGGCTTTATCGCTGAGATTTTGCAATAGAAATGACCCGTGATTCACTTCTAATTTTGGATTGCAAAATCATTGTTGGGGTGGTTTTTTTCTGGTTTTTTTTTTAATTTTTTTTTTTTGGTTTGGTTTCTTTTGAGTGAGTGAAAAGCAGCAAGGAATGCACCCAGTGAGATCCAGAGCTCTCTGATGTACAAAGTTATCCACACTGTTTGGACACATAAAGGGCAAAGGACTTGCCAGACAATTGTGTCCTGACACTTCACTGTTGGCTGAAAATTGACATCCACACAGGACTCCCTATCAGCTCAGCTGTCTCTTGTACTCGTTGGGTTGGCTCAGGAGCTGCTTTTTCTGCAGCCATGAATATGTGCACACCTCAAGTGTGCCATTCCAGCTGCCTTGCTGCAGATCTACCATCAGCCACGGAGGTCATGTACATCTCATGGCCAGAGGGACAAATGAGTCTGAGGAAATCAATAGAAGCCCTACAGAGCAGCCCAGGAACAATCCAAATGGGGATCTGCTGCAAACCCTACCTTTCCAAGCATTTGGTGCAGATTTCAGAAAGCTCGACCCTGGTGAGAGCAACTTCTTTGCTAAATAAATTAAAGCATTTTGCACCTAATGCCTCTTTTCTCTGGGCTGTTTCTTTCTGACTGGACAAAATTTCATCGCAGTACTCCTGTGCAGTCTCTTTTCCGATAAATGAACAGCCAAGTTGTGGCCGGTGTGTGTGTCATGGGAACATGAGTGGGAAGGGACACTTAGGAGCAAGGGCTACGCAAACCTTGATCATTAACTTGATAGAAGTGATTAATATTAACTACACAGAACAAATTAAGAATTTTGGGAGGTTTGGGGTGAAAGCAAACAGTGCTATTTCCCATGAACTCCTCTGCTCCCTGAACTCCTCTGCTCTTAACCCAAATGTTCACATTGTTTACTCCTTACAAAACCTGGATAGTCACGTTGACCAAATATTGAGTTTATAGTTATGATTAAACTTTTGTTCTTCTTGCCAAGGACAAACAAAACGTAAGGATGGAGGAAGAAGTTCAGCTGAAGTCTCCGGGCACTTTGAATAAAGGACAGATGTTGGTCTAGAGGACAGATGTTTGTCTAGAGGACACCGTGACTCAGCCATGCACATCTGTATTACCTTTGAAATACCACAGGGTTTTTGCAGGAGGGAAGCTGGGTAGCTGTAAAAGCTCTTTCTGGCTTTCAGATCCATGTATCCTTTCATTTTAAAAAAAAGCATTTTCCCGAGGATTTTAAGAAGCTGAACATAAACTGCTGATTCCTGGATGGAATAACTCCCTCCAGCCATCACAAGCTGTGAAATGCTTCTTTTACAACATAATTACAGCTCTTACTCAAAGTGCTCCAGACTCTGCAGCTCTTCACTGAGCCTTGCTGGCCTTAGGCTGATGCCTACACAGAAAAAGCTGTCTCGAAATTTTTTTGAGGTTGGGTTTTGCTGCCACATTACATATTGAACATGACTGAGGTTTGGGTAATTGTTCCAAAGGTGAAGAGCAGCAGAAATTGAGCTCACCTGAACAATCGCTCTGGCTTGATGGTCTGGGATTGATTAGGGCCCTTTGTAGATGTCTGAAAACCAGTTCATATCCTTTTCAAACTGCACACAACGCGTTTAGTGTGCCACTGAGTGCTGCTCACACTGGATCCCGTGTTTGTTTTTGGTCGCAGGCTCGGCGGGAAGCCGCACAAACAAAGCTGCAGGGAGCGAACGCGCGCTCGCAGAGAGGCTGCCAAGCACACGGTGCCAATCTGGGTAAGCCTCGTGCAAACACCGAGTCCAGACAAAATGATCTACAGACAGAAGCCAGCTCTGATGTCACAGGAGATCAAGTGTTGATAAAATTGCCTGAACCATTGAGCCACAGGGGTTTTGTGTTAATCTCGGATAGTGCTCAGCGCTGATGTTTTTGTTCGGGTTGAGTTAATGGAGTTTTTGACTTAATGTATTACTTCAGACTTCCTAACTCTGCATCCAGGATCTGAGCTAACAGGTCTGAAAAGCCTTTGCTTTGCTTAGTCCTTAGGTGTCATTCTGGACTGCAGAGTGCTGGGCCCATCTCTGGGTGAGGCCCCAGTGCTTATCCCAGCGCGTCCTCCCTGATCCCTCCAGGAGCCTGCCTGGAGTGGACAGGTGTGTGATCCTAGGGATAGACCAACTCACCTGGATCCCAAATCCCCTTTCCATGTCTGCTGCTTCCCATAAACACAGTGGGTCCATGCACTGCAGCAGCTGCTCCCACACGAGTGCTAGCACCTTCAGTTCTGTGATTCCACTGAAGTGTGTGATGTGGGGCTGGTGTGGGCAGTGGCTCAGAAACTTCTGCACATTTATTTGCATTTCCAGGAAGGGCTCTGACGTAAGGAATAGCTGAAGCCCAGCAGCTGAGCAACACTGGCCATCTGGAAGTACACTCCCAGCAAAACTGCTGTGATGAAATAAAGCACACGCTCCATCTGATCTGTGCCACACTTTTGCTATCAGAGCTGTGGGATGGCTTCTCGAGGCTCTGAAAGAACCTGCTGCCCCTGCCCAGAGCACTCAAAAATGCTTAACCAGACCCTTTCTGTGCTCCACTGCTCCCCTTAGGCCTTGCACGCCTTATCTGAGATCTGAATCACATAATCTGCTTTTGTATCTCTGCAATTGTATCGATTGTTCTGGTTGCAGGAGTGGTTGATCAAATCCCAGTCTGTCTTGAATTGTCCTGCCAGCCTCTGCACACACTCTGTTCTGGAAGGCAAACTTTCAGCCTGATTCCTGGAACACAGCGACCAAGTTTCCCCAAACCAGAATAACAAACAAACTAACAAACAAAAGTTATCCATGGGAAGTGATTTAGAGTGCAGAACAATCTGCCTCTCACTAATCAGGTTAGGGTCATAATAAGCACCATGAAAGAGAAAGGCTGACGTGTGGTTCCTGTGGTGGGACAGATGTCCCACAGTCTGTGTCCTCGGCTGTCCCTGTTCCCAAGGCACTGTCCTGCTCTGGTCTGCTCCAGCCTCTCCCAAAATATGATCTCCTTTGCTTCCAGCTGGGCAGATATTTGATCTGCAGGATGTTTCTCTCTGTAGAAGGATTTCTTACCGGCCAGGGACACAGATTGCCCCTGGAAAGCTCGGACAATCCAGTCTTGGCCTAGCTTTGGTCTAACAGAGGCCTGCAAGGGCCTACAAGCGCCTGTAACCTTGAAATAACCTTGAAAGGACAGAGCCATGAAAGTGGAAATAGCCTGACCACTGTCTTATCCATCTGTAATTTATGCCAATAGTAGAAGAGTTTAGAGACAAGTCAAAAAACTGTAGCCAATTAGGTAGACTATTCTTCAACAAAAAATGTAAACTATTTTATCATATAAAAGAAATGAACGTGATGAATAAAGCTGAATATGCCATGAAACCGCATCAGTGAGAGTGTCATATTTCCAGCCTAGCTCTTCGATTTGGGGACCCTGCTTCATCTCTCCTCTGGCCCCTTAACCAGTGACACCCTGGACCGACCCATGGCATGGCTGGCCCTGGAGAGCACAGGGACATCTCAGTCCTGACATTGCCAGAGCAAGGGCCACCATCAGCCAGGGCTCCTCTGATGCCAGTGCCCCTCCGAGGCATGAGATGTGCAAAGATGAGGTGTGCCTGTGCCCCCCTGCCCTCATTAGGAAAAGCTCTGGGGAAGATGCTCTTTCATATTTCCTCCAGCTGCCCCCAGAGGCACAGAAAAGCCCTGAAATGAGGGAAGTCATATAATCTATGTTTTGGATTTGGCTTAAAAGCGAGTTAACCTCCCTCCCTTTTTTCTTTTGGTGGAATTTCCTTTGTTTTACTGAACAGCTGCAGGCTGCAAGGTCCCCGAATTGTAATTTTGGCCACCATATACTGTCACAGTGTGTATTACATATCCAATAAAGCCTGACTATTGCCTCCTCTGGGCACACTTTAAAATAATTGCTTGTAAAAGCACAAACTCATCTCAGCTATACTCATCTGGGGGACCAGTGACAAAAAAGGGTTCCCTGACTTCCCAAAATGCAAGTTCTCCTTATTCTCCTTATACCTCTCGTTGTCCCCAACCTCAAACCCAAGATTTTCCAAAGGAATCACGCAATGTTTTTCTCTAGCACTTCAGCCTTGCTCAAGGCTGCATAGAGGTGGCCCAACATGCAGCAGAAAAAGCATCTTGGGGTCGAGGGGGTGGCAGAGGACAGAGAGTGGGATTGTTCTCTCTGTCCTGTAGGAGATGAAGGACCAGACCACAGCGAAGGATGTTGGCTTGTCTGCGAGGACATGATGTCACCCTGATGTCTGCCATCACTCTGCTGTTGATCAAACATCAAAACTCCTGCATAACACCAAGGAAAAACAACTTCTCCAGCCAACACGGCCTACACACCCCAGAGACTTTTCATTTCCTCCATCCCTTCAATCCTCTGTGCAAGCACGGAGCCTGTAGCCCTTTCTTGGCTCTTCCACCTGGTCTCAGAGTGACTATTGAAAATTAGTGACGAGTCAACATCCAGTGCTTTGCAGTTTGGGGTCTCTTGGCTTTAAATAAACATCCAAACGTTCACAGTGGAACCAGCCAAAACTCATTTATCTTGAAGTTTTCTCACGCCATTTCAGGCATAATTTCTTCTGGCCACAGCTGGGAGTTTCAGAATAGTCCTCTTTGCTGTGTTTTGGCATGGTTGGCTCTAGTGCTAGCCAGAACTGGGAGTTGGAAGAGAAATTATCTATCTATCTATCTATCTATCTATCTATCTATCTATCTATCTATCTATCTATCTATCTGATGTATTTTAGGTCTGTGTGTGTGTCCAAAAACTTTAAACCCTCAGAACCCTGATGAAGCTTTATGCAAAATTTGGCTGAGTTGGACATAACATTTTGGAAAGTGGTTCCTCATTTCTAACTTAGCATATGCAAACTTACTAGGGATCAGAATTTCAGTCCATTTGAAAGCAAAGAAGTCAAGAGGTCTCTCTCTGTGTGTGTGTGTGTGTGTGTGTGTTCTCAACTTCACCCATTTACAGAAAGTTACGGGTGAAAGTTTATCTGCTGACAGCTCATTGTGAGAATTCCAGGTAGGAGCTTGCAATATTTACACAAGGTGTTTCATTGTGAGCTCTCAGAATGGGAGAGCATTAAAACGCCAGAAATACACAGAGCGAGTCGCATAAAATTAATTCTCTTGCTTTCATTTCGGTACTTGCAAGGAATCTTTTCCAGTCCTCTTTCCATTCCAGAGCACAGCAACGCCCATAAAAGAGCAGAAGAGTGTCTGCTCTGTGCAACACTTCTGCTTGTTTATAACAGGAGGCTGGGGGAGGAAAAAGGGTTGAATTTATTGCAGCTGGTGGGGGAATCTGGTTTTGTCCATTTTACCTGATTGTCGCTGAAACCATATGCACAGTATAAGTGTAAAGGAACATACCTGTAAAGCATTTCTGCTGTGGAGCTTTCTGCAGGGTTTTCCTGAAGCCTGACCTCCAGCAATCATGGTTTTGCCTTGTTTTACAGAGATCTAATTGTTCCTAATTTCCTGTCGATAAATGGTACAAGGTGTGGAGCTGCACTTTTAATGTTAAATTTCAATCATTTGTCTGATTTAATAGACATGAATGGCTCTTTCAAGCCTAAGTGCTTTCGGTTCATGTAGGACATATTTATACTTAAAATCTATTTTGAGTGGGTAAAGCCATTTTTCAGGAGGTAGGAAAATATATCCTACCTGCAGCTGCTGAGCTCTGGGGGAGCTGTGGGCACAGGGCTGGGATCTTCTGATCTCCAGAAATCAGCTCTGTAGGGTGATTTTTCTTTCCTCCCGGTGCAAATGGGAGATTCCCCCTTGCCACAGGCAGGTCACAGTCACGTGTAGCTCAGCTTTAGGGCAATCCTGGTGGCACAAGGACAATGCCTCCTCCTGGAACATTGTTTGTCCTTTGGCACCTTTCTCCTCTTACCCAAGATTTCTAGTAAAGACAACTGCTTTTAATGGCTGGGCTTCAGTGGAAATCACAAATATTTCCTGCAGCAATCTGCTTTTTGCCACCAGTTTCTCTTGCTGCCAATGATAAGGGCTTCCCTAGCAGGGGGTAGGCTGGGAGGAAATTGGTGCATCCAATTTAGGGATTAAATTTTCAGGGATTAGCTCTTTCACCTCCTCCTCTTGTCTGCAGAGGCAGGTGAGGAAGCTCCGTACATTCCTCCTGTGCCCATGGAGCACAGGATCTGCAGCTGGGGATCCTTGAGCCACAGAGGGAGCAGCCAAGGACACTTCTGGCTCTGGGAAAGGAGTGCAAGGCCTGAAGCCTCTCTCAGAGCCCCCATCCGAGTGTCTTCACCCCAATTACACAGCAACCTTTCTGCTGGACCTTGACCTTGCCAGGTGTGCTGCAAGGAGTAGTGTTTCCACCAGTTAATGCTTCAAAAAGCCAATAAAATCCCAGAGAAAATTGCTTTTGAACTGAGATGATTCAATTAAGCATTGGCATAACTGTTTCAACAGGATGCAGGAGAAGTTATAAGATAATTATTAATGATTTCTGATAAACCAGCTCAGGCAGAGCAGCTTGTGTACAGACAGTGAGTACTCGACTCTGTTGTAGACATGAGTAATGCTTCAGTAAATAGCAATTTACTGAATTTTTTAAGTTAGCAGTCATTATCCTGTAATGATTAATCTACAGATGAATTTAGGCCTATGTTGCTAAATGCTATTTAGGAATAGATTAAAAAAAAACATGACTCACCACATAATTTCCCAGCCAGTGTGGATCCAGAGTAATTATTCCAGTTACAGTGTCCTTGTGTTTGGTGTTTTTCATTCAGTTTTACACACTATTGTGGAATGATGTTAAATTTTGTCTGAGTATCTTCTCCCTTTCTAAAGCACTCAATTGCACCCAAAAAAATCTATTTTTTCTGAATATATAGAGCAATTATTTTATTTGAAGTGTATGATATTGCTGAATCTCTGAGAAGTGACTGCTTTTGCTATGAAAGAAAGATATGTATCAGAACTTTTCCTTAGCATGGAGTGTGCTTTAATATAATTCAACTCATAGCTAATCCCCTCCTGCACAGATAACATTTCATACTCAAATTTTGCTCTTTGAGCATTCCAGCTCTGGATCCAGATCAGGTTTCCTCACTTAAATAGCTCCCCTGTCTGTTTTGTATAAGTCCCAATGGTTTACAGGGTATCTTTGTTTCAAAATCTGTTTCTCTGCTCTGCTGGGACCACATCTGTCTCTGTTGTGTTTAACTATCCCCTGCAACCTGTTAATACAGCATAATGGGTTTGCAAAGATAAAAACCTCACCAACAAAATAATACTTCTTTCATTACAAAATAGAGGCTGGGAAAAAAAAGAAGTGGAGTCTTGAAATGAAAAATATTTGAAGAGAAGAAATATCTAGGTCACAGCTTTTCTCAATTTTTGTAATTTAATGCAGCCTGGAATAATTGCTGCATGCATTCTTTTGAAATCAAGTCCTATAATGCACTTATTGCTCAATCTCTATTTTCAGATGTTGCTGGTAAGGTACAACATTCTGTTTTCCAAATATCTACACTGTAGAAATGTTAAAAAAGTAAGCTGAATGAGAGTTTATCCAAATATTGAAAGGAAATGTAGCCATCCACATCAGCCAGATAGTTGGTGGGTTCTTCGTGGGAAATTGCCTCCACTTCTGAAGATGCCACAGCCACCAAGTCCCCAACTCTGGAGAAATAAATAATTTAGTGAGGGAGAAGTAAAAAGGGAGAGCTGAAAGACTTATGGCTCCAGTCTCAGGTAATCTCAGGGAGATCTGAAGAGATTAAGCAGTGCATAAATGATGCAGAGACTTTCTGTGTCGATTCCCTTTGGAGAAAACAGTGTAATCATGCATGAGGCCTTCTTCAAGATGGTGCCCTTTTTATTTTCTATTTCAAGGTCACTCTGAAGCAATTTGAAAACATCAGGAGGAGGTAAAAAGGTTAAAGGCTTTGTGTACAGTTCCTGGGAGTTACCTGACAGTCCCAGCTTTGCATCACAAAAAATGACTGGAAAACCAGTTTTGTGAGGTTTGTACTGCTCAGGAATGCAGGGAGGGGGAGATTCTGGGCAGACAACAGCAGAAAAGCAACTGCACCTTCACTTGTCAGTCTCAGAAAATAAAAGGTGGGCATGTAATACCTTTGGGCTGACTCAAAATAGGTTTTCATTTCCCTCCAGCGTCACATTTTTCTACACCCTACTTCATGTGCCACCAGGTCAGGGGTAAGATGGAAGATAAAGACTGAACTAAAGTATCTCTTTATTTGCTAAGAGGGAAAATACTGGCATGTTTTCAGTGTTTGAAAAGCCATCCCATTACACCGAAAGATTGTTTTCCACTCCACAGTAAAAAATGAAGCACTTGAAAAATCTCAGCATGTTTCGTGAAAAATTGTTGACTGTAAGTATGAAGTGGAGCTGACAAGGTGATGTTAGGCATTTGATGGAATTTCTGGCCACATGCCCTCTGAAATTAGTAGATTTAACCGCTCTCCACTTCTGTTGTGTCTGAGGAGAAGCAGTTTTCACATCGGAAAAGGGGGAAAGCTTCGGTTGCCCTTATGAATAGTCCCTTACTCTTCCTCTCCACCCCTGCGCTCCCTCACCAGCTCTTCAGCACAGCCGAGCCTGTGCTGGGCTTTAGGTGGGGTTGGGAATTTGGATCTGGACCATCTCTGTGGCTCATCAGCCTGCTGTGCTGCCCACAGAGTCCAACACCATCTGAAAACAAGTCAGGAACGTCCATCCCCCTGTTACTCATTGCCACAACATTTCTTGTCTTGCTGCTGGTGACCAGACAATTTTTCCTATGGATAATTCCCATCTGCCCAGCTAAGTTGCTATGGCATTTTTAACAGCAGAAAGTATTGGACTTTTTTTTTTTATTTTCCCCATTTCCTGCCATTGATTTAATGCAGAAATCTGACTGGCCCTGCAAAAGAAAACTTAAATCAGAAAACTTTAATTGAGATTTTTCCTATCAATTCAAGTAGGTGCCTCTCTTTTTACTCTTAGAGGCCTAGGGGTTAACCAGTTGAGCTCAGTAATTACTGATATAACAACCAAGCTGGTTTAAATGGCTTTTTGGCCAGATTTTTAATTACTCTGCATAGTTGGGGCAGATTTGAAAATACTTTTGCCTTGTTCAAATTTAATTAAACAGTTTGGGGTTTGTTTTGTTTTGAGAAATCATCACAGTGTCCATGTTAACAAAATTGTCTGGATTGCCCTTTCCAAGGTGTTAAATCTAAGTTTTTATTCTTTATGCTGACAGTGGTAATTGGATTGAAGCAGGGCTTTTTTTTGGTTGGTCCAGTGGGATCTTTTTTCCCCTATTCACATGATTAGTCATAATGACCATAAACAAAATGACCATAAAATCTATTTCCATCTGAATCAGTGGAGACACTCTGACTAATGTAGGAGTCCTTATACAGCAGAAGCTGAAATTTATTTATGTTTTCTGAGGTTGAATGTTCATCTTTGAATTCACCAAAACTACCATGGTAGTGTTCCAGATAGGCACAGCACACTCTGCTCCCAAAACTCTTTTCATCAGATACAAACAGCACCAATTGAATCATTCATCCACTGAATAATCCTTTTTTTTTTATTTTTTTTCCTTATCATAGAATAATCAAAGAACATCATCTCCCTTCCTAATCAGTACAAAATTTTCTTCACAAATAATTGTTCACCTGCTAATTTCTCTTATCAATATTGAAATGCCATCTGAGATTTTAGTTTTTTTTTTACTAGCCACTAGATTTACAGGAGAGAGCAATACAACTCTGTTCCATGATCAAAGGAACACGCCGCTCCGTGCCAAGTTTCCAATATAAATACTTGCTCTATAAAAAATATCTTTCCATTAATTTGTTGCTTCTATAATTGTTCTTGTCAGTAAACGTGTTCATTACTGGAAAGAGAAACTTTAAAAGGACGTAAGACCAGTTTCAGTGCATTCAATAAGGCATTAAAATGAGTATTCCTGGGAACCTTTTTTGTAGTATTTTCCCAGCAGTACGTCTTCCAATGGACAGCTCTACAGCAAGCTCAGGGAGAGAAGGAACCTAGGTCATTTTCCATGGAAATCCTCGTTCATTTAGCCCAGAGACTGCAAGACTGGACACTGTTTGGCAAGACATAATTCAATAACATCTTCCCTGCCTGGGAATATAACTCAGTTGCTTGGTTTATCTGAGAAACCCTGTCTGTGTTTGTAAGCACGGAAATCAGCAGCTGGTTAAGAGGAGGATTGGAAGCAATTTTGTTTGAAAATGTGACCCTTTTCAAACAGCAAAGCTCAACTATCTGTATCCTTTCAGTAACCTGAGCTGAGTGGTTGAGAGAGCCTAAATGTACATCCATTCTTGGTGGCAAGCCTTGTATTTTCATATCCATTCCTTGGATGAAAAAGAAACACGAGACAAATTGCAAAGAAAGGCTTTTTCCCTCCCTGTTTGCAGAGGAAAGTCAACAGGGCAAAGAGAGCTCAGGCATTTTATTGGAGGCATCACAACTTAGCTGCTGGACCATGGTATCCCTTCACCTTCCTGGGACAGAACAGTCCCTTCTCTCCTCTCATCATCACTTCATGTCCACGAGTCTCCTTCAGCAACTTCTCTGATAGGAAATGCAATTTAACTTTGTTCCCTGCTGAAACAAAGATGCTGGAATCAAGAAATGTTCACTGGCTACAAGAAACAATTAAATAGAACCTTGTGACTGGATTAGAAGGCCGTGATTCCACCTTAAATTTCTCTGGTTTAGACTAATTTGGAGTGAAAGGAATTGAAGAACTGCAGGAGTAGAACAAAGGAACTTACAGCAGGTAAAATGACACCTGAGACAATGAGATGTTTCATCCTACTTTGGTATCATAAATTTAAAGTTTTATTACAGATTCATGCATTGAATCAGTTTAGCAGTCAGGGACCAATACATCTCCTGTCACCTGTGTAATCACACACACAAGTTATAGCTGCACACAAAAAAGAGCAGGACTTACTGCTCTGCTATATTTTATTTGTATTAAACCTCAGACTTTGTTCTTTTTGCCATATTTTATGCTATCACCTCAGTCATCAGGAAGAGATACCTCTCTGCCCTAGTATTATTTTCTGTGGTTTAAACAAGGGGGGAACAATTTCTTCCAGCAAAATTTGTAGTGATGAGGCAGAAAGCTCTCCCCAGAACACAACCTTAAACTATGTGTCTCACCTGACCTGTGCGTGCTGATGTCAAAATCTGAGCTGACAATCCTTGGAGTCAGTAAAGGGAAACAGGAACCTAGAGGACCTCAACCACTGCACCTTCAATTCACTTGTTTCTCCCCACAGATTGAAGAAGGATTCCATGAACCTCTCACCCTGTGCAAGTCTTCCTTGGGTGCTGTTAAGGAGCAGGGAAGTGGGTCCGTGGACAAAGAGCTCATTCGTCACATCTCCCACATTCACCTGTGTTTCCTTCACATGTTTATTTTCCTGGCCAATAGTGGGTTAAAGGGAAAGCCACAACTGCTAGAGCTGCAGGTTAGTACCCTGAGATTCGCAAGGATTTTGCTTTCTTGTCGGGTCATTCTGTAGAAATAACATCATTGTTTTCTGGAAAACAAAGCAAAACATCTGTTTCCCTCCTCACACCAGTAACTCCATTTGTCAAACCCCACTAAGGCTACTGGAGCAGGAGACCATCAAAACACGAGAGCCACTGTAGTGTCTGAGGGGAATTCACAGCTCTGCTGTACCTGGGAAGAACATGAGTCACAGAGAGTTTGGCAAGTACAGAGACGCTGTGGGGAACGCGTCTTGCAAAAGGCAGCACAGGGATGTCAGAGGGAGCAGATGGATTGCGTTGGGCTTTGCAGGCTGGAGGATGTTCTGCTGTCTCCCAGGGCAGAGCAGCTGCTCTGGAATATGTCTCACATCACACTTTCTGCTGATGGAGTGGTCACTGTGCAGGAAGCAGCTGAACCCTTTCCAGCTCCTTCCAGCAGCCGAGGGTGAGCTTCCTGATGGTGGTGACATCCTCAGAGATGCTGTGTCTGAGGACAGGCGGTGGCAAGGTAAGGTGCTTCACATCTGCACAAGGGAGTGTCAGATGAACAGTAGCAATGAGGGGGCAATTCAGGGACAGAGATCATGTGGGAGCGTAGGACATCCATCAATATTTTTTTTTAGTGAGGGAATTGCTATTTTTTTCATTGCACATTTCTGAGAGAGAGGGAACTGTGTGGGATCCTTCGTGAAGCAGCTGCCAACTGCTCCATGGGGAGCAGCAAAGCAGCCTGGATGTGTTTTGGTTAAGACTTGGATGCAATGCATTGACTCTGGAATCCTCTGCCATCGATGCCAAGGGAGATGGGCTCAGGCCTTCCCAGCTGCTGGGTTCACTGGGACATCACCCTGCTGCACACACAAAGGTGCTCAGATATTCACAACCTGCCAGAAAAATTTCACCTCTTACGAGAGAAATGTCACGCCCCCAAAATCACGTGTGAAGGTCACAACCAGAGGGTTCTGTTTACAAACTGTGACCAAACTCTTCAGCCAAATCACAAGCCCTGATTTGAGGGGAAGGGCTGAGAGGATGAAGTGCCACGTGCTGCGTGGATGAGCTGGAACCGCTGTGCTGTGCCTCAGCTAATTGAAACGGGGTCGTTTCATACATAAAAGCTTGTAATTGTGTGAGTCTTTCCACTCGCTCCCAGTTCGGCTGATGAAAACGCACAGATGTGAGGGTGAAAGGTTGTGTGAGACTCAGGATGTCGCCAGCTCCTCTTAAATAGCCTCCCTGGGCTGCTCAAACGTCATTTCAATAATAGCAGTAGCTCTATTAATTTATTGGAAATTTAAAAGGAGAAGGAAAGCTGTGCCAGGATCCTCCAGGAAGACAAAGAAAAAAAAAAAAAAAAAAAAAAGAGAAAAAACTTGAGGGGAGCCTCTTCTTTTTTTCAAAGTGAAAAGCCCCTCTGGGGGAGGTGAGGGCTGTGCATTTCTGCCACCCCACCCTGCCCACTCCATAAAAATTTGCACAGGGAGAATTTCCTCGAGCAGCTGGGCTTGCTCTTCCCACACAGCACCCCCCTTGGATGCATTGCATGGGCATTTGAACAACTACCCAACCATAAAATAAGCATAAATGTTTTCTCAGGGAGAAGATGAGGACTGTGTTTTCAATCCATTCCAAGATTTCCCTAAAATAAAGAGTCCGTGCCCATGGACAATAATTGTATTAACACACCAAGAAGTTAAAATAAAAATAGGAGCTAAAAAGGGACTGTGTTGTTCATATACTGCTGGGTTAGTCCCTTTCTGGACACACTTGATTGGACTTTTTATTGGTTTATAGACAACCTGAATCTAACTGAGAAGGACTGAAGTACTGACATATGGTTAAGACAGTAAAACATCCAAAAACCTTTCCAAGCATTAGCTGAATGTAATCCAAAATTCCATTAAAATACTCACCGAAATAATGTGGAAAAAGAGGAGGGATTTTAAAAATTATTTTAGCCATTTATGTGGGGGTTTTGTGTGTCTTAGTGTCTTTGTGCCTCTTGGTTCAAATTCCTCAAGTTCACACACCTCACACAAAGTGCTGCGTTTGACTTGGTGCCACAAGCGAGGTCCATTTAGGGGAGTTTAATCTCACGAACCCTAAAATCTAACACCTCCGAATTAACACCAATTGTGGTTAGCTTCTTCTCGTGCGCTCTCTAGATATTCATTTCTGGCTGTGTGCAACTGCTGACAGGAAGAACGTGTTGGAAAGATTTAACTCGAACCTCACGCGAGCAGATGATGTTCCAGAATATTGGTGCTTTGACAGGGGTCTGGGTGCTGGAATGGAGACAATTCGGAGAAGTGTTTCTGGTGTTTTCATTCCTCAAATGCAGTCTGCCGGTGATGGGGGTGGCTTCATAAAAGCCTGCCCTCTGCCCTGCTTCCCCAAATCCTGTTCTAACAGCTTAAAAATGTCCACAGGGCTCGTTCTTTTTCCTAAGCGCCTTGATGGGGAGGGTATGGAATATTCCAGCATGGGCTGTGATGTCCTGAGGGAACAGTAAGAGGCATCTGGGACGTGGCTCGGGTCAGAGACCTCCACGAAATCCTTCTTTGGTAAGCCAGAGTTCAGTGCACACCATTATTTCATTTCAATGAGGTTCTACACCATTTTCCCCTTATTTTTCCAAAGCTTGGACAACAGCAGGAAGAGCAAAAAGAGAAGCAGATGATCCTGCTGAGCCCCAGTTGCTGGAGTTCCTTGCAGTCAAGGTGGGCTGTGAATGTCCACTGCAGTCACACACGGCTCCACACCTGAAAGATGAGGAGATGTGGCTGCATCTGTGACTGATTTGTGAGTGCCCCAAAAAGGAAATTGAATTGCAGAAAAGTTTTGCACTCTGGCTGTGTTTTCGTTTCAAGCTGGTGAGACTTTGCTGGAGGTTCACTACCCAGCCCTCAATGTGTGGTTTCAATATTTTGACATCACTAGTTAAGGAAACAGTGAAAAATTGTTTTGTGTTATCCTATTAATCCTAAAATGGGACATTTATCTGGAAAGCAACACCACATCCATCTTCTCATTATTGGAAATTTACTGGAGTTTTTTCTGAGAAGAAAATTTGCTAAAATATTCTTTTGAGATGATAAATTAGTCAGGCAACTTCCAGATAGTTTCACCTGTAAAGCAGGGAAGAAGTGGAATAACTTTCATATATTACATTTGTTTAAATAGGTTTTTTTTCCCTATTCTTTTTGGATATTTTTTCCCCCTGAACAAACAACCCCAGCTCTTTCCCAAAGGCTAAGAAAATAACAATCCAAATGTGAAAATGAAACAGAATCATTAATTTGCAGTCAAACAAAGCAGATTAATCAATCTGAAATAAACTTTTTTTCCTTATTTGTCTGGTTTGTCAGCCAAATTAAAAAAAAAATCCATTATTTGCACAGCTCTAAATATTGTGTTTCAAAAATAGTCCAAAGGGATAAATTCACACAGAAACTGAATCTCTTTCAATTTTTAAATCGTCCAATAGAACAGGGGAAAAAAGGGAACAGAAGCTCCTCCAAGTTTCCTTCTGCTGCTCCTCTTAAAACAAGGAAAACACATTTCTGACCACATTACATGTTTTAGTTGGACACCACGAAATACAAGGCTCCTGCTGAAATGCAAAACACCACCCGACCCGAGTTAAAAGCTGGGCAACCAGCCACGATTATTTGCAAAATAAAATTAATCAGAAAGTTGTCATAAACAAAAATGCAGTGGTAAATGGGAGCATCCTCCTGGCTGTAAACACCCTCCCACGGTGGTCCCTGACTCATTTATCCTAAGATTTACTCTCCCTTTGTGACACAGACAGAATATAGGTCATGAGGACTTTGGCTTGGGATGCAGGGTTGTCCTGCCTTTCCTTCCTTCATCTTTCCTGCTGTGTTTTGGTTTGGGCAGCACTTGAAGGCAACGTCTTGGTTTTCATGGAGTGCACCGGGATCCACGTCTGGGTAGCAGGAGGAGAAATAAAGGCCCTGCTATTGGAAAGGAACAATGAATTCTCTGAGGGCTTTGCCGTAGCTCCTTCATCTTCCCCTCACTGGGAGGATCTTTCCCAGTGTGGTATTCCATGCCAGCAAACCTGGCCTCCTTCCTCCACACATCCACTCAAAAATAAAGCTGTGGGGCAGAATGTGGCCCTGATGTCTCGTAATGCAATTTTTTTTTAAGAACTCTTACTAAATGTTGTGTTTTAATTCTTTAGTTTCTGCTTTCCGGGGTTGCGTTCCAGTTCATTTGGATGTGTGGAATTAGGATTTTCTGTATTCCTCTCTCTTTTGCTTCCTGGGGACCTTCCTGCCAAGCCAGTGGTGGATTCTGAGTGCTGTGAAGTACCTAATTGCCTTCACACTCTCTGGTTAAAGCATGTGGCACTGGGTGAACTTGCCAGATTCCCATATCTACCAACAATTTAACTAGCAGAAGACCTGGGAGTGCACAAGGAGTGCAGGAACAGAGAAATTTTTCTGCTTCTCTCATCCTAAATCTCAATCCACTATGAGATCTGTGGAACATGTCCATGTATCTGGGCACAAAAAAAAAAATAAAAATCCATGTTCAGAAAAAAGCAGCAAATACTTGTGTTTCTTTCCATGCCCAGGAGCTGGGCATTCCTGAACTTCACCCCTTAAGAATGGTTTTGACAACAGCAAGATCTTTGGGCCTGCTTGTGTGTTTCTGTCAAATCAACTGCTAAGGCTGAGAGGATCCAAAAGAGTAAAGCAGAGCCACACAAGATTCTCCACACCAGCCGCTGTGACTAAAAACTGGCCCAGCTCCTTCCCAGGCACTGGTCCCTGAGGTGTGTGAAGTGCACCACCCCAAACCCCCTCAGAACTGGTCTTGCAAAAACCTTCCCGGGTTTGAACTCGCCCACGGTTCCAGCAGTGGTTTTCTCTGTAACCAGAGAGGCTTTCTAACTTTTCTTTTTGGCTGAAGCAGCTCGCCAAAATTCTGGGCTTAGCACTTCTTGTTTTCCCTCCGCACTCCTCCTTTCTCTCCCAGTTTGGCTGGTGGGAAGAGGAAAGCCTCCCTGGAATGGGAGCTGGGGGTGGTGTGGGCCTTTCCTCCCGTGTGCGGCTCTGAGGTCCCGCTTCCCTCCACGCACCAGGAATCAAAGAGCCGGAAAGGCTCCTCTGCTTCCAAGAGCCAAGTGCCGTTCCCAACCAGCTCCTGGCCCCAAAAACTTCCCTTTGGAGCTTCTCAGTTCCTGTGCTTATTCTGGCCTCCTCCTCTGCTGCTGCTGCTGCTGCTTCCAAGCTGCGGGCACGCTCCAGGCACTCTTCCCAGCGCCACGTCCACCAGGAACTTATCCCCCTGTCCGTGATGGGATGGAGTTCAGGGTCCTGCCAGAGAAGGTCACCTCAGACCAACCCATCCTCGGTGCTGAGGTAACCATTTTCCACCACAGGGAAACCATTTTCCACCACATTACCCCTTGGCAATGGATGTCAACAAGGAAAACCATCTGTGCAGCACTGCTGGAGATCTGCAGGACTTTGGGGTGAGCAGGACCTGGTGTGTCCCATCTCCGGGTGCCAGCTCCTGGACTGGCAGCCAGGGCGAGGATTGGTATTTTAGGCTCAGATATATATGGTCATATAATGCACCAAAGCAGTCTCAGCACTGAGATTTAAGCAGGAGCTGTTTTGTTGTGATGGGTGAACCATGTGGGTTTCACTTGGAGTTTCCTCTCTGAAGAAAACAGACCCAACATAATTCCATGCATATATGGCTGCTTTAATAAATACACTTCTGTGTGCTGTAAAAATAGAATATTTTCCTGGCCCTCAGGGTATGGGTTTGTCTGCAAGCATTGCTGTAACACAAAATTTCAGAAGCCCTTGCTGTGGTGGAAAAGAGAAGATTTTAAGTATTTGATTTAAAATAAAAAAAGAAAAACAGTCGCTGGAGTTGTCTGCAATACAAAACTTTGCAACTGTTATTATTCACATCATCAACAAACTAAAGTCTAAAAGAAGTGGTGTGCAGGGGTGTGGGAAAAGAGCTTTGTGGTTTTCTGTTTCAGCTCTGCCTGTGAATCACTTTGCAGTCTTGGGCAAGTGGCTTAACCTTGTGGGGGCTCGATGTGTGCAGCTCTGCAGTGGCTGAACAGCATTCAGGGGACCTTGAAAAAGGGAATGCTTGAAATAGCCACGAGACGTAAGAAGACACAGATCCCCTGAAGAAAGATGGCATGTAAATGTAATACAGTATTATCATGGCTTTATCCCCCCAGAAATCCAGATGTCTTAGATGAAAAGGGTGTTTTTGCTATGTATGTATGGATTTTAGTTCCTTGGAGGCAAACAAAGCAGCATCTTCCAGACAGGGAGAAGATTCCTGACATCCTCATCAGGCAGACTCCCACCTAAGCCAAGTGTGGTTTTGCCTGAGCTAGAGATTGGCTCTTTGTGAATTATCCAACACAATCCATTGACTCTTTAACCCATAAATTGTCAAACTCAATTATTTCCAGCTAAGCTGATAGCTGAAAGTAAATAATCTGTAAGATAAGGTACTCTGGCTTTAGTTTTAAGTCAAATTCAAGTTTGCTCAACATGAACGTTATAGTTACATAAATAACAAGAGAAAAAAATCACCCCCAAATCCAAAAATCGTTTTTCTGCAAAAACATAGAGGATCAATTTCTTTAGTTTAGAATTACCAAACTTGGCAGTATTTCACATTTGAAATATAATGATGTCATCTGGTTGGCCTCTTCCCATTGCAAACAGTAAATCTTAAAATCTGGAGAGATCTTTTATTTGGTTATTCATATTGTACTGCATCAAGGGGTTACAACACATGTGCCTGGGCTTATTAAAATCATCTGGTAGAGAAGAAGTTATTATTTAAAGGCACAGTACTTGAGCCTGTGCTGCTTTTCTTGGAGGCTGCTCTGTTCTGATGTCAGCTGCATGTCCAGTTGTGCGTTCACTGCCACGTGTGTGACACAGAGAGGTCCCTTGGCTTGGAGCGTCTTGCTGTGGTGTCTGGAAACAGACACTTCATCCCGTGGGCCTGCATCCATCACCCAAAGGACTGGGAGTGCACCGTGCCCGGGTTCTTCAGGAAGGACTTCCAGCGTCGTGGTCAATCTCCCAATTTGCTTTCGAATGGAAAGTTCCTGCTGTGTGGTGATGAAGTCCACACGAACCCTCCCCTTCTGGCAGACAGGAACATCGCTGTGCCAATATCCTCTTGCTCCTAGGGACAGTTTCATTGCATTCACTCTGGTGCCAGGGACAAACAGCAGACTGGCCTTCTTCAAGTCCTGTGGTGCCGTCCACTGTGCTGCTCCTCTCCCTGTTTTCCCCAAATTTCCGAAGGCATCTTTCTCCTGCTTGTTTTTATTTACGTTTCTGAGGTCTACGTTGTTTGGCGCTTGGTTTGGGCTGCTGGCTGCTTTTCTTGGAAAAAAATGTGGTGCAGCCAGCGCAGGATGTCCTCACAACGCTGTTTCGTGGAAATTTCCCTCGCTGGAGATCGCTCTGTGTTTCTCCGAGGCTTGGAGCCAGCCCAGCAGTGCCAAGCAACCTGGATTTTTTAGTCAGTGGATCCCTGGCAGTAGATCTATGCAGGATCTAATTATGCCTCTGCATAGTATTTTTTCCCCTGTTTACTTAATATCCTTGCATGTGTGTTTGTGCCAGGAAATTCTGCCCTGGTTCCCCCTTTAATCCCTATTTGTTGACTTCTTCCTCCAACCTGTGTGGTTAAAGGTTTCACTGGTTTATTAAATTCTCCTCATAGTAGAGGGGAAAGGCCCTTTTTGCGACTGAGGTAGGAAAGTTTCCTGCTGGAGTGAAACTTTGCTGAACTCTTTTCCTGCAAGAGCAAAGGAAAGAAACCACCATGTTTTTTTTCACATATTCGGAGAAGGAAACACTGTCCAACACCTGAAAAAATTAAGATAAATCTGTTTGGGAGCGTCCTTTTACTTTTTTTCTCTGCAGGTATTCAGCAAGGTGTGGCAATAGGAAAAACCCAGCTGTAGCTTTGAAATGAGCAGATGATTCCCCACATGGAATGCCACCACAAAAGCCACATTTCTGTGACAGGGATGGGTAACTTCCATGGACAGGAACAGCTTGGGGTGTCAGGAATGTGACTGTAAGATCTGCCAGCAAAAGTCTTATTCTGGCCATTTTCTCTCCTTCATCATAGCAACCTGAAATTTAGTGCAGCTCCTGCTGCCTGCTGTAATGTTTATCAACATTAGTAGTTCTCTGAATCCATTTTCACCATGGAAAAGCTTCCAACATCCTTCACACTCATGTATATAATTTTTGTCCATTTATCTATATAAATAGCAGAGTGATAAAAGGCAGATACCTCTGCTTTCTTAAAAAAAAAATCTAGATTCTCAAGGCTTTAAAACTTCAGGAGCTGAGTATCCTTTTAGCACAGTGCTGTCACAATTTTCTACACTTACTGTGCCACCCCAAGGGTTGGTTTTGTGTGTCACATTCCTGGCCATGAATGTTAATTATTTTTTCTGCATAATAACTGCGACCACAGACTTGCTTTAGATAATATTAAATCCTCTCCTGAGAGATACAACAGGCTCCTCATGAGTTGCAGTTTGTAGTCTCAGCCTCATTTGTGTGATTGTGCAGGATAATGTCATGCAGATGATGATGATGATGATGATGATGATGATGATGATGATGATGATGATGATGATGATGATGATGATGATGATGGTGTTTTCAGGCTTTCAGCTGCTCTGGATTTTAGTAGTAGATGCCAAAATTTGGTTGTGTCTCCATTTCTGCATCTCAGTTGTCACTGGGCCACTGCACTAATTAGGATGCAACATGATTGCTAGAGAACACAGAAAGAATGTGTATAACAAATAGTCACAAATTTCCAGCCAGGCTTATAATGTAAATCATCCTTTTTTTCCTTCTTCTTAATTTTTTAAATTTTTTTTTTTAATAAAACCTGCTTTCTGTGGAGGAAAGAACCTAACATTTCCTGAAATCAACAGAAGTTTTCATCTGGCAATGAAAAATTTACTATTCCCAGTTGAAAGCTTTTTGATTTTTTTTTTATGAAAACATAACAGTCCTAGGGAAAAAAAAAATCTGCTTGGCTGGTCCTGGTTGATTGTTGCTTTATCCTGGATCATACCTGATCACTTTTGCATTGACTTTTTCTCAGCTTAGAAAAATTGCTTTGATTAATACCATTGTAGAAGCCTGTGAAATGGCAGTGAGTATTTTTGAGTTCTTGTACCTGCTTAGTCAAACAGAACGTGCTTCCAATTAGCGTCGGTCTGTGCTGTTTCAAAATAAATGTGTAACTCATTATCAGCTGGTATCACAGGTTTGGAACCAAAATACATCCCAAAGGAAATGTATAACAAATATTTCGTATCAGTTGCATAAATCATGAGAAAATGTGCTTTGTTTTTCAGTTTTTTTTCCTCTCTCCTTCTGGAGATGCTGTCCCCCTTAAACAGGAACACGTTTGTGTGCATGTCCCTGTCTGAATGCAGGACTTGTCACCTCCACTCCTTTCCCTGGAGTCCTGGAGAAGGAAATGGGCAAGTTCACAAAATCAAGGGATTACTGAGGTTGGAAAAGACCTCCAAGATCATCCAGTCTGACCTTTGACCGAACACAAGTTACAACTTCATAGTGAATTAGGGTCAGATGGTATCAGCTGCAAATAACCCCGAATAATCCCGGCCTGCACTGGGGGCTCTGGGAGGCTGCAGGGCTGGGAGGTGCTGGATCTTCCACGGGAGAAAAGTGGTGGTGGAGGAGGTGAGGCCTGTAAAAAAAAGGATATGAGAGGAAGGAGAGGCTTTTAAAAAAAAAGGAATGCAGTGTTTACATATTTGGTGAGGCTCCAGATGAGCTGATTGGAGCGATGCTGCACAGACACGCTGTCCAAATTGGAGGGTGTTAAATGCTTGGATGGTATTCAAACATGCACATTCACCATGTCACCCGCTGGCTTCTAGCAGCAGCCCAAATCCCAGAGGAGCCCTGTGATTAATTTATCCTTGATTCTTAGATAGGCACAGACTATTTTGATAAAGGGAGGAGAGCTATTGTGACTTTCCTTCCTTTATTGCTCCACCCAAGATAAAGCAGACAGGATATTTTACGGCACTGTACAGACAGCCGATCTGTCATCTAGCAAAAGGTGCTGGACCTCAGAGACCAGGCTCCCTTCTGCTCTAGGCTCTTCAGCTCATATATAACACTGGAGAAATCCGATTTTTCAGGATTTTCTCCTTGCTGCTAAATTGCTCAGCCCAAACTTTTTTGCAT
Organism: Bombycilla garrulus; assembly: GCA_013400315.1. NCBI lineage: Eukaryota > Metazoa > Chordata > Aves > Passeriformes > Bombycillidae > Bombycilla > Bombycilla garrulus. The sequence goes on along the minus strand of VXBU01001144.1, from coordinate 1,156,966 downwards.
CAGATCATATTATAGAAGTGATGAGCACATTTGGTTTTACTTCTCTTTAAATACAATTCAAAGGATAAAGCCTCTATTTGGATGAGCATTATACCCATTTTTCTGGGGTTTTCTTGAGCTTTCTTCTGTGCTGTTTGCACTGCCTCAAGTCCTGCTGTTTTGCAGCAAGAGGCTTTTGGCCAAACCATCGATATAGCAGAGAAAGACACCATGAAGCCTTCAGTCGAAATTCAGTCAAAATTCAGCCAGAATTCAGTCAAAATACAGCCTTGTTCCTTCAAAGGCTGTGCTTCACAAGTGTGTGCAAATGCTGCTGTGGGCTCATTCTGACCCACATCTGGTAGCCCGGACTGTCAGTGACCCTCGTTTCTGTTTTATCACTGTTGTGTCTCTGCACAGACCTTCGAGCTGGCTTTGCTAAACACCCGGCAGATGTGCAGAGCTTTTGCTGCCCACCACATCTCTCAGTCTTGGGAGGGTTGCACCAGGTAGGAAGAGGAGTTCCAGTGACAAGGATTGTTGCTGGGAAATGTCACTAAGAAATCTGATTGATTATATGTTTTCTTTCTCCAGGACCAATTGTCTTGCCCTCATAGGTAGAGATTGTTTAAAGGAAAGCAGAAAGGACTCTGTAGACCGGAGATACCCCTAAACTGCCTGAGATGTGGGAAAAGATTGGACTGGTGGTGAGGCCTTGGACAGGGTGCCCAGAGAAGCTGTGGCTGCCCATGCCTGGAAGTGTCCAAGGCCAGGTTGGACAGGACTTGGAGCAACCTGGGAGAGTGGGAGGTGTCCGTGTCCATGGCAGGGGGTGAGATGAGATGATCTTTAAGGCTCCTTCGAACCCAAACCTTTCCAGGATTCTGTGATTCCATGACTGACATTATTGTTTATTTTACTGGTGGCACAACATCGCTGAGACTGGACCAGGTGCAGTGGTCAGGCACCTGCCTGGACCCTGACAACATGAGCCCATATTTACCCTTTTGGTGCCTTTTCAGTCTCACCCACATGAAAACATTGAACCTCTTCTGGGAAAAAAAACACCCCAAAACAATACAGAGACATGAAACTGCTCGTGGGACAGTCCCTGTGCTGATTCAGAGCTAAGCCCAGACTCACACCATGGAAGTGACGTGTTCTGTGTCCTTTCCAGTAACAGATAGCAGAGGGACTGAGGGACAAGTCTGGTACTGCGTCTACCCACCTTCCTCCATCACTACAAATAGCTCAGACAAATTAGATTCATGTCTAATAAAAGGAGCCATCTACTCTATTATCCTTTCAAAGAAAAACAGTCTTAAACATAAATGATTTAAGCCACATCGCTTTAATGAGACGTGGAAATTAGCTGTCACTGCCAAAAATCAACTCCTTCTCTCGACCTCCTGTTCTGATTATAAGAATGGTAATTTGCCAGCTCAAAACTTCCTGTTATTAAGCCAATTGTTAAATTTTCATAAATATTTGAAACAGTCATTTAAAACCATGGGGTTGACATTCACCCAGCAAGGATGATTATCACCTTTTCCTCCTCCTTCTCTTCCTCCCCCTTTCCTGGGTTTGCAGACCTTCCTGTCTTTGAGCACTGTGGAAATTCATGCACTGGGGAGCTGCAGGAGACCCCTGGCACCAGAGGCAACCAGAAGAAGGAATCAGCCCAAATATTTCCTGGAGGAAATGATGCCACATCACAAGCCTTGCTTTTTCTTAGGAAAAAAACCCAACATATTTTCTCTGAAAGAGACGGTCTTTTTAAAGGTAAAAAACTTGTTTTGTTTGCAAAACCATGCACCTAGAATAAGCTGGTTAAGAGCATGGTGATTATAGCACCAAGGGTGTGGGTTTGATCCCTATATGGGCCCTTCTTTTCAGACTTGGACTTGATGATTCGAGTGGGTCCCTTCCAACACAGGATATTCTCTGTTTCTGTAAATAAATAAGATTCCTGCATGTTATGAAATCTACTGGAAGAGAGAACAACTACAATAAAAAAGGACTTTGTGTGTCTGGTTTCTCTAGGGCAGTGAGCAAAGTCACCCTTGCAAAGAGAAATAAGGGTACCTGTTTTGGGGTGTTTTTATAAAAGCCTGCCTCTATTCTCTCTCAATATTACTGGAGAGGTTTTCAAACACACAAATAGCAGTTCAGCTTCCAACTCCCACCAGCTCTCCAAGGGAGATGACCATGAAATTGCCCTTTGTACAGTGAAAATCATTCCTAATAGCCCATACTGTGCTATCAGGTTACCCATACGGGCTTCTTCTGCTGACCTCAAACCCCCGTGGAGCTCGTGTTCCCAGCTGCTGGCAGGGCTGGCACTTGGATAAGAGATAACATCACCAGTGCCTTTGCACCCTGCGTGTTTCACTGTTTCTTTTGTATGACATGCATTTTTTCAGTGTCAGATGTCTGTATTTCTGTGGAGAGAGAGATATATATAGAGATAGACAGATATAGATATATTTGTCCAACATTCTTACAACAACATCGCATTGGAAATTTGTGACAGGCAGGATCTATGTTTTAAACTTTCTCTTTTGTAACTGATAGCAAAGTTAAGGTTTCCTAATGTATTTCATTAAGTAGTCCACATGAGAAATATCACTGCCTCCTGCTTTGAATCCTTTTGCATTTAATTTCCTACCACAGTCCATATTCTGTCTCTTCATTCTAGGCAAATATGGATTATGTGAAATTTATTGTCCAAATGAAGTCTACTGAATATTTTCCTCCAAGTGAGGAAATTCCCTGTTGATTGGTTTCTGTGAGGAGGCTACACTCGCATACAGGCAGAGGTACACACAGCTCCTTTCACAGCTATGAAACATTGTTGTTTACAGAGGTATATTTTCCCAGATCTCTGCTGTATTAATCATTGCTCCCGACCCAGAATGTTTATTCTGAAAAACAACCACCACCGACCACATCTCCCCTCTGGGATGCCATATTAAAGTATGAAAGCAATGGAGAAGGCCAGGACTCGATCTCAGGGAGGTTCTGCTCGCTCCTCATCCTCTCAGCTGCCTTATAAGACACACCCCAGGAGCCAGGCTGGGCCTGTAATTGAAGCCCATCGATCACCCCCTTCCCAAAAGTGGCTCAGCTATAACTGACGTGGCAGGGCTGTTTGTTTATTCTCCTGAACAGATGTTTGAGCAGAGGCTCCCCAACCTCCAATAAAATAGCGCAGACAACTGTGAAGTTTGCTAACCCCTCGTTAAAGCAATCTCCTCGAAGTCCTTAACTCACCAGAAGATAAACTGCACCAACATGGAGCACTCCCACTCTCAAGGACAGAGAGCCATTCCCCCCAGCAAGCACAGACCATAAACTTCTGCACTGGAAATCGTTGCATCTCTGCTTTAGATCAATGCCATTAAAACAAAGGCAGATGGAATATTTTATTCTTATCTGGGCCAGTGGCTAATTGCCTTTTTGATTGCTCACATTTCCAGCTCCTCTCTTCCTTTCCTGCCCCACAGAGTGGCTGTCACAGGGTGGTGGCAATGCCTTGGAGCACCCATCAGTTCATCCATAGCCTGGGGTTAACCTGTGCGTGGCAGCACATCAGCATTTCAGGACCAGCACTCACAGCACGACCTGCAGAAGTGGTTCCCCTTGCAAAAGCAGAACATTGATTTAGGGACAACGCTCCCATTCCCACCATGCCAGGTTTGCCAGCATTTCCTTGTTCTCCGTGAGCTCTCTGCCCACCATGGTTGTGGTCAGCCTCAACCCATCCACGAGGAGAGGGCAGGAGCTGCCAGACTGGGGTGAGACCCACGAGCACAGAGCTGGGACAACACAGGGGACAAGAAGTGGGGAAGAGAACAGGCTGACTGTGCCAGCAGCACATGAAACATTAGCTGAGGACAAGGTGATCAAGTTGGACACTATTAGTGGCTGACCAGCTCTTTTTTTCCCCCCAAGGCACAATATTTCTCTAAATCTGCATAGTGCAATGTACAGCTTACATTTTGTTTTTGACACCGTTCCCCCAGGTTTTCATCTCAGTCCTTTCTCCCTCCAGCCGCACCCTTCCAGGAATTCACATTGCACACATTTCTGCAAAGGGAATTAATGGCTTCTCTTTAAAGCTATGGGAGAGGAATGCCCTTTCTATTAATGCTTATCGTTGTGTACTGCTTCAATAAAGATTCCTTGTAAACCCAAAAGAATGTCCTGAGCAGTGCTGGGGGCTGAATTGCCCAAGATGTTCAGTGGCCAGGGCCAGGCGCCTGAACATGCACAATCTGAAAAACAAAGAGAACACTAAATATCAGCTCAAATATTCAGTTGGCTCAGGGCAGTGTTTTTTCCATGCTACCCATTGTACAGCACTGGGGTTGTGATTTCTTTTTGTTTTCTTTATAAATAAATCCTCATAACGACTTTCCCGTATCTGATTCCAGCACAACCGATGTCACAGGCGACAGCGGTGACTCAGCACGGTGAGGTCCCTAGCCCATGGCTGAAGCCTGTCTGTGCCAAGGGACCTCATGAAATGTCCCACAGGCCCCTTTGTCCCAAGGAAATGGGGGAGACAGCCCGTGCTCAGGTCAGTTCCCACCAAGGAGCCAGGACACAGCCCAGCTGAGCATCCAGAGAGCAGAGGGTGAGCACACAAACATCCAGGGCTGTCTTCCCCCTTCTCTTCCACCACATCATTTTGCTGAAAGCCATCCCTTTTCCAAAGATGTCACCAGGCCAGCAGGCAGCAGCACAGCAGTGCAGGGGATCCACGCATCCCAAGCAGACACGGGATCTCTGTCACCAAAGCGTGTGAGCTGTTGTCACCTGAGCTCTGGTAGCAGCTCCCTCAGCTGGAGTCAGTAGCAGCTTTCTGTCCTCCACATGCAAGAGGCCCTCGAGAGAGACACAAAGCCCAGTGCTGATGCTTCACAGCCTCTGGCTTGAATGGTGGAAGCTTTTTCTCTTTTGCAAAGTCAGTCTTCCATGCTTTGGACCGTGTTAGTAGTATGTGATAATATATAGTGTAGGAAAGATGGAGCTTCTATATCCGAGACAACAGACTCCATAAATGCATTTCTAAAATAATTCAGTGAGAGATCATCTGTTACGCTTGTGCATGATGAGAGGGAAATAGTCCAAAATTTGTATTCTGATGGGGAAAAAATAATCCTTGGAAGCAGAGAGAGGGAATCTGCAGGCCAAGAGACCCCAGAAAGCTTTGAGTGTTTCACAGGCTGTAACTGATATTGAGACTTTTGGGCAAATGGACAAAAGGATTCCTGAAGGCAGACCTCTCTCAAGCCCTCAAATGCACATTTTTTTTTTATTTTGTGAAGAGACATCTATAATGTTTTGGTGGAGGAGGTTGCTGGCCTGTCAAAGCTTCAGGAGGTTATTTAACTTCTTCCAGTCACAGTCCTGGACTTCATGGTCTTCTGTCTTTATTTCTAATGAATTTCTGCTTCAGCTCTAAAATGTCTGGTTCCCATTCCAAGGATGTAATTTGAATTCTCCTGCAAGAGATCTGACTACATCCATGGTTTTTCTGCAGCCAGAACTTACAGGCACTTCAACTTCTATTCAAAGCAAACTTTGGGCTCTATGGGCATGTTGGGGCCAAACTCCAGTGAAGCCAAGTGCCCTCAAGCCTTCACGAGGTCAGGCCCCTCGTAATTTTGATGCTTATAAAACACAGAAAGTGAAGTGTTCTGCCTCTTTTATAAAATAAGAGCAAAACGAGAGAAAGCTCTTACTGCTCAGAACATCCTGAAATTATATACAAATTTAAGTGTGCTTGTGCTCACAGTTTAGAGGTTGAAAACACTGGGCTGGCTGGGTATAAGAGGTGTCAAGGGATGCCCGTTATCAGGATTGGTTTGAAACCTTACAAATAAACCCTATTCATATCCCTTTTCTCTACTTTTTCCCCTCACAGGAGTGAAAAGAATGATTTTCATTGCTTCTTTACCCCAGAAATCTTCTCCCACAGCACTGCTCCCCTCCAAGCACCTCCACACCCCAACACTGTGACTGTGTCTCCCTTGTGAAACATTTTGATGATTTCCCATCCCTAAATCCCTCAAGCTCTTGGAGTCACTCTGGGTTTTCAAACGACTGCATCCCTCTGGATGAAGATCTGAGCACTGCAAATCCTCATTTCCCTTGGTAGCCAGGGTTCACTCATGTCAGTGGATCTTGTTCCATGAACAAGCCTTATTAGACCAGAGCTGTGTTGCTACTTAACAAAAGAGGAGAGGAAGAAGGGACAGGACTAAATACGTGTACTTAAGCTGGGTTGAGAGATAAATAAACCCTTAAATCACGGTGCTGCACTGTTGCCAGAGTGATGTATCTCTCCTTTGAAAATTGTGTCTATGAGGAAATGACAAATAATTTTCCACACGCAGACACACTGGAGTGAGTAACTCGGAGGACGTCAGGATTTTCGGTATTCCCGTCCTTCCGGAAAGCCGCGGCCAAATCCCAGCTGAGCACAACCTGGAAACCCGACTGAGGACTCGGAGAGCACCGTCAGCAAACCATGAGGAAAGGCCCCAAAATGATGTGCAGGATTCCAGCAGGATTGCAGCAGGATTGCAGCAGGATTCCAGCAGGATTCCAGCAGGATTCCAGCAGGATTCCAGCAGGATCGCAGCAGGATCGCAGCAGGATCGCAGCAGGATGTGGGCTCAAGCTTGGCCCACAGCCACGTGGAGGTCACCGAGGGAAATAAATCAGTGGCCAGCGAGCTGTGCCGGTGGATTTGGCTGGGATTCCCACCCCAGGCTCGCTGTAGTGACTCCAGGAGCCGGGACTCCATTCGTCAGTGCGACGGCGGAAATGCAAAATCCAGATCCTCATAATGGAGACCACGGAAAGGAGGCACCCAGGAGAAACCAGCAAAGGGAGTCATCAGCACTTTGCAGCTGCGTGTGTGTTGTCTAGGATGAGAAAACACGGGATAAAATAAATAAATACCTCCAAATCCTGCTTGAAGGTCTCAGACCAAATGAAGTCATTTCCAGAAAAACACTGAGGAGCGCTGTGCTCGTGGAACGCATGGGTCTGTGCTGTGATTACAGCAAACTCCTGAGGGACAGGAGAGCTTGGTACCCTGCCCAGGGTGGGACATTTTGGGGTGCAATGGGGTGGCAGAGTCCCTGCATGGTGTCCCATGTCCCCAGGCTGAGCAGGGCTTGGGGTGCTGCTGAGGGCAGGGTCCTGCTGCACTTCTCTACCTGGGAAACCCTTCCAGCATAAGAGATCTCTGGCCCTTGAAGGAAGTGCTCATGACCTGTTGGACCAACTTGATAATTAGCCACAATTTTTTTCACTAAGCTTTCCCGAACTTCATTTCTCCCACATTTATTTTAGCCTCCTTTCACACCCTGGCTTTTGCAGGCTAATTTCTTTTCACTGCTGCCCTCCCGCAGTGGCTGTCACCTGTGAAGCACTGCATTTGTAAGACCTCATTGGGAAACACTCCTCAAGGCAAGGAAGGTTTGTAGCAGCATCTTGCAAATTAAGAAACCTCTCCACGATGTTCTTGATGCCCCCCAAAAATTCCAACATGACATATTGGCAGGTTTTATTGTGCAGTTTTTGCTGAATGCTAAACATAAACTGTATTATGGGGCTTTGTGCTCATCCTGAGAGGTAAACCAAGGCCTGAGGTTGTACCTGGTTGTACTAACTACAAATTTAGATTTGAAGATGCTCTAAATAGAATAACCCAGGCAGATCTATAATTTTTTTTTAAAAGCAGAAGGGCTGAGATCTGGCTGTGGCTCTGTCAGCTCCTTGGTGCCTGTGGGGTTGTTTAGCCTGGAGAGAAGGAGGCTCAGAGGGACCTTTTCACTCTCCAAAACTCCCTGGTAGGAGGGTGGGGACAGGTGGGAGATAGGCTATGTTCCCAGGGAACAAGGGACAGGAGCAAAGGAAATGGCCTCAAGCTGCCAGGGGACGCTCAGGTTGAAGATCAGGAAGAATTTCTTCACTGAGAAGGTGCTCAGGCATCGGAAGAGGCTGCCCAGGTTGGTGGTGGAATCCCCACCCCTGGAAGTGCTCAAGGAACCCCTGCACACAGCACTGAGTGCTCTGGTGTGGCTGACACAACACTGGAGATCAGTCACAGGTTGGACTCAATGACCTCAGAGGTCTTTTCCAGCCCAAAGGATTCTGTGATTCCGTGATTCTGTGACCCAGGGAGCTGGCAGAAGCTGCCATCGCTTGCAGTCAGATGCAGCCTGGGAACATGCTGGGCTCCCGGCACTGGCCCAGGCTGGGAAAGAAAAGAACCACTTTTGTCAGAAATATTTCACAGGAAGGAGAGATGTTGGCTCAAAATCTATTATTTTCTTTTATGAGAACTGTTGTAAATTTCTGCAGAGACCATGGACATTGAGAATCCAATTTCCCCGAGATAAGCCCATTTTGGCAGGAGATTTTTGTCTCCCTATTCTTAGCATCAACAGTCATTATTCAGATTTTTGAAAGACTTAGACTATTTTCATCCCTCTTTAGCTCCAGTTTTTGCAGCTAGACCAGACTCCCCTCTTCCCACACCAATTCATGGGTGGGCTGAGAAGGACCGAGTAGTTTATCGTGTTACATCTTCCTTCAACCCTCTTTTCTAAAACTTCAGTGAACCATAAGCAGGTACCTCACACAGAGCTCAACTTTGCAGAAAGCAAATGAAAGCCAGGCAGGAGGAGGGAGTGTTCCCAGGGGGAGTCAGTCCTACCAAAGCCTGGCTTGGCAAGGAGCACGTCCTTATTAACGCTGCTTGTAATAACATCCTTCAGCTGGGTCCTGCCTGCAGCAGGTGAAGTCTGCTGGATGAAGGCTTTGCCTTGGAAAGCTTTCTCTGTTGTTCCTCTATTTCAGTTCCCGCTTTCAGGAAGGATGCAAAGCCTGCCCTCCTCCACAAGCTCTCCTTCGGTGTTTCTGCTTCCTCCCCATGGCTCGCCTTGGGCTCCTGCTTGATAGCAAGATGTTAAGAATCATCATCAACAGAATAACAGCGTGCTCTTTTATTTTATTTACACAGCTGCCATGAATTTTGTTATGCCTAAATCCTCTGTCTCTTCCTCTCTCAGTGGGCTGGAGAGAGAAGAATGGGCTTTCTGGCATTTGTGTTTACTTTTATTGCTCTTTAAAATGGTTTATGGCCTTTTAACAGAGTGGCACAATAATATTAAAATAACTTTAAAAAAAAGAAATTTACAGAAAATGTATTAAGGCATCGTAGAAATGGATTTAACACTTCAAATACCCTTTCAAAGTGGCACCATGTCCTTGCTTTGAAGCAAAGTAATAAATTCACTTTGTAATTCTTTATTGGAGGTTTTATTGGAAATTAGAGTGCATGTACTAAACAAAATGTCAGCTTATCTACACACAATTATTTGCCTACAAGTTGGATATAAGACAACATATTGTCCATTACAATGTGATTTAGATTACAGTAGCCAGCAGAGATTCAGTCACGGTCCAGCCCAGGCTTAGTGTCTGTCAATCTGGATTAAAAGTCAGTTTCACTGTCAAAAATGTGCAGACAGATGGTGCCAAATGGGAAAATAGAGATTTGCTTCAGGTTGTGCAGCAAGGCCGTGGCTGATGAGCATCTCTTGGGTACGCCCAGCACCGCCCCCCTGGCGTGGCAGAGCATTCCTTTCACAAGAGCCCCAGCAGATTATCCCCAGCTGAAGCTGTGATATGCTGATAGCCTTATCTGGCCCGTGGCTGGAATTAAAACAACGCAGGGCACTAATGCAGGCCTTTATCGGGGAGCAGACAAAACAAGGGATCCAGGAGAGAGCTGAAGGAAAAGGGCAGGCGAATGGGAGGCATCCACCTCAGGGCAGGCACAGGAAGGTAGAAGGTGGGTGCTTTGTTCTAAAAAGAGCCACATGTGCACTTTTTTACTGGTTTTGTGCTGAATGATGTCCTGAGGAGCGGTGGGAGCCATCAGCATCCAGGGGACAAGGCCAGGCTAGGCACCCCAGCAACAGAGTGGGTGCTACTGTGCACACTCAACACAGAGACTCTCGCTGTTCCTCATCAAGGAGTAGAACCCAGACAAACCCCTTGACTTGCTCAGCACTGATCATTTTCCTTCCCACTCCCCTTGCTTTTGCAAAACTCATTGAGAAACTGGTGAATCAAGAAGTGGGGAAGGATGACTGTGCCAGCATGTGTTGTTTCCGTGACATAAATAATCTCTGTTCCAAAGGTCACTGCCACAGAGGAGTCACGGGTGGGATGAGAACAAATGGTAATTATGGCACTTGACGAGCTCCCAGCAGCCCAGAGAGATAAATCTGCTGCCTGCTCCTACTTGAACTTGCGGCATCCTGGATTTCAGGAGCTTCCACTCTCCCGCACGATCCAACAAACATCCTCTCAGGATCTCCGGTGAATAAATAACTCTTTGAAATGCGTCTTCCCTGTTGTGGCACCCGTCCCGAGGAGCGCCTGCCCGTCCCTTTGGCATCATGTAAACACGCACAGCACAATCCAGAGCTGTTTTTTTTCTTGGCTAGCAGCATAATTACTTCTTCAAAGGGCCAACTCCCCATGCCCGAGTTCATCAAGCTGTCACTCAAGAAGGTCAAATCTCCGGACGGGCGCTGCAGCCCTCTCATGGGCTCTCCAGCTTCCCGCAGTTTCTGGGCTCCAACAGGAGCTGTTTGACCCAGCTGGCTGCTGGGCTGCAGGAGGGCACGGTTTTGTGCCAATAAACAACCCTCTGTGCAGGGTCAGCTCCTTCACAGCCGCCCCTCAGCTCCCTTTGAAGCCTGGGGTGTCAGCGAGCTCGGCACCGCTGTGGTGGGGTGGGAGGGAAAGGGGTTTATTGTGCTAAAAGGGCATTTCTCCTGGAACTTTTTCTTGTTTACTGCAAGCCTGTGATCCCAGAGCCTGGCTCTCAGGACGGGACAGGGTTTTGTTTAACTGGAACCAGGGGCAGGTTTTGCTTTGAAGGTGCCCTTTCCAGCACAGATTAGAGCCAGGCTCCTCAGTGGTGTAAATCAATGGTACTTCTACAGAGTCATGTGTTACCAGTCAAAGCCCGTCTGGTTCACCTCCCTGAGCATCTGTCCCTCTGGCCAGAATCAGAAACACTCAAAAAACACTGCCTTTGTCCTACCACGCTGGCAATATCCAGATTAAGTTATAAATTTGGTACTAAAAACCCATTGTCATGTCCAAGCTATGCAGGGTGAACACAACCTCGCACTACAAGGTACCAGAAGGAGATTAAATATTATAACCAAATCAGTTACAGATTGAGTCCATAAACTTCTCGTGATTTCATTGTATTTTTTTCCCTCCTTTGATGAATGGATTTTCCCAAGTCTGACAGATTTATTTTTTTGTGGCAGGTGTTTTTTTTTCTGTTGCCACGCTTTATACCAGTTTTCCATTAAATCCTAAGGAGCAAGATGAGGTGAGAAATAAATTTGCTTGTAGCTGCAATTTGATTTAAGTCCATGTAGCTCTTATTTGAGAACTTCTTTTGAACAACACAAGGACTCTGTTTCCAAAGTCTTTGTGTGCTTGTTTGGAAAAACTGGTGTTTTTAGCAAAGGAAAGAAATCCGAGAGAAAATATAGGATCTGCAAATGGCATTTAAAAAAATTACTATTAAAAAAAAAATAAGCTGTTTTAAGAATCACCTTTAAATGGGAGATTTTCTGAAAGATTGTGGAATATTTACATGTAGTTAAAAAGGTGTTCTTGTAAAGACTTGTGGAGTATTTATTCATTACCAAGAAGAATTTCACTCAATGTACTCAGGCAGCCTTTAGGTTTCCTCAGATTTCTTTGGAGATTTCCAAACCTATAAATGGTGTAAATATGATCAGACATTGCTCTGTCTGAATTCTGTTACACTGACACTTTTTTTTTCCCCTTAAAAAAAAATACAATCCACTGTTTATTTTACTTGACCCATATTTGATATTTAAGGAAATTAAACAAATCTCACGTTTAGCCTCCCAAAATAATACAGGGTGTCCATTAACACGTGTTGAAATTAATGAAAGCTTGCTGGTGAACATATAAATAGCACAGCTGCCAGACTGTTCTGTAAAACTAGAGTTGAGCTCTCCCTGCTGTAAAGTGTTCAGAGCAAATTCTCAGAGATAATTCCTGTTGCTATTTCTTCTGTTGCTCCTGCTTTCTGGGCTGTTTGTTGCACACTGGAGCAGTGCTCTATCAGTACCCTGCGGCTCTGCAAAACTGTTTGCAAGTTTCTCAGTGTTTCTGCATTTATCCCTGTGAGGAAACACCAGGTCCTTGTGTCTCTGCACACACATTTGCACAACAATGTGTTGGTGATTCTCCTTGTGAGTCCCTTCCAGCTGAGGATATTTTACAGTTCTATGAATATCTCGGTATAATTTCACTGTGTTGGATAGGGAGAATTCCAGTAGATAGCCCAACTGGTGAACTTATGCATCAAGTTAAAGGGAAAAAATAGTAATCTAACACTTCTGAACATCCCTAAGCAGGGATTTGGATCCTTGTTCCTTATCCCTCCTTTTTTCCCTATTATTAGGGTTCTTAATTTCTTTTTCCCTAATGCAGCAGCTCTCTTCCATTCTCACCTCCACCAGTTTTTATGGGCAGGGCCATAATTTCATGGCACTGCACTGTGGCTCCCCAGCAGCAGGTTTCTTACCTGTTGGCTTATGCCTGGTGTTCCTAGCAAAAATTACATCAGAATCTGGCCCTCAGAGTTTTGTGTTGCTCTGTCCTTAAATGAAAAAACAACGGCACCACCAACATGGGCTTAGCAAAACCATCCTAAAGCAGCCTTACCCCAACCTGCCCCTCACACTCTGGCTCCACAGAAAACCACCTTAAAACAAATCTGTGATTAAAAAACTCCTGCAACCATGAGGTTCAGCACATCTGACTTCTCTCATCAACCTATGAAGTGAAACGCAAGGTTTTGATTCACTATCCAAATAAAAGATCCTTCTTCCCATCATGAAGTTGCTGAGGAGATTAAAATATTAAATGTGATCTTACATGAGGCCAGGGAGTTAATACCTCCCCCCCACTGAAGAAATTACACCTTATAAACAAACAGCCAGCAGCGGTAGGTGTGAGTTTTCTGCAGAAGGCATCAGTGGAGCTCAAGCAAGGACATGCATCCCCCACAACAGAGGTGCTCATCTAGAAACATTTTCCTAACCAGTTCCCCCCTCCTCCAATTAAGCTTGGAGATTTTTTTCCATCAGCCCTTACCAGAAAGCATCAAAAGCTTATTCCAAAATCCACTGACATCATAGGAAACCTTTCCAAAGGCTAATGGGCTTTGGGATCAGGCCCTCAGTTTTGATTCCAAGCCTTCAGAACAGTGAGCTTAAATCAGGCCGTGCGCTTGTGAGCGCCCAAGAAGATTTTCCAACATTACGTTAGCTTGGGACCAGGTTCTCCCCATGTGGTGGACTTGATGTGAAGCCCATTTAAATCCCATCAGTCACTACAAAGAGGATGGGAGAGGGGCCAGGCCTGCTGAGCAGAGGTGGAATTCACCTCACGGCTGCTCTTATCAGCAGCAGGATTTAGGGGAGGGACACCCGTGCCAGAAAGAAGCTGCCAAAGAAGCGGTGCCAGTGGCACCATGGATGGAAATAATGGTGAGACTGAGAGGTTTGCATGGAAAAAAAGTGGGAAAACCACTGAAGAAACATCACAGAGGGTCTCTTCTCCACACAGCAGCTTTGCCACTCTTCAGGTTGGGCAACAACAGTGTATCTGAACATTTCTGTGCCTGCCTTTTGGTGGTATTCATCTACCCAGTGTCAGACATTAATCTTTGCTTAATTGACCAGAAGGCCGCAGATGCATGGTATGTGAATATGATCCTAATTAGCTCACTTCAGGTTACACACTGATTTTCTGCATGTTGCCTTTTGGAGCTGTGGAGCAGCTTGTTTTTTGAGGAGAACATAAAAGGGAGAGGGGCAGGGGGGGTGTTAGTTACAGCTATAAATTTTACAGTTCACTGGAAACCACATTAAATGGCAACATCAGTTTATAGATCAACTCTGCAACTGCTTGGTCGTTAAAGCAGTGGTGGCAGATTATTGTGTTGTAGCCTTGTAAAATATGGGCACCGTATTTGCTGGGAGAGGGCTTAAAAAGAACAATTAAAGTCCCCAGTGTCTTTGATTCCTCACTTCTCTTGCACTGCAGTAGGCAACATGATCTGATCTGTGTGTGCTTTTTGGGGGGCAGCATTTGCCAGGCTTTTCCCTTATGCTTAAGAGCACAAAGATGGAGAGTCATCCTGATTTAAGGGTACACCAGCTCTGCATCACTCTTAGGCTGGCCTAGACATGGAGGATATAGCCAGACCCCTCTGAAGCTGCTTCCAGGGGCAGCAATTTCCAAATTTCCAGTGCCACTGAGCAGTGCTTCCAGCTCACAGCAGCGCCCATGCTTGGCTGACCCTTCTGAGACACAGAGCACCACATGCCTCTTCCAGATCAGCCAGACCCGAGGACAAAGTCCATGTGCAAAAATAAAACTTAGAAGTGATTAAAAAAAATGGAATCTCTTCCCAGACACTGCCTAATCACTGCCTGTCTTCTGAAAATGTAGACATTTATTTTGGACTATGAAGAGCTTCTTTCAAATGTTTGGCCACTGCTAAAGATACTGAGCTCGTTGGAAAATTCCAGCCACAATATGCTGCCTGCTGACCAATAAATTCTGCATTGATATTTTCCTTCCTTATTGGAATTGGAGTGCTGTTTGCAGGACTGGAGAGGTGTTTGGTGGAGGAATCAGGGTTAATGATCATGTTTTTATCTGCACGTGGCACAAAGTTTCTCCCAACCAGGGCACAATAAGTGCTGCTTCACAACGAGCCTGGTTGATCAGAAAGCTTTTCTTTAAAAAAAGGGAGATTTCCAGCTTGAAAATGCAATATTGTCAGGAGAAATGAATTAGCTTTACTGCACAGCAGACAAATGGGAATTCTCTCACATACTCACTAAGAAGTTAATTGTGTGAAATGAAACATTTTACAGAGTGCTACTGCTACCACTCACCACACTGTGCAGAATTTGTCTGGATGAAATCCCAGTGGCTTTGTGGAGGATAACCCGGAGATGAGATGTGGCACATGGCTGTCATGAGCCGCTGTGGTGGGTCCAGTTGCAGATAGGAAACCAAGCAGAACCCCTCGTGTCTGCTGTTGATGCAGGATTTAAGCTGGGTGGCTGTAAGGCTGCTGGCTGTCTTTTTGCCCCCTAAAAAGGCTGGACCAGTAAAGCCACAGGTAAAATTCCCTCTGCAGGAAGAGGAAATGCTCAAATGAATCAAGTCCAATTTGGGGATGATGGCAGTCACCACCACAAAGCTGTCAGCCTCTTTTTGAGGAGTGAGTCAATGGGATTGTGCTTCCCAGTCGCTTTCTTGGGACCAGCAAATATTCTGGGCATGTTTTTGGTGATTTCTGCAGGACTTACATGGCTGCATGTGAGACCTGCCTGCACTTTTGGCTCTAGAGCCACAAGAGCAGCAGAGAGCTTTCAAGGATGTGTGAAGGGCCTCTTCTGTCCCTTTCCTGTGGATAGCAAGAGCTTTTGCTGCCTTCATCTCAACAAGTGGCGCAGTCTTGCGAATGCTAAATCTACTTTAAAAATAACATAAACAGAATTTAGTAGAAGTGACTGAGTACATGGAGGTCCTGTCAAGTTTGTTTGGTTGCTTCCTAACGAACAGGATTCTGAAGGCTGTTAAATAACTCAGGCTCTGAGCAACACAGCCAGTTTCACAGTTGTGATTTTCATCAGAAAGAAAGGAAAAAGAAAAGCTGCTTGTTTATGTAATGCAAAGGGAAAGGGCAATGTGTCTCTGTGCACTAACATTACATAATCTGACTGCTCTGGAGTAAAGAACTGGGAGTTTTCATTATTTTAGGGTGGTTTTTTTTAATGTGAGGGAGCTTTCTTGTCCAAGGGGAGCGTGAAGACTGAAGATTTCCCTCTTCCACTGGGCTGCATCCTATTTACAGCACTCTAGCACATATTGCTGCCCTAACTCAGCCACAGATCCGTTTAGACGCCACAGAAAATGCTGGTTTCCATAAGATGTGGTGCTGGGGAGGCTCATGGTGGGAGGACGAGTGTAGTATGCCATCAGTGTTTGATATTCCAGCAGGAGATCCCCAGGGACCTTCTGCCAGTGGGACAAGGATGAAAGATCTGGCAGGGGCTTATCTCAGCCAGGGTGGGACACAGGTCATGGCGTGCTCTGCTGTCCTGCTGCAAGGAAAACCATTCACGAACATCCCTCTGGAGATGAGCAGCCCAGTGTCTCTTTGATGACAAACGCTTAAGATCATCCGTGTACCTCAATCTTGTCATCATTTGGGTGTTGTTCTGTTTACAACCCTGCTTTTAAAAATAAAGACCTCGTCAGGAAAAGGTTGCAACACGCCCCGAGAAAGACATTATTTTCAGCTTAAAATTTCCTATGTCCCCGGCTAAAAATGTGGATCTGAGATAAAGCCTGACACGTTCTCACCATTTGTCTCTTTGGCAAAAGGAAAAGAGGGGTCATCCAGCCCCGGGTCTGACGTACAGGATGCCACTTGAGCCGTCACACTCGATAACTTCAACTTGAACTTGTCCACTTGTGTAAGTGGGGCTGATTTATAACCTTGCCACGCAGACCTTGTGGGATCTTCTGTGTGCTAAGAAGCTGCCCTGCTCGAGTGGCATTATTCAAGTTTTTTCTTGCCACCTGCTCAGCACCAGGGATCAGGGTGTTAAGGTCTAGAGGGCCCTCAGGATGCACAAAACATGGTTCAGACACGGTGTCCCTGTGACAGTATGGAAAAAAATTACCTTCTAAATCCCAAAAGAAAGCTGTAAAGTCAGACATTCAATTTACCTTTGCTATTAAAGTCATCATAAAGAGCTCTTTATTTAAAAAACTAACAAGCAAACCAAAACAACAACAACAGAAAATCAACAAGCTTTGCTAGTCAGTGCCATCCCTGCCCATGGCAGGAGGGTTGGAACTAAATGACATTTAAGGCCCCTTCCAAGCCAAACCATTAAGGAAAAAAATTATTATATAAAACCCCAGAATTGCTCCTAAAATCTGAGGGAGTTTTGTCTAAGCTCCAGTGCCTTGGGATTTTCATGTATTTCCTCTGACAGGTTCAGCAATAGCTGGGCTGTTCATGTCTCTGTGCAGCTTAGTGAGAGCAGAAATGAACAGGATAATCCAAACCACGCTGGTTGGGAGCCCAGACTGGATCTGAGTTCCAAGAAAAAGGCTGTTCTGGCCATGGACAGGTGTATCCTGATAAATCTCTGTGATCTGCTCTGCAAGAGACCATCACCTGCCAAGAGTGAGAGAGAAATTTCCTCCAGACCTTCACTCCACATCTCATGGCACGGAATGCATCCAGATTTTAGAAATACATGGCTTCAGGATTTCAAAAGTTGAGGCCATTTGTAGATGCTGGTGCTGAGAATGCTCTGACAAAGCCTTTCAGAGTCAGAGGAGAATTGTGTTGTTCATCCAAACTGCTCCAATTTTTGTTTGTTTTTCACTTCACATATTACACATCATTTTATGTTACATGGCTGCAAAACAAAGCTCTTTCAGCATTTATTTACTAAAGATGAAATTGGCTGGATTTGAGAGGGCACGAGGGAGAATGGATGAGATAATTGGAAAAAGTAGAAATTAGTTTTCATTCTTAAGATGAATCAGGCAAAAATAACACATCCTATGGGTTCCTGAAATGTGTGAAGACTCAGGGTCAGTTCATGTCTTCCCTGCCATTCAGAGCCCATCCCACAGCGCTGCTTCCATGTGATAATGAAGATTGAGGCAGGGCAAGACTGGCTTTGAGGACAGCAACATGAGCTGGTCAGTGAGTAGAAAGCAGTGAGTTCTTCTCTAGGATGTGTCCTCATGGTCTTTATCCTCCTCTGGCAGGATGTGCCACACACCAACTCACTCTGGTACTGAAAACATCCCAGAGTGCGGAGAAAAACCCTCTGAAAAAGGAGCAGCCACCAAACTTCACCAAACTTCCTGCCTCCCATGAATTCCTTGACCATCCCACCCTGGTGAGTTGTGCTGCAGCTGCTAAAGCTAAAAAGTGCCTGTGTTTGTGATTGTTTGGGTGTTTGAAAGTGAAACAAGTGACTGGCTGCACCAGCTCATGCACACAGATGGCTCTGGGCAGCCTGACAGGTTGTACATCTACTTTTCTTTTTTTTTTTTTTTTTTTTTTTTTTTTTTTTTTTTTTTTTTTTTTTTTTTTTTTTGTGGTGCCAAGAGCTTGGCACTTACATTTTTAGGACCTTGCTCGGTGGTTTGGAGCAGATGATGTTGTCCAGCACCCCGTCCTTCCACCCCACAGTTGCACATGCAGCTGAGATACTGTCAGAGGTTCACTTGGACATTCTACCCATTTACTTTATAGGGAAAATATGTTCTGAATTGTTTGAGCAAGGAGGGGGAAAAAAACCTCATCCATGCTTTCCTGGCTGGATTCTGCATCTCAGCTCCTTGTTTTGACTATATTTTTCCCCCATCTTTCATTTGCCCCTTTCAACTAAGAACACATGCAGAGGTTATTTGGAATTGTTATGTGTGCCTTATATCGGAGTGATTAATTATTCAGAAATGTTCTGTTTAAAATAAAACTCCTTTACAATGCTTGGACTGTATGAAGACAGCTTAGAGCTGGCACAAATGAGAGTCATTCCCACTTTTAAAGGCTATTAATAGTGCCAAAGAAATACAAAGGAGACCCGTAGCACCTATGTACTTATTATTCATGCTTATTATATAGGTATGCATGAGATAAATAGTCAGAGAGATTTGCTCAGCACAATGCTCAGGCCGTGCCAAAGAAATAAAATTCCCTCCCTGGAGAGCCCAAGAGTGAAGGCAGAGAAGGGCTAGCAATGAAATCACAGATTACAATCACAGCTAAATGGCTTCTTTGAGCGAGGAGATGAGCTGGCCTGTTTCTGTTTTCCCTGGGAGGCTGCTCCTGATACGCATGACCTTATAAATAAAGAGGCATGAACCAGATGCCAAGGATGTGAGCCAAGGCTGATAAAGGCCAGTGGGAGTCCTGCAGTGTCCACAGGCCCGGGAGCAGGTCTGTGATGCCACGGGCTGTCTGAAAGGAGCTGCTGCAGCTTGGCATCCCCAAACTCCTCTGGACACGGCTGTGAACTCATCCCCACAGGATCTGGACACTTTGTGCACTGCCCCCAGAATCCTCCTGTGAGGAAGCAGAGTCATTTCTGTGGTAAGAAATGACATTTCACAGGTTAAGCAGGGTGGCTTCTTGTCAGGGAAGAAAGAGTAACCTGGGATGATTAGCAGGAGCTGTGAATGCCTGATTTCAGCTTGCTCTGGCCTGGGGACTCTGGAAGGAACCGCTGTGTTAAAATAATCTCCGTGCAGTGTGGCTGGAAGAAAGTCACGCAATGATTTCATTTCATATTTGTGTTATAACTCCTAATGGTACCACATGAGTATCTGAGGATCTTTCCCCTCCTAAGTGTAAACCAGACCACGCCTAGCGAAGGCAAAAATACTCTTTAGCATTCACCAGGTGGCAGTTTATATTAACCAGATCCACCCTGAAATTCAACTGCCTCCACCTCATCACTTCCCAGGAAGTTGGTGAGCTATTAGATAAAGAGCTCATTTCAGAGACTTATTAATTTTCAGGAGGGATTTTCTAATAAATTCTTTCCATGAGAAAGGTATGGTTTGTTAGAGACTGCAGCTCCAAACACTGCTTGTGGGAGTAGGTAGCGTTCCTTTCCTACTCATCCATGGAGATTTCCAGCCAAAAACCTGGGACACAACTAGCCAAGGCAAGGAGCTCACCCAAATAAAGTGATGTCGTGTCATTGGAAAACAGTGGAAAATGTTCTGGAAATACTCATGTCGTGTTCTCCAGCAGCAGAGTGTTTTTCCCACTGACAAAGAGCTCACAAACAAATCTTCTCTGCTGGTTCCACCTTTTCCCTTTCTGCTGTGACCCCCAGCTACCAGGTGTGAGCTTCTGGAGTTAGAAAGATGAGTAGAAATATATCTTAATTCTTGGGGGGAAAAAAAAAACCAAAAAAAGAAATTATTATTCTTATTGCAAGAAGGTTTTGCTCCCTCCAACACATTGGGGTAAAACCATGACCACTAAACCTGGCTGATCACTTTTTAGCCAGTGGAATTCCCTGAATGTTTATGTAATTACAGACAGAGATTATATTCCATCCTTCTTGTGCCACATTTGGTCTTTGAATTAAAGCAGTATTTTCCTCCTTTCCGCTGCTCTCCTCCAATATATTTATAGACAGGTATTGTGCTCATCTTAGAGGTCATTTAGTAGGCTGGAGGCAGCACAGGTTTTGAGTTTCATTTTGTAAGAAGGTCACATATTCCCTGGTGTTTCTGGTTGTCCTTTCCCTGCACTTTTTCTGGCCGGGATTTCCCTTCCCTGGAAGGTGCCCAGCCACGCTGGGCTCTTATCGACGCCTCCTGCAAAGGCTTCCCTGCTCCCTCGAGTCTGCTCAGCCCCCTTTCCCAGGATCAGATCAGCTCTTCCCAACAAAAGCTGGTGCTCTGGAGTCACCCTGTGATTAATTAGCACAGCTGGGTCTTTTCCTCCTTTTTCATTTCCTTCTGGTGACCAAACTCCACCAGGCTGCCTGGCTCTCTGCTACAGAAGCACGGCTCCGATTTGGGCTCAGCTCTTGCCATCCTGCAGCCTCTGGGAACCTGGCATCACCCAGGCTGCTCCACAGCCCAGGCAGCAGGAAAATTTGGTTCCCATGGGACTGGTAGTAAAGCAGGGGCTCGTCCTGCACTTCCCCAGAGCTCCCTGAAACAGATGCAGCTCTGGAAAACAGTTGAGCCTGACAGATCTCCGAGCTGAGACAAAAAGCCATTTGGTCAGAGTATGATCTTCCAGCTGTATTCAGGACACAGCTTGCTGATTTTATGGATACACATATATCTTTTAGGACTAGAAATCAGCCTTGTTTTTCTCTTCGTGTGTAATGTTTGACATATGATGTAAATTTACTTTTACAACGTACAGACATAAAAGCTACTGTGGCTTGGACGTAGAATTTATTGATTGTAGAAAACTGACTACCAGGTTTGTTGATTAAGATTTTTTTATACAATGGGAAAGACAGGAAGAATCAAAGTACATGAGGGCGAATTTTGTATTAGACAGAAGTTGTTCAGTCTCTTAAAATTTCCCTGCTGTACCTAAACAATGGATTTGTTTTAGCACAGGTCTTTCCTGTAATTTTTAAGGTGTCCTCAGTCACCATCTCCCTATCCGCAGGCTTTCTTCAATTCATAAAATTTCCTAACTAGATTTATACTTGCCCAAGTTGTAAGTTATGAATTTAAAAGTATATGGCAAAAGTTTGTCCCTTCTCTAGGACAATAAAGCCATAAAATTTCTTCACAAGAACCTGTGCAAAAATACAATGGCAAACTCCAAAATCAGTGAGAGAACAGAGTGATTAGGAGCTACACCCTGATGACTTCAGATGAGTTTGTGCTCTCACAAACTGCAGGCCTGCTTTGCTGTGTGCCCATTACTTTTGCAGGTAATGGCACCTATTTTGTTCCTAGGAGAGACTGGAACAACACAAAATCTTTCTGTTGTCTTTGTCCTTTTGTTGGTGCTTGTCTTTGGCTCAAATGTATCGATCTTTTCCAGCACAACTTCATAATTTCCTCTGTGTAAGATGTGCAATGGACAGAGCCTGGCCTCTGGTTGTTATCACGGCCTGGTTCATATAAAATTTTCTAGCCTGGCCTTGTAATTGAAACCATTTTCATGCTGCAAACACACAAAGCTGCGGAGCAAGCCACGCATGCAGCTGAGAGAACACGCTCCGCTCCAAAGTATCATTAAAGCAATTTCCCATAATGTCTGGCAGGGAGTAGGTTTCTTTTAATGATTTTATTAAAAAGTGAATTAAAGGCCAAAGGTTGCTTTCCTACAGCCCTTAATTTCCTGCTGCAGTGCCAAACGCTGTGCGCAGGAGCTGCTGGGAGCGGGGGACAAGGGAGCCTTCCCTTGGGATCAGCCCCTGGAGCTTCCCTGTGTGCAGCTCTGCTCCCACAGTGCCACCAGAAAACACAGAGGCAGAGCACACGGTGAGCAGTTACTGACACAGGCCTGTGCAAGGGAAAAAACTGGCTCCAAACAAGGCTCAGGAGCTCTGTGCAACACCTGGAATGCGAATTTCTGTTGATGCAGTGTAATTCCAGAGAGGGCAACCCGCAGGAAAAGTGGATCCTGGATCCTGCCCTTAGGATCAGTGGCACGACTCTGCATTTTCATGGCGTATTTATGCAGCTTGGATGCTGCCAATCTTTTATTTCTGCTTTTCAGGTGGGTAAACTTGTGGAGATCTTCCATTTGAGGAGCACCTGGGGAGAAACGGAGACCTCTGTGGAGAAGCAAACAGATCAATGCAATCAGAATAAACTTCTAAAATAATAAGGGCATCAGCAGGCCCCAGCGTGCTCCTCCCTGGATCTAACCACTTCTCAGTGCTTCTGAGAGAGAAAATGCAACTTCCCAACACAGATAATGGGGGTTAAACACCAGAGGTTTGGAGTCTGATGAGACTTGCTTGCTGTGGTATCCCATTATTTGGAAAATCAAACCTAAAAATCCCTCCTGGTGTGCAGAAGAACTCTGTGAGAGGCAACTTGCACCTCACAGCATATTTGGGTTTGGCCAACTATCCGAGCAAGATGTTGGTAAAACTCCAGTCTTTAAAATACTTTAATAAAACAACTATAATTTACCCCACTGCAAGAGCTATAAACTGTAATTTAATAATGTGCTTGTCAGGGGACAGCTTTTTTAAATAATAAGAAAAAGGGTTTTGGTATTATTAAAGAAACGTAGTATATAAAAAATGTCTAATTGCTGAGGAAACAGTATGATTGTGATTTTCAGTTATTTAGAATGGGAAAATCATTCTAAGCAAGGGAGCTGTGTTTTTATGGTGGAGTCTTGCTGTACGAGTCTCATTAAGTTTTCAAGGAATACTGTTCCAAATCTTTATCGTGCTTCCAAATTATGTTAAACTGTTACTTTCATCCTGCTCCAGCAGTGGGTTCTCAAGCATAGATGACATTTCTTGCTTGGGCTTTAAACATCTTTCAAATAAAAGAAATTTATTTCTTACAGGACAAAGCTTCACGCTTTGGGCTCTTGGATTTCCAGGTTCAGCTCCCATAAAATACCCCCCCAAAACATCAGTTTTAAGATCAGTACCTGGAATGGTTTGAACTCTCTGAAAGCTCAGCTTAGGGCAAGTTTAGCCATGCAAAACCATGTAATTTCTGCTCCATCTTGGTTGCAGTCATCTGCTCTGACACAAAATAGGATTAAGAATCATATAACTGCTTCCAGCTAATAGATTTAGGCTGTGGTTCCAGGATTATTAATACCAGATCTGTGCACTGCCAGCTCACCCAGGACTATAAATCTAATGTGGATCAGGCATGGACACATGATTGTGTTTTGTCAAATTAGCTAAGGGACATGATATGGAATTTATACCAGCTTTATCCTTCTGTGCTAGCTGCACTCCTGCTGTGGAAAGGCAGGAGATTGCTGGTCCAACATGAAGTTAAAAAATACTGATACACCAAAAACCTGCTGTTATAAAGGTTTTTATTTTTTTAGGTTGTTGTTTTGACAAATGTGAGCCATTGATTGGAGTTTTTTAATGCTCTAGCAGTGTGTTGCTCATCTGGCACATGGCACTGGTGATGTGACACCACAAATCTTACAGCTGTCTGCAAACCACAGCCTTAAGAATTAGCACTTGAGCTCCTGTCACGTAGCTGCCCTTGGAAATCTCTTTCCAGGGCAGCAACCATTGTTTCCTTATCACATCTTCTTGGGAGCAAGAGCTTTTTATGACAGCCACTTGTATGCCTGTGACAGGCCTTTTTTCTTGAAAAACCAACTTACAGAGGACTCTCATGCATGTTTGCTGCAATGCAGACAATGCTGGTTTCAATAGTGAGCTTTAAAATCTTGGAAGGAGGAGTCCACATTTCCCCATTACTCTGGAGACAGGTTAAACATTAATTCTTGGTGTGGTTGAGGGGCTGGGGTTGGAAACTTACCTTGCCAAAAGCAAAAAGTGGAGCTCTCCTTAGTTCCAAGATCATTGAAGAGCAGTTAAAGGACTACAAATAATTTTCCCTTTTACATGATCGTTTTCTTGGTTGGTTGGCGTGGTTTTCTTTCTTTTTGCTTATTTGTTTGTTTGNTTTTTTTTTTTTTTTTGTGGTGGGAGGTGAAGCTCTCACGTAACAGCTTGGATGAGGAGAGGACATTAGGTAAAGTCAGGAGGCTTTAGGGAAGACAGGATGTCCCCATGTAGCCCATCCACACTGACCGAGCTGGTGTGGGAGCTTGGCCTGCGAAATATCAACAGGAAAAGGGGAAAAAGAGTCTTCACTCTTCATTTCCTGGGTAAATCCCTGCTTGCAAAATGAGTCCTGCTGAAGGGACCAGGTTATTCTGGGGACTGTGCAACGAAGATGGGAGATGGGAGGTGATGTGTTCTGAAGAGGACCTGCCACAATAAATGAACAAGTTCAGCCTGGGATTTTTCAAAAGGATACAGCCCCACTCTAAAAAACATCATTTTCAGGACAAACCTCTGGAGGAAGATGCAAAGCAAGTGAAGATCTGCTCCAGGGAAGCTGCAGCCATGTGCTTGAACTCGCCCATCATCCCCAAGAGTTGCTGATGAGCATTTCACACTAACACAACTCCCCTCACTTCTGTGCTCAGCCCTCCTCTCACCTTCACAAAAACAATTGGTTCTGAGGACTTCTGCATTGTCACACTTGAAACACACCAGCAGCACTTCTGAGCACTGCTTTGGATATTTATTCACGTTGGAAATCAGGACAAAGTGGAATCTGGAGGGCCCTACGAGCTGTATGAGGCCTGCAGGTCAGGCCTGACACTGCAGTGTAACTGAAGTCAGGCTTTGACCCTTAACTTGGAAACACAAAGCTGAATTTTCCCCTCATTTTCCCCCTCCCGAATCCTCCCTGGTTCCCTACATGGCTGCTCTGTATTATGATCCCTTTAAATAAGCAGCCTGTCATTAGCTTTTATCCCAGTGCTTGCTCAGCCGGACTAAAGTCTAGATCTCTTTGTTTTTAAGACTTGCTTGGTGTGTAAGTGCCAGATGTTTCCCATCTCTTGGCTCTTGGTGAAATAAACACGAACTGCCATAACCTTCACCTTTCAACTCTTACATTACCTATTCCTAAAGTACAAAAAATGGATGTGTGTTTATGCAGCAAAGCTTTGAACTACCTTCCAGGTTTATGTCAAAAGTCGGATTCTCCAGGCAAAGATAACAGATGAGAAGGGATTTTGGTGCTGCTATAAAATCCACCTCCTGCACCAATGGAGCAGTAGTCTTCATGGAGCAGAGTAATCTGTGGGGATTAGAGACCCTGTAAAACTGATCTGACTTTCAGGCCGGATCACTCAGCTCTGGATTCAGCACTCCTGGAAAGCAGAGCGCTCTGTGGGTGACAGTACAGTGATTTGATGTAAAAGCAGCATAAACGTGCAGAGTTCCACAGGGATTTTTCTGATGTGTCACAGCTTTTAGCACAAACTGTGGAGTTCACCCCTTTGATGCATTTCCTTATAGAAATACATCTAAATATTTGATACTATATAGAAAGGTTTGGGTTGGAAGGGATCTTAAAGATCATCTACTTCCAAATCCCACTGGCATGGGCAGGAACACCTTTCACCATCTTTACAACTTTCCCCGTCCCATCACGGCAGCAGCAAAGCTGGAGAGGGGTTAATAAAGGAATTTTCATCATTAAGAACAGCTCATCTAAATTCATCCTGGAGTTATTTTTCTTCCTGCCCTTCTTTTGCCTCTTATTTTGTAAAATCTTCCTGGAAGGCACCTGGTTGATTTGGCTCTTGGTGGGGCATAGAGGGTTTCTCCAAGTTAATATTCTCATGTCCTAAGGAGGAAGAGCGGATACATGGCCCCAGGAGTCTGGGACCAGCTGCCTGATGACACACACTCAAAGCTTCCCAGAAACAGCTCATCCAGGCTTAGGTGTTCCATAAGAAAGTCATGCAGCAGCTTTTCCTTTTTGACTTATGCAATAAGTGGGGAACAAGTGGTGCAATTAAGATTGCAAAAGCATTTCAATTAGAATTCCAAGTGAATTAGGCAAATAGAATTTTAATTTGTACTAATTTCTCTCTTCCCAGGGAAGTGAAGTCTTCCTCTGAGGATGGCTTTTGTTTGTCATAGAGTCCCCTGAAAGGTGAATTAGCCAGAATGAGCAGTGGAATACTTTAGCCACAGTTCACTCATACAGACTGAAAAGAATGTATTTTCCCCACTGTAAACACATTAGTTGCTACATCTTTTCCCTCTGCAGACAGCTGAAAAACAGCTTCCCTGCAAAACATAAGGAAATTTTTGCAGGCAATAATTATCATCAAGCTTGCTTTTGTGTTTGGAGGTCATCAGACCATCTGTTTTAAAGAGTGGAACCCTTTTGCAGGGTGACTGTGCTATCCATGGAGACAGTTGAGAAAGGGTGGGAAGGCAGAGCCCTGGGATGGCTTTTCACGGGCACTGAGGAGTCTCCACAGACTTACAGAGGGCCCGGCCTCTTTTATGACCTCTCAGTGCATATTTCCTTAACCAAGCTGACTCAGGATGCTGGGGTCACTGAAACACAAGTTGTTTCAAAGGCTGGACCAAAGTGTACATGCCATGATCTTCTATAAATCCAAATTAAACCACAGCCCTCAGATCAGGGGTGGTTACGGTGGTCTCTGGGGGCTAATGAGAAAACAGCACACGGTGACAGGAATGGATTTCTGGCCTCTCCATAATTTTTGCAGTTCAGCTGGAATTTATGCACCCTCTGACACTGAGCATTTGCTCAGGCCATTCATCCATTCAAGCACTTATTGATGATGCACAGAGGCAAACTCAGAGATTTCAGCTAAGGCACACACCCAGGTGCCTTCATCATTTCCTTATTCTTGATGGTGACTTTCTGTTTAAGCTCTAACCTAGAAACTTATATGTGGGTTTAGAAACTGAGTTTTTCCTATAAATTAACTTTGATCAAAGGCCAGCACATTTTGGTGACATCTTAAAAATGCAAGGAAGAAATTTAACATTCTATTGAATTGAATTGAATTGAATTGAATTGAATTGAATTGAATGTCAAACTGCTCCTTTTTAAGCATGAATCTTATTAGAAGTTACTGTAATTTAGGAAATAGATCTCTGTTCTATATATTTTTATAAATACATATCCATATATACTTTTATATATATCCATATATATAAAAATCTATATGGAGATTTATATCTATATATCTATATATATTTTATGTATATGCATATATATNATGTATATGCATATATATTTTTATGTATTTCCACATATATATGTTTAATGTACCTATACAATAATTTATATATATCCTTAGATTTTGACCACTCCACTCCTGTTAGACAGTGCTTCACTTCACATGTGGTTTCTACTGAAGCTAAGTATTTCTAAATATCCTGCTATGTAAGAGTATGTCTAAATATACATTTTTGAGTGTAAATAGTCAGTGAGATAGTCTGGAAAATACANTGACACTGAGCATTTGCTCAGGCCATTCATCCATTCAAGCACTTATTGATGATGCACAGAGGCAAACTCAGAGATTTCAGCTAAGGCACACACCCAGGTGCCTTCATCATTTCCTTATTCTTGATGGTGACTTTCTGTTTAAGCTCTAACCTAGAAACTTATATGTGGGTTTAGAAACTGAGTTTTTCCTATAAATTAACCTTGATCAAAGGCCAGTGCATTTTGGTGACATCTTAAAAATGCAAGGAAGAAATTTAACATTCTATTGAATTGAATTGAATTGAATTGAATTGAATTGAATTGAATGTCAAACTGCTCCTTTTTAAGCATGAATCTTATTAGAAGTTACTGTAATTTAGGAAATAGATCTCTGTTCTATATATTTTTATAAATACATATCCATATATACTTTTATATATATCCATATATATATAAAAATCTATATGGAGATTTATATCTATATATCTATATATATTTCATGTATATGCATATATATTTTTATGTATTTCCACATATATATGTTTAATGTACCTATACAATAATTTATATATATCCTTAGATTTTGACCACTCCACTCCTGTTAGACAGTGCTTCACTTCACATGTGGTTTCTACTGAAGCTAAATATTTCTAAATATCCTGCTATGTAAGAGTATGTCTAAATATACATTTTTTGAGTGTAAATAGTCAGTGAGATAGTCTGGAAAATACACAGAGAAGAGTACTCCAAAAACTTCTCTGGGCAACCTGGTCCAGTGTTCAACCACCCTCACCTCATAAAAAGCTTTTATTTTTTACATATAAATGGAATTTTCTGTATTTCTGTATTGCCCCTGGCTTTGTCACTGAGTGCCATTGAGAAAAGCCTGGCTCAACCTCCTTCAGGCTGCCCCATCAGGTGTTTAATCCACATTCATAAGATAAAAATGGTATTCAAATTCATTCTTGGCATCTTCCTGTCACACTGCAAGAGCAACGCACACTAAAACACATTCTAGGTTGCTTTTTCTGTTACCTGAAGGCAGTAAATCACAGGGTTACAGAGGTTACCTCAGTTAGAAATAAAGCCATCACCTTTAGCATTGGTTTCAGTAAAAACACAAACACTTCTGCAGTCAAATGGCAAAGTTTTATGGCTGCGGTTCTTTGAAACAACTAATAAATATTTGTTTGCCATTTCTCTCTGGGGCAACTGTCCACTTGCTAATTTACACATCACCAAGAGGCCACTGAACTCCTTCCTGTAGGTATTAACCCTATCCATTACTGTGCCACTGAAAATATAAACTGCCTGGAGGTTGAGAGATGTTTGGAATTAGAGCAGCTCAGCCCACAGCAGGTCACCCTGAAGAGAGCTTGAGATCCCCAAGAGCCTTGTGTTTCCTGATGTGACTCCATGGCAGTGTTTCAGCCCTGAGGACTGTGTGTGATCCTGTGCAGAGCTTTTCCACAGATCTCACTGTCCTTTGGAGAGGATGGAGCTTCTTCTAGTTTTCCTTCTGATTTTCTTTGCCCTTCCCTTCTGTAGTCACACTCACACCAGTGATTTCCACCATATTGCCTGATTTCTCCAAATTTGTACAGGCCCAAAATACCTCCCCAGCCATTTGCAGATTTTGCCTGTGTGGGCCAAATCTTCAGACTTTTCTTCCAGCCTGGGAATTGTGTGCCCAGCTCTTCCCTGTGCTTATTTATAAACGCACATCTCAGGGGTTTATGTGTTTGTGTTCTTTGAAAACTTCATCTGTTTCCCTGAAGATTTCTGCTTCATCAGTTCCTGTCTGTGGGCCCCTGGTTGATAACCTGACTTCTAAAAGCCTGTGAATTCACTGACTGCACTTGTTTATTTGTTTTCCTTCCTGTTTGGCTTGAAAAACCTGCTCTCTCTAACGCTTGCTATTAAAAACTTTAAGAGAAACGCTCTTGCGTAATTTATTTTTGTTGTTGTTAATTACAGTTCTCCAGGTTTTTCCTCTCTGACCTGGTGCACCAGCATTAGCTCAGCTCTGCACTGGAGTTAAGAGCTATTTCTGCTCCTTTGCATGGGGACAGGATGAATGCCATGCTCGCCATAGAGCTCCTGGGCAGCTTGCACTGTGAATAGCCTGGGGATGTTTTGTTCTGTTTCATACCATGGATTTCCCAAGCCTGTGGCTGCTACATGGAGCAAGATTTGGAGCAAGGTTGGAGAGTGCACACTGGAGTGTCACACAGCTTAGAGCCGCTGATGGAACTGTCATTGGTTTTTACACCCTTCATGTAAAGTAGCAAAGCCTGGAGAACATCATGGAATCAGAGAATGGTTGGCTTGAAGGGATCTTAAGAACCATCTTGTTCCACCCCTGGCCATGGCAGGGACACTTTCCACTGTCCCAGGTTGCTCCAAGCCCTGTCCAACCTGGCCTTGGACACTTCCAGGGATGGGGCAGCCACAGCTTCCCTGGGCACCCTGTGCCAGGGCCTCACCACCCTCACAGGGAAGAAGTTCTTCCTAATCCCTGATCTAAACCTGTCCTAGCACTCACTCCATGTCCTTGCAAACAGTTTCTCTCCAGCTTTCTAGGAGAATCACTGTTAAGGCAGCACAAAACAAACAAACAAACAAACAACAAAACTTAAACAAACAAACAAAAAATTGTGTAGGTTTTAGCATAGTTGAAAGGATTCATGAGTTCCCCTGAAAGTGAATAAAAATGAAAGGAAGCAGCAAATCTAAAACACCTGCATGACCTGCCCATGCTCTCGCTCTTGCTGAGGGGAGTGATCCCGTGGGAGGTGTGGATCAGAAAGGTCTCACCAGGCCCCTTCACCTGAGGAGCACCCTGAAGTCTCCAGCAATGCCAGCGGCAGTGACCAACACGTGAGGTGGATCCCTGTCCCTGGGAGTGACTGTCTGGCCACGAGCACAGCTGGAGAGAAGCCTGGTTTAATAACGTCACAGCCTGACAAGTGTTTTTCCCACCTCTCTCAAGGACTGCTGCACTCTGGCCTCTTGTTCCTGCTCAGACATTGCAGAGCACTCACTGCAAAACCCTTGAAAGGTGCCGTTATTTATGGTTTGTCAGACTGCCCCTTGTGCCAGTGAGGTATGAATGCACCTAGAAGGACACAGGATGTATTTTTTCCAAAGGGATGTATTTTTTCCCAAAGGACAAATCCTGTTTGCACATGAGGAGTCATCTCCTGAGCACCAGCACTTTGCAAGTGAGCCATCTCTATCCCACCATCGCCCAGAAACAGCCTGCAAGCTGCAGATTCAGCTTTTGTCAAAAACGCCCACACAGAGCTGACCCTAAAATAAAGAAACCTTCGTTGTGATATTTTTCTTTTACAGCTCCCAACTACTGTAAACTGTGGAGGAGCAGAGCTGCAAAGCTGGCCATTAAACTGTCTGCTCTTTCCTGTTTGAACAGGACCTCTCCAGGGTTTTAGCTGCCTCAACCACCATGGGTCAACATCCAGGAAGGAAGACGTTTCTAAGGAAACCACGGAGGCTTTCCACCAAGGTGGTTGCATGAAAGCACTGAGACTGGTGAGAGTGACAAAAAGCAGTTCATTGGATATTGTAGAAAAAGGTAAAAAGTTATTGCATGCAGGCTGTTTTTATAATGAGGCCATTCAGGCATAAAATCACTTTAAATAGGTAGTTTGTTTCCACATTGCAGAATTATTTTCGTCCTACTCTTTCAAGGAGGAGTTTATCTAGGCACAGTGGTGTATAAATAATAAATAGCCCCGGGGGCAAGGCATTTCTACTTTTTTCCCCCTACTTCGTATCCTGTTGCAATTGGTCTCGGGCTGCAAAATGAAATTTGTTTTCTGAAATAATATTATTTACTTTGAGCGCAGTCCTCTGCAAGAGGCCACGAATTCTGTTCTGCAGTTGCAACGTCCCAGAGCAGACAGGAGCTTTACAGTCCAGCATTTGCATTAAATGACTTTTCTGTGGATTACAGGGCAGTTTTCTCTGGGGACGGGTACAGTCACATTAGCTCAGGGACCTCCAGGAAAGCTCTGTGTGTGCATCCAGTGTTTGGATAGTTCGGAAAGTGAATGGTCTGGGGATAACCCGTGGGCAGAAGTGCAGGATCACCCTGAGGGTGCTCAGGTAGAGAAGGAGGTGGCAGCCACCCCGCTGGAGACGCACAGCTCTGAGACTCTGGACGGGCACAGCAGGTTCATCTCTTCTGTTTTCTGCCACGCCAAGCATCTCTGGATGTGTTTGGAATAACGAACCACATCTGATCTCCCAGTCAGCAAGACCAGGAGGCCGCACAGCACCAGCACTGCTCTCACAAGGTTTCATCCTGCCCAGGGAGCCTGTGAGTCTGCTCTCCATGGGCTGGGATGAGCCTGCCATCAGCACCTGCTGGGAGGAACCATTTAGGGTTTAGCCCCTCAGCCTGGACCCCTGATGGGTGGAGGCGGTGACAGGAGGGAGGCTGGAGCAGCCATGGGGCCTCCCTGCTCACTACTGCCCTCATTAAAGTTTTGGAGGCAGTTTGGGCACATTCCCCACAATTTAGTCCCAAGGGCTCTTGGTTTGAATGTCAGTTTCTCTGACCTTTGCCATTTTCTCTTGGCACAGCCCTGAGTGCCGCTACCCTGCACTCCAGTCCCTGCAGGGAGCCCTTGTGCAGTAGAGCAAAACTGAACTGAGCAAACAACAAATATTTAGGAGCCTCAGGGCATGAAAAAAAAAAAAAAGTTTCCCTTCTCCTATTTTGTTTGTAGCCTCAGGATTTCCCTATAGACTTGATGGGAGAGAAAGGAAACAGGAGAGCACTGCTGCTTCTCCCCTCTGCTTTGGATTGCCACCTGTGCATCACCAAGGATGAATGTTGATAGTGAAACAGGCAAAAAACCCAGGATTTTTGGTATGAGAGACACAGGGTTCTGCGGGGAGATCCCAGAAGGATGAAAAACGCAGTGGGTGGCTCATGGAGGGGTTTAACAGGGACCTGCAGCAGGGAAGGGTTGGGTTCAATGGGCTCGAGCAAAGAGCCCATCACACATGCCAGAGAGGTCCAGGAGTTTGAACCTGGGGGAAATAAATGGAAAATGTTAAGGAAGGATCAGCCTGAAACGATCCAGACACACAATAAAGTCCCAGGCTGCTGGAAGGGGAGGGAGGGAAATTCCGCTCTCCTCAAAGAGCCCGAGTGATTAGCTCTAAAATCCATGTGCTCCTCCTGCTCAAGATAAAATAACAGGTCATCTCTTGCAGCCCAGGGCCTTGCAGGCTGAAGTCTCATTTCTGTGCTCCAAGGGCTGAAGGGCTGGTTCAGAGGGCACCTCACAACTGAGCAAGGACCAAGCTCATTTTCACTGCAAGCAGAGCCCTCGGGGCAGGACCCTGTGCTCGGTCCCTCACAGCCCTTGGCGGAGAAGGAGAGGTTTGGAGATCAGCAGCCTGGAACTGGTGGTGCCGGAGCAGGTGCTGGAGGTGTCACCATGCTGAGATGGGGATTTATCTCCTCTCATGTAGCAGAAAAGCTTGCAGTGAAGGCCTGCAAAGGATAGTTCGCCTGAGGGAAACCTGAGGGAAACCGCCATGGTCCATTTCCCTTGCAGCAAAACAGTCTTCATGCAGGAACCATTTTATTCCTTCTCTAAACTGTGCCTTCACCTGCATGGTGGGTGATTTTTGTCCCAGCTAAAGATGCAGAATGTTTGCAGACAAGTGTAGGTCTTAAAAAGCTCTTCACCAACGCATGAAAAGTAAAAAAAAAAAATAAAAAGGCCTCTCTTTGAAATGGAAACATTCGTATTTGTGGTTTGAAAGGACCTTTCATTCCAGCTGCTTGCCCCCTGGTTTCCTGTTACTGGAACAGTAATAGTTAATGGGGTTTGGAAGGTGAAACAGCACCTGAAGCACAGCAAACACCCTCTGGGTGCTGGGCACAGTGATGTCCCCGTCCTTGTCCTTAGCGGGACTGCCCTCAGCTGTACCTGGAGCTGTGCTGCTGGAGAGCTACAGAAGTGCAAAACCCACGTGCTGCCAGCCTAGAAAGCAGAATTTCCTTTTATTTTTTTTCTTTTCCCCAGACAGCATCGAAAAACACAGAGCAAAACAGGGGTGAAATAAAATGAGACCCCCTTTATCAGCCAGGTAACAGCAGAGGGAGAGCCTCTCCTCAGTCCCACACAGCGCTTGCGTTTGAGGGACAGTAAATAACAGGGCACTAGGAACTCCGGGAAAATCAGCTAACAAGGATGCCGATGTTTTACACAACATTTTAGTCCACATTCCACCTGAGCCATGAATTTCCATCCTTTCTCCTTCACTATCCCCTTCTGGTTTTTTTTCCTGTAACAAATCCCGTATTTGCAGTCCTTTATTGCCCTCGGAAAAAACACTGCCCTTCCTCAGAATGAAACAACCGCAACCCCCAACAACCAACTACACCGCAACTGCAACACAAAAGCTCAGGGGCTTGTTGAGGTGCCCTGCAAGCCATTCTAGGTTTTAATGTTTATTCATTATAAGCTGGAGCAGCTTTTTTTCATTACAAGGTGATCTATTTCACAGCTTTCAGCCCAGAGTGTCAAGCAATCAAGCAGCAGTTATGCCTTAACAATTGCTAATATATTTCAGCACCTAATGAATCTATGCAAAAAAGGCAGGTAAAGCCTAGAAAAAGCCCACAGTTAACTCCTGCTCTCCCCCCGCAAGGATTTTTACCCCCTGCCTTTCAATCTTATGTTTTTACTGCGTGGCAATTAATTAAAAAGATCAAGATAGAAGAAAGATGGAAACCTTATTACTGGTGTTGTATTTCCATACTAGTTTTGCCCAGGAAAAACGTTTCCCAGGAGATTAGCTAATAGTTAAGCTATTAAAATCTTCTAAACTGGAAAGGTTATTTGCAAGGTCAGGCAACTTTACTAAGCTGGTAGTTTCAAAATTATCCCGTGTTCCTTTACTAATTCATCGATCAAAATAACACGTTTTAAATTACAGATGAAAATGGGACAGATTTAAGTTCCCGTCATGTAAGCCCTCCATGAAAACTGCACATTACAAGGCTCTGACCGTGGTAATTTTTAAGTGAGAATGAAACATTTGTTCTTATTATGAAGTGCTGATTTACTACAAATTCACAAAGAGCTGAACCAGCCTTCACACTGAAAACAGGTTCATCTGACCAGCTTCTCCCAGGGGCTTTTAGCAGTTAACACAACATTATTCCCCCACTAACATTCGCTATCCTTCCAATTCCCTGTTAAAAGCAGGGATGCACTTCAGGAAGGAGAGATAAAGGGGAGCTCTTCTCATGGATGCACTAACCTAACCCAAAATTCCTGTGTGGGAATCCAAGAGATCTTTAGGGGCCAGCTGAGCTCCTGTGACCTGTCTGTGCAGTGCTAAACCCCGCAGGCTGGGATATCCATGTATGAGAGCTGTTTCCACTGGTGTACCAGGAGAAATTCTCTGGATCAGTGGCTAGGGTCAAAGGTTTCTTATTACCCTTCTGCTTTGAATTTTGAAGTCCTCCATCTACATCAGTACTTGGATCATCCAGATGCCACCCTTACTAGTGTGGGAGTACGGGGTTTCCAGGCTAACTCCGTCAAACTGTCATTGCAACTATTCCTAACACTAGGAATTCTCCACTCCTTTTGTGGATAATTTCAGATTGGGCGCTGTAGAAGTAGCATTTGGAAAATCTTGCTCTGGAGAGGCTGAGCATCTCTTTTATTTCAAGTCAGGTGCAGAGAGGAACATTTGCTTCTCTTTTAAGAAAATAAAGCAGGGAAGGAGTTGGGGAGGGGTTAAATGAACCTGTAAAGCATTAGCAAGCAGACAGGTCCAATCGTCCAAAATCAGCACAGAGGATTGAGATGAGCCAGGCTTAAAAAAACCAAACTTCCATCCTCACAGGGAATCCTGGGGAGGCCCAGACTGGCAGACCTTGAGGCTTTTGCATGCTGTGCACAGCCCTTGGTGCTCACAAGGGCCATGTCCACTCCTGAGCCACGTTTTTAAGGATGGTTTTGTGCTGTCAGAAACACAAGGGCTGTTCCAGCGCTCTCTGCCTCAAACCGTCGGCGTTTGGGGGCAGCAGTGGCAGAACTGCTTTTCTCTCCATCTGGCCCCTCTGTGTCCTCCAGCAAAGGAGTCAGCACTTGTGGCTACAGCTGCAGCAATCCCCATATGTGGAAGCTTGGATCATTTTCTGTCCCAGCCAAGGCATCTGGCTCTGCGGCTTGTTCAGCTAATAGCTTTGCTGGCAGTGCTGCGAGCAGCTCTGGAGCTAAATAGTCATGGAGAGGCTTGGGGAGGAGCTCACCTGTCCTGCAGGGCACTTTTCATTCTTTGCTTTGAAAGGATGTGACTCACTGACATAAATTTCGTAGACTACAGAGAAAAACGCTACTGGATAATAACGATCGCCTTTCAAAGTCTCTGCTATCGGATCTCCTGTTACTCCAAGAATTGCTCCTGTCAAGGTAATGTGTTTATAAGTTTTTTTTTCATTGTGAACCAGTTGCAAAGTATTCAGGCAGCAGGACATATGGAAATCATATGAGGTTTTAGTGCACTACACTTGAAAGTGATCTCTTTAGGAACGCGGGGGCTCGTGAGTCGCGGGGCATTGTTCAATGCCAGACTGCTGAGGCATCACCCAGAGCTCGTACATGGCAGGAAGGGAACCTGAAACTCTTCACTCTTTCATCTTTTTGGGGATCACTAAGCTCTCTGGGCTGAAAGTGTCTTTGGTGCTGGTCAAAAATCTCCCACTAAACTTTTTTCCAGGGAGAACATGGGGTTTGGTTACGTCAACACCATCTGTGTTCTCAGAACGTTTGGTTTTTTTCTACTGGAAACTGAAACCCCCACTGGTGAGCAGCTCAGTTCTCTCATCCAACACCTGACAAAGGGATTCAGAGCAGTAGTGAGCACAGCATCACCCACCCTGGTGATGTTTTCCTGAGCTGGCACCTCCCTGAAAACGAGGCTGGAAAGTAGTGCTGGGATAAGGGATAATGGCTTTGAACTGGAACAGAGTAGCTTTAGGATGATATAAAGAAAAAATTTTTCCATGTGAAGGTGGGGATACCCTGGCACAGGTTGCCCAGAGAAGCTGTGGCAGCCCCATCACCAGAAGTGTCCAAGGCACTTTGGATGGATCTTTGAGCAGCCAGGTCTAGTGGAAGGTGTCCCTGCTTGGAACGGGATGATCCTTAAGGTCCCTTCCAACCTAAATAATTCTCCGATTCTATGAATTATGGAATG
Organism: Bombycilla garrulus; assembly: GCA_013400315.1. Classification (NCBI taxonomy): domain Eukaryota; kingdom Metazoa; phylum Chordata; class Aves; order Passeriformes; family Bombycillidae; genus Bombycilla; species Bombycilla garrulus. The sequence goes on along the minus strand of VXBU01001144.1, from coordinate 1,120,009 downwards.
AGCAGATTTCATGAGTGAGACTTTCTGAGTGTGACTGTTTCCACCTCTCATTTCTTGCCTAGCACACCCCTGGCTGCACAAATTTCTTCTCATCCAGCTCCGACCATGCTCTTTGCCCCTTTTTTTCCTAGATGGACTCCACCCTCAGCATCCTCATGGGTAACAGACCATAATTTCTTTATGAAGCACCAGCTGCAGTGTTGTGGTGAACTAGATACACTGCAGAGCCTGCCCATGGCTCTGATCATTGCTTACACATAGCTCCAAAGCAGTGTGCAAGCAGGCGTTGCACAAAGGCAGCTCACACTCACTGTTTTAACTCTGCCTTTGCAGTTCCAAGGTGAATGAACCCTTAGAGCCCCGCAGAATTCCAGGGGTAAGAAACTGCAGCAGCTGAGCTGATAGAAAAGTATCCAGATCTATGTGGGCAGAAAATAAATCTGCTTTGCAGAAGGCCTGGAACAGAGAACACGTGGGTTGGCAATTACAGTGTGACCATCAGGCTTGTTTTGGCTCTTATTTAAGTCACTCCGTCATTACAACTTTCCTTACTTTCAGTTCTTTGGTGGGTAAATTGCATATTTTTATATTTTAACAGGATGCACCTTACACTGGCACCTCTCTTAATTTCATCTCCGGGACTGGCTGGTTCAGCTTCTGGAGCAAGAAATGGCTGAGCAGATCTATGTATTCTAGCTGAACATCATGAAGTTTTCTTTAGGGGACAGCATGTGGGTTATTATTAAACCAGAAAACATATGTGAATAATTGAGGAAAGCAATCCAGCATTTAGGTTAGAAAATGTGAAGTCAGCTTGCTGTGAATAACATATCTCTGCATTTTGACCTGCTGCTGACAAAGAATATATTTCACTATTACCTGGATAGAAATGATTGGGGATTTTTTCTCCTCTAAATGAAAGCCAGTTGAGAGAAGCTGGCAACAGACAAATGATGCTCATTCCTCCCCTGCTTTTACTTAATGGCTGATATCGAGATGCTCAGCATTCATTGGTGACATTGCTATTAAAAACATATTTCTTATCTGGCTCTTTTATTCCTACAAATCGAGCACGGAAATAAATCTGTGCTGATGGAGCGGCGAGCAAACAGCCATGGGAGGAGAAGAGAAGAGCTGGCCTCGAGCTCGAGCCCACCGAGCTGTTCACCTGCTCAGCTGAGCTTGCCATGCATCATTTTCACCCAGGGAACCACAAAACCCTAATCCTCAAGGAGCCAAAATTGTGCTGGGCTCAAGAGAGGGGATGTAAAACCCAAAGGAGATTCCAGTGCAGCCACTCAGCCCAGCGCTGGTGCTTTATGGGGAGGACTGGGACACCAGAGTCTGTGTGGAATTCTTCCTGTAGCAATCCCAGGTGGAGGGACAGCAGCAGAACGTGCTGATCCACCATGCAGTGCACTCTGCTCTTGGCAGGAGTTCATCCTATTAATCCCATAAATAAGTATATTAATACGTCAATATGTGGGTGGAACACATTGCCAAGTGCAAAATAATCCCTGGCAAGAGATGTGCGTGTGTGTGTGTGTGTGATACACAATATACAAACACCATCCTACCCAGATCAGGTTTCCAGGGTTAAAAATACACGACAAATTAAAATTTCATATGAAATTCTAGCTTTGGTGAGTACTGGAAAACATTACTTTTCCCCCTTCAACCCCATAAAGGTTTTTATTGGGGAAGATGAGTACATGTTTCACAGTCTTTTCCACAATGGAAGAGAGTATTTTGATCACAAGTGATGCTGGAAGAAGTGAAACGAAATTACCTTACCAGATTGCTTTAAGGTAATAAAAAATCCCTGCAGTGGTCCTTAATGCCATTAAGGCAGGGTGGGACAGCACACAGACCCAACAGAGATGTAATGACCATAAAAAATGTCATCTTTATTTACATTAACCAAACGTGAGTTTGGGGTGATGTTTTGCCTCCAGTTTATCTGAATTTCTCTGTTTATTTTATTGTCTGTCCTTGGGGCGTGGATAAAGCTTTACGTGATTATCTGAAGGCAGCAAAGACATAACTTCAGGCTTTTTCAGATCTACAGGTGAGCTCCTTTGGAGGCTGGCAGTGTGTGCAGACAGGATCAGGTATCTGCCCTGAGGGACCCGGGTGTCTGGTGATGGGGATAATCCCAATCTTTCCTCGGGATGGCATCACCTACTGACCAAATGGAAAAAAAAAACCAGAAAACAGAGGGCTGGGAAAAAAATAAAGAGGGCACTGGGTGCCTCCATATTTCATGCCAGCTCAGAGGTGACAGTAAACTTGCTTTGGCTGCACTTCCCACCCTGCAGAAATTATTTGTCCAAGCACAGCAGCAAAGTGGGTGAGGGGAGGAATTAATAAAAAAAGCACCTGCCCACAAAATTCTTTAATCCCTTGCAAAAATTGGATTAAGATTCAAGACCCTGGGCAAAAAGTGCTTGTCATGTTCCCTGTTTCAAAGGAAAGCTGTCAGCTTAGAGAACAACATGAAAAAGCTGCAAAGTTTGGGTAAAATCCCTCTCCCATGGTTTGTAGTGCCAGCCACAAAGCAGGTAGCAGAGAGGAGGAGTCAGGTCTCAAAGCTGCTCTGCCTTTACCTCAAAGGCATGTAAATCCCAAAAAACCAGCTGCTTCCTTAACTCCATGAAAATAAAGCACTTGGGAAAACCTGGGAGAGCAGCAGCACCCATGGGGAGGATGGGAGGAGGAGCAGGGGGAAGAAAGAGCTGTTTTTTCTGCAGTTTGTGCCACCAACTACTCTTTTTAGGTTTAAGAGAAGAGTATTCCCAGCCCTGAATTGCGGAGGGGCTTTGCTGAGCCCTAGGACAGGCACAGGTAGGTTCCACAAGAGAAAATAGAGAGTTCAAGCTGCAGAAAAAGAGTGATCTAGAAGAGAAATGTAAGAAAATGTGTAGTCTGAGAGCTCCCTGTAGCTCCAGTCAGGCTGCACCAACACCTTGGACTGACTTCTTCCTCCAGGAGTCGTCATTTTGGTGCAGCTGGGCAGACTGGAAAACAGCCGGGTATAAAATGATATTTGCAGAGTCACCAGAGAAAGAAGAGGTCACACCATTAGTGAAAGCAATCTGAGCAGGGAAGCACAGGCATGGCTGGCAGCTCAGCTCATCAGGACCTAACCTTAATAAACCTGAACTGGAGGAAAGGAGATAAGGTGTGGCACAGGATGGGGGTTTCTTGCTTCAGCATGGAATCCAGCCATCCCAAAAATCCCAACCTGTTTCTCCTTGCTTTAGGTAATTCACCCCAATCTTAGCTTCAATAAGCTTCAGCTGGTGCTGTACACTGTTTTTTGTTTTTTTTTTTTTGGGTTTTTTTGTTGTTTATTCACCTCCTGGTGCTGCTGAGAGACCCTACAGGAACATGAGCAAGCAGCAAGACATTTCCACCTCTGGTGCAGGCAGAGGAAGTGATATCATCCTGGGGGAACCTGAGCACCAAGAAGAGGAGGCAAATGGGATTTTCAGAATCACTCTGAGCTGAACAAGGTCTGATCTCACTGAGGTTAATTGGAGGAACATCATCACTGGGGCAATCCCAGCCAGGGCTGTGCAGCATCAGGCAGCGCTCCCTGAACGGACGCGGCGGGAAGCGTTGTCTCCTGGATCACAGCCCTCCCAGGGAATCTGGCCTTGATTAAGCTGGAAAAGCAAGTTCTCAGGAGTGACATTGCTGGTGACCTCCACAGGCTACTCAGGACGTCAGAGACAGACCTGTGAGCAGCGCTGCAGCTCTCCTCACCCTCCAGGAAATGTCTCGGAGGGCAAAACCTGCAAGTGGAAAAGCTGAAAAGTGCCTGAGAGGAGCAGACCTCTGGGATAAGAAGAACTGGTATTTCGCACAATAAAATTCCAGAATGACTCCAGATTCCCCTGATGGAGGCCAGGCTTGTTCTGTTACTTCCATGTAAGTCCGCTGTTAGGATGCTTCTTCTCTTTGTGTGTTTCCATGGCTACTGAATGAAGCCTTTGCATTAGCTCCTCTCTTGAGAAGCAGGAATTTAGACAAGTTTGAATTGTCTTTGGGGAGGAAAAAATAAAAGCTGAGTGGATCTGGTTTCTCCTCTGATCAGACACTGAAGACATGCTGTTGGTTTCCACACCAAGAGGTGATTAGAACCAGAGGTGAGACCCGTGGGTTAACTGAAAAATACTGTTATGCTCATCCCACGTGACCTTTCCTCACCAAAACTTTAGGAAACCAAGCTGTGCGGGATGGAGCAGCCTCAGATTGCTGGCAGATGTCAGGATGAAGAGAAGAAGAAGTTCATTTCCGCCTGTGAAGGAAAGGTCACCGAGGAGCACAGCTGATGGCAGCGTGGATGTGGCACTGAGCATGACAGCAGCCTGCTGCCAGGGACATTTTCTGTGCAGGCAGCACATTCCACAGCTCCAGCTCGAGTTAGGGTGAGGTTAGGTGTAAATCCGGGCTCAACCTCAGACACCCACTGCTGTCCAAGCTGGTTTTAAAGTCGTTTTCACCCTGATATTTCCAAAGGGCAGCTCCTCGAGGTGGGCGATTTCCAAAGAGGCTGATTGTACAAAGGAGTGGTGGCGGATGGTTGGACTGGGAAAACCTGCAGCTGGAGGAGTGGTGGGGCTGGATATTTTGTAGTGTTTGGGCTGTTTATGAGCACGGCCTGACTCAGCTGTCTGCGTTTTCTCCCACACAAGGATGGATATTTCAGACAGGCCTTGCCATCCTGCTCTTGTTTCCTGTGTATAAGAAATGACCCGAAGTCAGAGGAGGAGATAATGCAGAAAATCATGATACATATAAGCCAGGAGCATTTTAAAAGGAAACTTTTCAGTATCTGAATTATTTAGCAGCAGAAGAGTTGGAGAAGAGGAGGGAGTTGCTGGCTGATGGTAAAAACAGGCAGCTACACTGTGGAGATGTGGTTGTCACTCACACATCGTGAGGAAGAGGAAGACAAAGAATTTCTGCCTGACAGGTTTTGGTGGGAACCACTCCAGGGATGGGAGATGCTCTGGAGAAGGGTGAATAGCTGGTGAGTAGCTTAACTTGAGACACGTTAGGAGATGTTTCTGTGCCATCACCACAGCCCACACATGTGCTGGGCACCTCTCCCATCTCCCCAAGCAGGACTCCCCATCTCTGGGAGTGTCCAAGGCCAGGCTGGATGGAGTTTTGAGCAACCTGGTCTAATGTAAGGTGTCCCTGCCCGCGGCAGGGGGTGGAACTGGATGAGTTTTAAGGTCCCTTCCCACCCAAACCATTGTAGGATTCCATGATTTTATGATCTCTGTTTATAACACTGCTACTTCTGATATTGATCTTTTCACCCTTCTCCTTCCACTGCATGTATGAATCCTTTAAGAATCCAGCACTTTCAACCAAATACAAATCCTACTTTTTTTTTTTTTAAACAAAAGCCCTTTACCCTTTACTAAGCCTGTGTACAATGTACAACACTGAATTAATTTCCTTTGCTTGAAGCTCTTCCCAGCTCAGCTCAGCTTTTTGGGGTCTGACTATTCTCAAGCACATCCTCAGCCCGAGCCAGTCAAAGCTCAACACCTCTGAAAAGTCAGCCCGGGCTCCTCTGAGAAGCAGGAGCTGGTCTGGCCACACAAGAGCTACCAGAGTCCTCCTCTGGAGGGGATGCCAAGCTGGTACGTGGCTCACACATGGTCTGGACCATCCTGAAGGAGGCTTGCAAAGCCTTGCCCTCCACAATTTCAGCTGGGGATTTGTGTAGTGACGACTTCTCTGCTGTCTCAGGGAGTTCTCCCCATCAGTGACTCTCTCAGTTCTTTTCCCCTTCCTGGTGCGTGTGCCTCTTTTCAGACTGCCACAGATTGGGAATTCATCTTCACACGAACTGCTGCTTGTCACTGCTCTGTGGTCACCAGCAGAAAAAAATGCCTGAAAACATTCATCATCATTTTGATAATTATGACTGTGATTGCTGCTCATTCCCAGGAAAACAACAGAGTTTTCTCACACATGAGTCCCTGATAAACCAGCAGCAAATCTTTTTTTATTTTTAACTATTTCTAACGGGAAAAACACTCACTTCTCTCTCCTTTAGGGCCACATCTGTGGGTACCAGCACCAGGCTCTGTGTAACCCAAGTGAAAACAGCAAAAGGTAAATGGGAATGAGATGTCAGCAGTGCTCCTAATCATCTCAGGCCTCCTTTGACACATGGTTTTAATTGCTTAGAGGAAAAAAAAATAAAAAGGGGAAAAGAAGAAATAAACCCAGTTATGAATAATCTAATAAGCTTCCCTACCACCTGTGAAACGTGGCTCCCCAGCTGCAGAGAATCAAACGCAGGAATAGAAAACAGAGCATTTTCTGAGGCAACACACATCCGCATTAGATGCACGTCACTCCAAAGCCACAGAAGAAAAATGCATTAATGCCATTTTTGGGCTCATGGCATTCGTGCCACTAGATGAAAAAGTATCTCAGAGGAGTGTTTATTTAAGGAGCACCAAGAATCTGCTTTAAAGTCAGAAGGTAGAGGGGGAAGATGGAAGAGGGAGACCTGCTCCTTGGCATCCTTTCAAACGAAAAGAACAACATCATCAGGAAAATCCCACATAGCATTTATTTGAGGAACTGCAGTCCAGCAGGCAAAATTACTCAGGAATAATTAAGCATGTTTCCCTGATATAAAGATATTCAGGAGTAAGCACTCAAGCAAAGCTAAAATGCAGAGCTGTATAGGCACGGCTTTATTCCAGAAGCAATTTGTTTTCCTGGTATGAAAAGAGTGTTATTTTTCACTGCATTTTGGAGCCACCCAGCAAATGTCCTCAAGAAGCTTTTTTTTCATGGGTAGGAGCTGCTACACGGAAGGGAAAAAGGTAACATCCTGACACTGAGGAGGGGAAAAAGGGAGCTGTACTTTCAAGGCTGTTTTGACATGTTTTTCTTCTACACTGAAGCAGACTTCAAATACAGCTCCTTAACCACGACAGCTCAATGACCCACCCAGAGAACTCTTTTTCCACAAACAATATAGCGTCAGGAGAAGGAGCCTGAGAGGAAAAGCAAACACTCCTTAAAGCAACTTCTTTATTTGGATAGTTCTGAACCACTGGCATTGGGGGCAGGTTTTAAGTCAGTGGGCGTGAGGAGAGGAAAGCTCATGGTTTTGATTTGAAGTAGCCACATCAAAACCTGTTTTAGAGAAGGGAATGGCAGTATTTTGAAAAATACATCCTTCTTAAGGGGATGTTAGGGAAAACAATTCCATGGCCTGTTGAATGATAAAAGCCAACACGCTGGCTGAGGAAAAAAAAGAATTTGCCTTTAAGTGCCTTGGATAAATGCACGATATACCTTGCCTGGCTGCAGCAGTGCCTTTAGGTGAAGAAAATTCTCATTCACACACGTTTCTTGCGGGCACAGAAGGGTCAGCCAGCAGAACTGGTGTCAAAATGTTGCCCTTTCTTCCCTACCAACCCGCAATCACGCACGCAGTGTCAACAGGAAACTAAAAACCGCCCGTCCCACCCTAAAGTGACCCACGTGGATGAACCCACCCATCCTGGCTGGGCACCCTGACCAGGCAGGAGTCCCCAAGCCACTGCTGGTGCAGCACTGGTGGGTGACACTCAAACCTGCACACTGGCAGCTGTGGGATGGTGTTGGATACTGAGGGGGGCTGCTGGGAATTTAGGACATCTCTTGCAGGCTTGTCCAGCCTTTAGCTGTGCCTGTGTAATAAACCCACTGTGTGCTTTTCTCGTGGTACCACAATGCTGCCCCTCCCCACACGGCTGCTCACGTGTCCAAGGAACTCTTCCTGCTTTTTGTGAACCACGTTGCACATTTCCACAGGTGAAGAAAAGCGAGGCAGCCCTTCTGCATTTCCAGAGGCTTCAGGGCAGATGGGGAGAAGCACAGACAGCAGCAGATGGGTGACATCCCACCCAAGCCCAGGGGTGGGGTGGCCATGGCATGGCTGGACTAACAAAGGACTTACGTGCCAGCCCCTTTCCTGAAGGGCCAAGAAGTTTCTGGTTGAGGCAGCCAGAGATGGGCAGTGCACTTCCACAAAGGTCTTTGAGGTCTGGAAATGTGTTTTCATTACGGTGTGGAAAAAGAACAAAACTTTTCAAACGCTTCCCCAAAATGTTTTTTGTTGTTGTCGTTGTTGCCATTGAAACATCTGGTTTCAGACTGAGAAGATCGGGGCTCTCATTTAGATTCTTCTCTGCTCATAAATTGACCCCAGAAAATCTGAACACTTTCCCATGGAAATGTTATTAATGGGACTATTTCACTGCAAGATGTTCTGGTTTGGATGAAGCAGTGTTTTCCAACAATAATGACAACAAATCTCATTAAAATGTTTGAGTAGCTCCAGTCTCCAAAAGCACCAAGTAGCTTTTTGAGCATCTTCAGATCCTGCAGCCTGAAACACGCACCAACAATGTAACATTATTGTCACCCATCAGATAGGCAATAATTTGGAATTCACTTTGCATATCTGTAATGGACCCACATCAATGGAGCTTTGTCTGCCAGAAATCTCTTACAAAAATGGAAAAAGGAAAACGCCATGAAATACCTCCAGCCTCTCAATGCCATTCAGCCAGGATGCATTTTGGTCATTAATCATCCGCATTTAGGCAAGCAGTTAGAAAAGCCCAGCTGTTCCAGGCCACAATGCTTTCCTTTATTGCATTAACGCCTCCCTACTAACAAGACAACTTCAACACACGATCCCCAAGAAGGGCCAGAATGCTTTATTCCCAACGTGGTCATTGCGGCATTGTTCTAGATGGAAAAGTTCATGGAGTTAATGCCTTTTTAAAAAATCCCAGTTGAGCCTAATTATCTGGTGGAGGGTTTTGTGCAGGGGATATCTGATTTCAAGCCAGCGCTGTGTTCACCCGGCGGCTCCCAGGACAGCGTGGGGTCTCTGGGGACTCCAAACGTGAGCTCGTGTTTTCCCCTAAAAACCTTCACAGAGAGCACGGGCTGGGAGCGATTTTGGACAGCACCCCTGCAGAGGTGCAGGTTTGGGATGGGGCTGGGTGTGAAACCAGCTCTGAGTGTCCAGCAGCTGGGAGCTGCCGGATCGTTTAACCCGTGCTGAGGGCTGCGTCTGTTGAGGCACCGACACCTCAATCCTCCCCCTGCCAGTGATGTGCAGCGCAGAGCCCACAGCGTTTCCTCTGCTCCTCTCCAGTTCAGGAGCTTTGTTTCTTCTGTGAATCAGACATCCAGCTTCCAGCCTTCCTTGCCCTGACACTCACACCCACTTCTCCCTTCGTTTCCCACCGCTTGTCCTCCTACTCACCGGTGTCCAACCTTTCCTGGAACTCCCAAGCCTGGGCTTTCCCAGGAAAATCGGTGCTGGGAGGGGTTCAGGCACTGCTGAGCCACACCAGGCTGCTGAGCACTTCCAGGTAAAACTCAAGGCATGTTTCCCTGTATCCAGACATTGCATATCCTCCCACGCAGGACCTTGATTCCTCATTTTCACCCCAGGACTGGGACTGCTCACAGCCACCCCCTCTTTTGGCAGGACCTCTCCCCATCCTCACCTTCCAGGGACTAAATCCACCACTGTTCAAACCCACAGCTTTGGAGTGGGTTTAAAATTTCCCAGGGCACATTCCTACAGCCTCTAGTTTCCAAACTCTCAGGAATTTGCCACACAAACGTATTCCTTCCCTTTATTTGTTTGTTCCAAGTAATTAGAGGGGGGATTGTTTGCTACCTGTCATACCTTGGTTTAAGCCATCTGGGAACAAAGTGAAAAAAGGAAAAAAATAAAGAAAAAAGGAGAGACTTGCAGTGGATTAAGACTGCTGATTGTAGTAACAAGAGGAGGTATTTTAATGACAGGTTTAAGACTTGCTAAGTAACTGCCATGAGGATTATGAATACATTTTGTAACAGGGTAAGATTAAGAGATAATCCTTAAAAAAAAAATTAAATACGGCAAATGGATTTTTAGATGAAAAATAAACTACATAAAACACCAAAAGCCTTTGGAAATTCCGCACAGGAAAAGTTTTCCCTAGAAATGTTGACTTCGTTAAACATTTTCAGGTCAGTGTCCTCGGCAGGATTAAGTTGGTGTGTATTAATGTGGAACGGCGTTGATTTATACCTCGTTTAACTTGGGCATTTTTGAAATGAACTAACAAGCTCCTTGCCAAGCAGCAGCCTGGCATCCACAGCCACAGGGAGAGTGGTCTGCAAGGAGCAAGCTGCCTTCCTCAGAAAATGAGCTCTTGCTCCCGAACAATGCCGTTATTGATACCTAAATGTCATATGGAAATTTTGAGGACACTTGGGGCCTTTCTCTTTCCTGACTCCACAAGACTTGATCTTAACCCTCACCCAGCTGAATCTCTGACCAGCCATTAGCTTTTGGATTTGACCCTTTCATTCTGTATTCATCAGGAGGAGGACAGGAAGGGCTGTATTTTCACTCTTTGTCAGCAGCGGGAATGTCCTGGATGCGGCACCTTCTTGGCTGTACGTGCGTGGTTTTGTACTCACAAATCCATGCAGATCCCTGCTGATAATGAAGCGGTTTCTGAGCAAGTTTTGGGGCCCTGCAAGACCTGAAGACCTGAATTCTTGTGTTTGGTGAGGGACAACATCTGCCAGCTGTAACACAAACCCAGCATTGACAGGAAGAGCTCTGCCTTTCTGCTGCCCAGAAGAAACTGGGGCTCTTTTCCTCACTATCTTTTTAAAATGACACTTATTCCAGTACAAAGAGGAGTACAAATTTAGAAACGAGTTAAAAGTGTTTTCAGGAAGTGTTATAGCCCCTTTCAGTCAACTTGAAGCTGAGCTTCACCAGGTCTGTTTTCCAGCTGAAAAATCAGCTGCAGGACTTGGAATCCATAGTGGGAATCTCTGGTCTGAAACTTATCTGAGCTTTGTCTTTGCAAGTAACACAATCTTTTTTCCAAGAGAGATGATATTACCCATGAATGAAACGCCTCAGGAGCCTTTCACTTAAAAGCAATTAATGGGAAAAAAGCAGTTTGTGGGAATAAAAATAAGAATTAATGGATCAATTTTGGTTGGAAGCATCCTATTAGCTTTTTACAGCCTGTTAGGACTAAGAGGTGACGATCACTGCCTGTCACACTGCGGGATAAATCCCAGCTGCCAAAGGCTGCACCCACAGATGGATCTTTGCCCCATTTCAGACCAAGGCAAGACTCAAATTGATTTGCTGCTGTGACATTACATTGCATTTGTGGGGCTGCAGAAGGGTTTTATGAGATCCAAAGGAGAGAAATTACAGGAAACTGATGTAAGAGAAGGGTGATGTAGCTCAAAAGGACAAAGCAGTCAGGACATACCCTTCCCCAGGAATCAGTGTGAGCCACTTCATAGATCAGAACAGATTTTACAGCAGGCTGGTGGTTAAGTGTCCAGTTAAGGTCTTTGTTTGGTCCAGAGAAGCAAAAACTCCTTTTTCTCCCAGAGAAGCAGTTTCTTGCCAAGAATCCCCACACAAAGAAAACAAACACAAAAGAAGGCACCATCACAGATACCTAGGGAGATAAGCTGCAAAAACATGTGCTCTGGGCAAAAGTGCAAGGTGCAGAATGTGAGTTCATGGTCTACATGTGTTCTTCACTCTGCTTTGTTTGTTTTTGCTCGGTTTTGATGTGTTAAATTAAGGGATAGTTCACGGCCATAAGTCATCTTCTTGCTGTTGGGAGCCAAATAGTGGGAAGCAGGTATCTTGCACATCAGAGACCAGCTGTTTGATAGGGAGACTTCAAATGCCAGAGCGAGAACGCCGGCAGTTGTTCCGTGGCTTTACAACATTGAAGTAACTCCAAAGTTTCAGGAAAAAAAAATTGCCCTAGGTCCCAACTGCAAATCAGAAAGGGATGAAAATACCTGCTCCTCAAAGGGCTTCAGTTACTGAGATATTCGACTAGCAGGGGTGAGACTGAGTTTCTGTGATCCTACATGGTGCAGTTGCTGCTCCAAGGGCTTTGCTCGGAGCAGGATCAGCCTGTGCAGCACACAAAGTGGTAAATCTGAAAGGGTGATTCTGCCCCCACAGCTCAGGGAAAGATGATTCTCCTTCACCTGCCTCTTCCACACATGACTGAGGCCAGCTGTGTCCCCTCAGGTCCTCTCTCCTCCTGCCATCGAAAGGGAAGGCTCCTGTCTCCAAATCCTTTTCCTTCCTCCTCTATTCTACACTTCCATCTGGAATAGCCCACATTTTTTCCAACTCCGCTTTCATCTGCTCCTTCAGCAGCTATTTTTGTGATCAGGCTGGATGGGGCCTGAGCAGCCCACTCTGGTTGAAGGGGTGCTGCTCACAGTGACAGAGCTGTGCCAGGAGATCTTTAACGCCCCTTCCGATCCAAACCACTCCATGGTCACATAATTTCATCCAAGGTGAAGACACACATTTCCTGCTAAATGTGGTCTGGCTGCTGAAGCTCTGAGTGCAACACACAGAGGTGGAAAATCTTGTAAAGGCACAAACAAAGAAATCACATAACTGGGAGAAGAGATGAATGCTCTCAAACGGTACAAATAGACTGCTAAAGATTTCTTCCTATTGTCAGAGAATGATTCTCTGACAATGATTTGACAATAATTTGGGTTGGGAGGGATCTTTAAGAGTCATCCAAACCCCCTGCAATAACTGGGACATCTTCATCCAGATCAGGTTTCTCAGTCCAAACCTGCTCCATCCAAACTGGCCTTGAATGTTTCCAGGCCCACCTCTCTGGGCAACCTGTGCCAGGGTTTGACCATCCTCACTTTAAAAATTTTCTTCTTTACATTGAGTCTCAATCAACCCTCTTTTGGTTTAAAACCATCACTCTTTGTCCTGGTCACAACAGGCCCTGCTGAAAAATTTGTCCACTAAAAAAATTGTTCCCTTTAAATACAGAAAGGCTGTAAGAACATCAACCTGGAGCATTCACTTCTCCAGGCTGAAGAACCAGAATTGTCTCAGCCCATCTCTGTGGAGCCTCTGCTCCATCCCTCTGGGAAGTGGAACTTGGGCAGCAAGACAAAGAAAAATTAAACTTTCTACGGAATTTTCCCTTGCCAAAAACTCTGACTTACAGCTGTTAACGTTTAGAGAACATCATCCTAAAAGTGTAGTGCAGCAGTAAAATCTCAGGGTTGTCACAACCTTGCTACTTGTGCATCTGGCAAGTGTGCTGTCAAGCACCAGGCTAAAAGCAGCAGCAATCAAAGCTGGAGGATGATCAAATATTTCTGGTTTGTGTTTCATTGTGATCACCATTTTTATCTTTTTGTTTCGTAACAGAGCACTTCAGGAGACAGTGGGGAAACTGCTGGAAGCCAAAATCGTGTCACTCTGCTGGGCTGCACAGACTGTGGCTGGGAACCCAAATATTGTCCAATATCTGTGAGACTGGGAGGGATGGATCAAATAATAAAGAGAAATAAAATTATTTTTCTCCCCCCCACAAACAAACAGTAAACTTCTCAGTTTGTTACTTATGGGTTTCATAGCATCAAATATTCTCTGGAAGTATTTCCAAGAGGTCCACCGAAATTTTACCATGAAGATAGCTTTCCTCATAAAATTCCAGAATTGAGATATTCATTCCTGGTTGCTCAATATTCAGCTCCCCGAGCAGGAAACAGAGGGTTTAAATCATCAGTGGCACACTGGGGCTTCAGAGAAATTAAAGTAAGCAGTTTTTTAACACGCCTCAGTCGCCAGAAGAGTTTGCATGAAATGCATACCAATAAAGAAGGCTTTCATAGACTCATCCATCACTGCACACAGCGATTGGATACATCTGTTAATTTATTTCCAATGGATAACCCAATCTGTTCAGAGCTAAAGGAAGGTCTGAGCCATTGAGTTTCTCCTTTTCATATCCATCACATCTCATCGGTGCCTGTGATGCCAGTGAAACCACCAGCTAACGCACAGCTTGGCATCAAGGTTGTAGCTCTCCTCTATGTTTTCCTAAATCCAGTTTAAAGTCATAATGTACTTTGCTAGCTGCAGACAGAATATTTAAATTCAAAATATTTTTTTAAAGTTTCATCTTTTGAAATGCCAATTGGTGATATTCAAGCCACATGTTAGCCACTTGTTTTTAGGGTAGAGGGTGTACCTTAGTACAAACCTTTCTCTGTTTCTTGAAAAAACAACAATAAAACACCCTTTGCCTTTTATCCACATCTGGCTGCAGCGAAAACAGTGACCCATGGAATTCAAAATTTCATACTTCACTGCTGCAGGCAAAGTCCAGAGGTTACTCTTGCTGTGTTTGTGAAAGATGTAGCACTGTCAGAAGGAGAAGAGCTTATTGAAAAAACACGTGGGGGTTCTGTTTCTAAAAATTGTGGCATTATTTGGTGATAAGAGGCTTTTTAATGCCCTCTGGCCATTTGTGGGACTTGAGAGGGAATGGTTCTGTTAATTGCAAGACAAGAGTCAAGAGTCCATGTGAGATCTTGAAGAATGCTGTCACCATCATCACCACAGCTCAGCTGCTCTGTTGCAGAAGTAATATCTCTCCGAAGACCTCCAGTGCCAAGGAATTAATTATCAATAATAAAATAAGAGTTACCTTGGATCCAGCCTTACCCCAAAGGTGTCACAATGCTGACTCAAGCCCCCAGCAAATTCAGGGAGGGAAGGAGTTATCAGGAAGAGGAGGAGGATGAATATAAGGCATTTTTCCCAATGCTACCATTCATAAATCAGTCTTTTGCAATCCCAGAAACCACCAAGTAGAACTAAAATTTGGCCTGAATTGAGAAACTGGGAGCTCTACTCCAATCCACATTCATCAAAGCAGCTGCCATTGATACTACAGACCCTTCATGAGAGGTATGAGCCCAAAGACCAGCACTATCATTTATCTTATCATCCATTTAGCTCATTGCTGAAGGTCTCAAACTCATCCCTCATGTTCCTCTCCTCTTATGAAGGGAGTTCCCATCTTGCTGGGCATTTTTTGGGGTGAGAAAGTACAGCTGGGTGAAGACAGTTCTGTGGGAATAGAGATGTGAGAAGCCTCTGTCAGCCTCAGCATTCCCAAATGAATTTTTCCCCACGAGGAATGCAGCTGGAGGATGGAGCAGTGGAGAAGGCAGCTGTCCAGGATCATGTCCTGTGGGAGTGGCTGTGCCCAGGGAGAAGGAGGGAGCAGTGCTGGCACACGGAAATCCTCCCACCTTTGTCAGCAGGGAGCATCCTCTGCTCAGGTATTCTGGAGCACCCTGAGGAAAGGCCACTGTGCTGTGATCCACAGGGAGTTCTGGGCTGTAATGAGACCTCTGTGGAGCAGGGACAGGTCAGGAAATGTTCTTCTGCACAATAAATGCAGGTTTTCGGAAGCAGTTCCAACCAAACCCCTCTTCCATCGATTTTCCACCATTTGTGTAGGAAAAGGCAGCAAAGCAGGGGCCAGGAGTGGCCCTGTGTCCCAGGGCTGGCCTGTCTCTGTCCCTGCACAGAGATGCCAGCGGGTGCTGGGGCACAGCAGCACAACAGCAGATCACAAAAGCTGCCCAAAACAACCAGGCCCTTGCTGTGCTTTCCCTCACCACATCCACTGCGAGATCCATGTGCTGCTCCTCCGAAGGGAAACGTCCAGATCCCAAATCTGGCTTTGTCTGGGATGCAAATCCCCTCATCTTTCATGTGTGTGCCGGGAGGGGGGGAGTGGGGGATGATTCTACAACTTTAATGACTGCAGAAAGATATTCATCTGCCGGTAGGACCTTTAGGAAGCACATTTCCTTCTGCCGTGCATGTGACTGGGGAAAACATTTGGTTGACATCTTTCTTTGAAGCTCCCCAACCATCCTACGTATCTACAAACCCCGAGCAGCAAACCATTGGCAGAACCACGGTTTCACAATATTTTGATTAAGGAACAACTGGTCCTGTCTGCTTTGATGCTTCCTGGTCCGCATTTCCTGGGGGCAGGATTTCAGCACTGAGAAGGCCACTGGGCCTCATCCCTTTAAAGGGAACACGGTTCCCCTTGCGTGGTACAGATTTAAAGATGTTCAAGTCCTCTCCTGACTTATCAGCTTCAAGTTTCAGCACATGCCATAATAACTCTTCTGAACATGCCTGAAATAGATGCAGGATGAGGAGAGCTGCCTGCTTATGCTCATACATATGTGCTTAGAAATCATCATGCACTGCAATAATTCAAGCATTGACAAATGAAAAAAAAAACCCCCAGCCTAACAAGTAAAAAACCCACTTTATATATATATCTTGCCATTATCTATTCCTGTTAGGAGGAAGATCTGGGTAATAAACTCCCTATTATTTCTTTTAAATCCCAAGCTGAGTAATTCATTCTCTCGTTTTAGCCATATGGGAGCTGTGGTAGAAATATTTCTTGCCATTTGTTTCACCTAAGAGTTAACCTAGGAGAAACACAGAGCATACTAATGACAGCAAGCCCATGCAGATAAACATCATATGCTTTCCAACTCCATCACATGGTTTATATCAACAGCGCTAAATTCCTCCATAATTCCCAAAATTGCATTCCAACTGGTTGACATCCACATTAGCTGGATGTTAATCCAGTTAAAAATAAATGCAAATTTTGAGAAGAAAATGAACTCATATGTGCTTGGACGACAACCCATTCCCAGTTTACTGTCTTTTGGGAGCCATCAGCAGTCCTTCTGCCCTGATCATTTCAAGACCATTTGAGAGGGTTGCTTGGAAAAGGGCGTCCTGAAAGGCCAAAGGGAGAGGCAGGAGGAGGGGTGACTCCCCAGCTTCTCTGAATCCTCCCCTCTCGGGTCCTGTGGTGATGGCCCTGCCACCCATCCAGGTCTCCATCCCACCTTATGTGGATTTCCTGCAGCGTTGTTCCGGTTGCAGGGATTTGTGATTAATGAGAACGGATTTTCTGGTGTATTAGCACAGCTTTTAAAGAGAAATGTGATCGAACTGGTATTCCTGCTTTCCTTTCCCCCCCAGACCTGTTTACCCATCCATCCATCCATCCCGTTCCAGGGTTATCCAAAGCAGCACCATCTGCTGAGTCCCAGCGTTACTACAAGCTCCTCAAGAAAGCCTTGAACGGGGAGGAAGCCCCAGAGTTGCAAGGGACATCCACTCCCTCGTGGAGAAGCTCCTGGTGATGCCGTCTGAGCCTGGTCCATGCAGCTCTTGTCCTCAGCCTCATTTACCTGCCCGGTTTTCTCCCGGAGCTCTCAGGCTCCCCGTGCAATAACGCACAGCAGCATTTCCACAAGCCTGGGAGGGGGCTGGCCCATGCTGGGATGGAGTCTGTGTCCCTGATTACAAGTGCTTTAATGTCCATTTCCCCACTCCTTTGATCCTGCCCATGGCATGCAGAAGAAAGGAAAATCTGGCTTTTGTCTGAAGCACATTTAACCCCGCTGCCCAGAAATGGGACCTTGTCAGTCAGTGGATTTCATGGGTGGATGAATGGGATCACAGCAGTCTTCAGTTCGTTAAAAATAAAAGGCTGTCCTAGCTCTTACTTGAGATCTATTAGGAAATTAACGCATTTAATGTCAGGCCTTAATGGCAACAGAACAGGGTATTATTACTTTTATAAGACAAATACAAGCAGTAGCTAAATAGCTCAGCAGCTCCCGAGCTGCAGTGGATTTCAGACAAGCTCCTGCTGCCCAGCTGGTACAAAATCCCCAGTAATCGACCACAGATGGTACCACTGGAGCCAGGGGTCGAGCAGGCATGCTGCTAAATTGGTCTGCAAACAGCAGCCTGGACCTTGGGATTGCATGGCCCTGTCTCCAGCCAGGATTTTCAGAGGAGTTTGATGTTGGGAGCCAAGCCTGGCCACTTTTTTCTTTTTTTTTTTTTTTTTTTACTTTAGGAACTCCAGCCTGATTTCAAACCTTCTGCAGACACTTCTTCATTAAAAAAAATGCAGCATTTGTCAGAGAAATGCCTGTGTCCTTGCATCTTTTTTATAGCAGCTGCTGATCAAAATGTGAGAAAGATTTCCAGTAAACCAGTGGTGTTGTTGAGCTGCGGGCTGGTGCATTTAAATATAGACCTCCAAAAACCTTCTTTGGTGTTTGCTACTGGGAGAGTCTGCAGCACACTGTCCTCTCCTGAGAGGAAATTGTGCCAGAAGTGGGATGGATGGGATAAAATTGAGCCCTCTGGACTTTTAGCACCGAGATACAGGAGAAGAAAGACTCGTGTGCACATAGTTTGGAGGGATGGATAAGTCCAGCTGCCTCTCAAATACACCCATGGCACATTGCTGGGCTTCCACTCTCCTGAGTCTGCATTGCTGCATAACCTCATTTATCCACTGCCACAGACGTGAAAGGTGATGCTGATTTCAAAACAGGGGCAAAACAACAACAGGGACAGGGACGTTCTTGGGCTTAGTAAGTTTTCCACTCAGGTCCCACCAAAGGCAGCACTGCACGTGTTTGAAGAGCACCAGTTCCTCTCCCTGCACTTGGCGGTGCACTGCCAGCTAACATTGCATTCAAACAGCCACCAAAATGAAACAAATCCCTCAACACCAGTCAGAACAAAACGTTATTCCCTTGCTCATGCCAGGACCACGCACTGCAAGGATGGAATTTCCCTGAACCAAACTCATTGCCAGTGGCAAAGTGTAATGAGCAAACAGCTTGCTACCAGGGCGAAAACTGGGGAAAAGTGGAAAAGCCTTCATGGTTTGCCTGTCATAAAGAGGCTGGGATGATCTCTAGATTACTATTATTATACAGAATGTTATTATAATACCCCTCTAAAATGCCCTGGCTTGATCTCTGCTTGCTGTGTGGGGGATAAGCATCTTCTTCCTGCTCTGTTCACTGATACAGTCCCTTATCAGATAAGGAGAACCCCAGGTACATCCAGCAGACGGAGTTAAAGCTCTTCCAGCCATAAAAGAGGCACGTTTTGAGCTGTGAGTGTAATTATCCACTGGGGCTGTCCCAAGGGATGTGGTTGACTCTCATCAAAGGTTCCCAGCCAAGATGGGGTGTCAGTCTCAGAGCATCGTCCCGCTGCCGCACGTGGGCTCCACACTGCAGGAGGTGCAGGCAGCCCAGAGCAATCCCTTGAGATCTTAAAGCAGGCAGCTCTAGCAGGGATCTGATCTCCAAGTTCAAGTGTTGATATGTCAGCACTGCATCAAGCTGGAGTTCAAATCTTCCCAGCAAATCCAGGGAGGGTTAACATTTATTGGTGTTAATTAAGACACCGAAAGTCTGACTGCAGGAAGGCTCTACAAGCAGGGCTCAGCCTGGCACTGTAGAGCAGGATTAAAAGGTGATGCCTGATCCTTCCTGTAGCCCTACCTGGCACGTGTGGAGGTGGGAGGAAGGTGTCTGTCAGCACTTCCTTTCTGCGTGTAGATCTTTCAGTGACAGAGAGACAACTCGCATCTCTCCCGTGTGCTTTAATTGCAAATTGCTAAAACGTCTGATTCATGCTTAGCCTAATTATGTTAATCCTAAAACAAATAATCCCAGCTCTCATGCTGCCAGGCTGTAATTTTGCTGTTATTTCAAAATGAGTGAAAATGGAGCTGGAAGGGAGTTTGTGAGTTTGCATGGGTGCCAAAAGCTCTCTGAGCCGTGCCTGGGAGGTGGAGGTGCCCTGTGTGGATTTGCAGCAGTGGCAAATGCACAGTCTGCCTGCAAAATCCATGCCAGAGCATCCCTAAGTCTCTGTTACAGATATTAACCTAATTCTCTTTATGATTAAGTCTATGATTTCTTTCCTCGTTGCTCAGTGGACACAAAACCAGTTTATGAATTTCCTCTCTATCTAAATATTTGAGTTACAATGTTGTGTCTTCACCCTCCAGCCTCCCTGCTCAGGACAGCATGAGCTCGGTTCTGGTCATCTTCCTGCAGAAATCACATTTTCTACACCTCTCATCGTTCTCTGTTCCTGCAGACTCCCAGTTTCTTTCCCTCTCTCCCCAGCTGTCCTAAAGAAGTGTCAGGCTCTACCTTTTTCCACAAAACATCCCATTCTTTTTATTTCAGCTGGAACCTCACTTTGTTCAGGTTATGGCTCTAATTTTGTCCACAGAAAGGTTTACAGCACCTCTTGCCTTGTCACCACCCAAGCGTTGTTGTTTGAAATTGCTCTCAGTACGAGGAAAATTTATTTAGTTTTGTTGTTATTGTTGGATTTTATTAATAAACCAGCAAAGCGAAAACCCAAATAACCTCCTTCTGGCTTCCCAAACCACCTCCAGTGCTCGATGTCAACAGTGACATGGGGAGATTTTCCCAAAACTTACCCAGCACCTCCAGGCTTTGGCTTCCTCTGATCATTCCCTGAATGATTAGTCCTGATGATAGGAAAATGTGCTTTTATTTCAAGGCTGGGCTCACCCTGAGGAGCTGGGGCTGTTGCAACCTCGCTGGATGAGTGTGAGGATGAAGGAGGGCTTCCCAGTGCTGGTTCAAAATGAGTCCCACGTGTGCCCAGGCAGACAATAGTCCTTGGCTATCACAGCACAAACCACCCAGCCCCCTGAGAGCTTCCAAACCCTGATCAAACACCTCGGCCATGCTGCCAAACCATCTGGGGCTCTGAATAAATTCCCTGTAGCTCTTCTGCAACCACGAGGGCACTGAGGTCGAGGGGAACCTCACGGAGAGGAGAATCATTTCTGAAAACCTGCTTTTAAAATGAAATCAGGTCTGTTTGTGAAAGGGGTCATGTGCCAGCGGGCAGTGGGCATTTCAACCTCGTGACCCAGAGCAGCATCTGGTAAGAGAAAAAACTGAGGAAAGAAGTAAATAATGTAATACTGCCCTTGTGAATCACTGCTACACTGTGGGAGTAAATACACTGAGGAGTAAATATTACACAATCTTGCATTTGGAATGAACTTTCCCAAAACAAAAGAACCTAGTCTGCCACTGGAGCTCCTTACAGTTTGGTCCTCTGAGTCCCCAGCACTGAGTGGCTGCAGACGTGTCTCATCTGTCACGTGTGTTATTGACCCAAACTGGAGCACGTCCCAGCCAAACTCTCCTGCTTTCCTGGCTACACGAGCACCAGGCAGAGCCTAGCAAGCCCTTACCATGGTTTTGATGTGCAGCCATAACCCAGGTTTGCTTGGTTTGGGAATCACAGTGAACTCCGAGCTGTACTTGGGTGAGTCTCATGTTTCCCATCACCCAACAATAACACTAATCCACTTTAAAAGCTTCACTCTTTACCACACGCACACACAAATCATCCTCTTGATTTTGGTTTTTTTATCCCTTTGTGCAATAATAGTATATCCCAGAGCTAAAAGCCACGTTTGCTTCCAGGAAACAGCAACAACAAAAATTCTTAATTGAATTAATTAATTCCATGTGGTTATCTGGAAGGACATTCATCTCAGCAGCTGATTCATGTGCTGCTCAGTGAAACCTGCTGTGGGCACAGCTTTCTGGGCTGGGGCTTCTCCTTAGGCACCACAAATGCTGCTGGGGCATGTCAGAAAGGAGATTCTGAGTCCTGGAAACACAGACACGGGAGGGAAAACCCTGCTGAGGCACTCAAATGCACAACTGCTGGGTCCTCAGCTGCCTCAGCCCTGCCTGGCTCCTCTGCCTGCATAAGGAAATACCTGAAAAGTGAATCTGAGGTTTGGGATTCACCCAGGTGAGATGCTTTTAGGGTGATGGGAAAAAGTGATGCACACATGGAAGCATGCATAAGAATAAAGATTACACCTGCAATTGTATCAGGTGGGAGGAAAATACCAGGCAAAGAGCCAAGATCAAGACAAAAAGATGCTTCCCTGTGGTAAAACATGCAATCAGGTCTGTGTGAAGGGTAGCAGGTGAGGATCTATCTTGCTATGAAACACAAAGAAACCCTAAAAGCCCAGGAAACCATTCCCATATGACAGCCCCTAAATTCCAAGACAGGACCCACGTTCTGTCTCCAAAGATCCATCTGTGGCGTGCACGAGCCTTTCCTCCCCTGTCACCATCCTTGAAAAATCCGTGTCAAGCCAGCCACGACGCTCTCGTGGGGAATGTGTTTGCGTGCCGTGCTCTCACACAGGACAAAAGCATTTTTGGGAGGCCAGGGGAGAACACGGTACTGAGAGCAGTCCAAGAGCAGAAATCATGAACCCACGTTGCTCCAACACTAAATAATCTGTGCTTCCAGGGATTGGCTTTTCCATGAACCACCCCCTAATTAATGCAGTTGGGCCCTGCTCTGATTCCAGGCCTGCATCTCAGCCTAATCCTGCTTCCTCAGACATCTCTGCCATTCATTTCTACAAAAGCAGGGTTGGACCACAAATACCCACCTTCACCTGGCCTTCAGCACGTGGGGGAGTTAAAGCTGCTCTGCCTCTGGTTTTGCTCTTTTCTTTCCCACACCAGGAAGCCAAAAAATGGCACCCGAAATGCCAGCAAGAGCCGCTGCACGTGCCATGCACAGCCCTCAGCACGAAAATGCAGGAAGGGCATTTTAAGGGAGGTTTAATGAGAGTATAATGAGGGGTTTCCAGCATTAATGACACAGGGAAGGTTTCGGATGGAAGCAGCAGCGTGCCGCATTTTCCAGCAACGCGCCTGCCGCGCTCCACGGAAAACCAGGCCGAGCCCAAATTTTGCCCTCCTGGCTTTGATGTGGGTGATCAGTGTGCCCACAATCTCTCCTACCGTGGCCATCCAGCATTTCCAGCAGCAGCATTCACAGATGTCCCCTTTGCTTCTCCCTGTTCTGTGTTTTTAAGGAATCTCTCTGGTTTCAGGTGGCAGCAAGTGAATGTTTGGCAGAAGGGATGGTGATCAAAGCTCTGAGTGTGGTCTTCAGGCCCCCACGTCTCAATCCAAACCACATTGCTGCTCCCTGCAATGTCANCTTCTCTTCTCTTCTCTTCTCTTCTCCTCTCCTCTCCTCTCCTCTCCTCTCCTTTCCAAAATTACTAATATTTGTAGAATTTGGTTTAATGAGCAAAACCATTCATTTTCCTACTTCTGGTCTTCCGCAGGAGGACGCGAGCAGGGGTGTCTGCACAGCTGCAGCCAGATCTGAGTTGTCTTTCATTTCAAACCCCATCATGAAACAATAAAATGGGTTTGTTGAAAGAATAGAATCCAACGATCTCCATGAAGGCAGCTCGTTAGGGCCAACTTGCCTTTCTCAGACAGAGCAGCTTGAGCAAAGTCAAATTCGGGTAAATTGGTGTGAATCCTGTGCGATTGTTGAAAAAATTTTCTTGAAATGGGTGGTTTACTTCTGCCTGCAAATGGCATTTTTCCTTCTCTGAAATAACTTTCCTTACAACCTCACACTGAAACATGCTTGGTGTTTGCAGATATATTGAGTTTTTGAAAGCAGCTGATTTAGTTAAATTAGTTCTATTGAGATTTAGCAAGTTTAGAACAAATATCTCAGTACTTTCTTGCTGAATTTAAATGAAACCAAGGGCATCATATTTTCTGTCCTGTTATGATGGCAGGAAAAGGGAATAAACACAGCCAGAACCAGGCCCAAAGGTTTCTGATATATTTTAGACACTTTCTGGCTAGATTTTCCTTCCATTTCACCTGGGTTTTGCTTCCCAGAAGCCAGTAAAGAAAAGTCTTTATACGAGAGAGCAGATCAAGCCTGGGCTAAAGAACCAGATGCCATTTATTCCCAGTCTGGCAAATGACCCCAGAGTATATGGCAAAAAGTGTGAATAAAACGACACAGACCTCCTCACCAGAGACCAGTGAGTCTGTTTATTTATTCAGCTCATACAGTCCTTGTTTTATACTTGGATGCATATGAATAACAACACAATTTTAAGCCTGTGCCAGCTGGTTTGTTTAAGACTGTAACTGCTTCTGCAGCCAGGGCATGTTGAAAGGAGGGGAAACGCCTTCCCACGATGAAATCAACCCACCCACCAGTCCCCATCCGAGAGCCTTGGCTCCTCTTTCCCTGCCCTCGTTCTTAATGGACTCTCCTCGCTCTTTCAGGCACTTCACAGACGATGTTAAGGTACTTGAAGAGCTTTATACAAATGACCAAATATATTTTAATAACTTCCTCCTGTTTTTTAAACAATACTTCCAATAGATCTACCATGCTATGAACTGAACCATTTTTCCCCCATGGTTCTGCTCCTTCCTTGAACATTTTTTTCCACTGCACACGCATTCAACTGGACCCATCTCCTTGTCCTCTTCCTCCTGTTCTCTGTATCTGTCTCACTACAGAACCCTCCTGTCATCTGTTGTCTCCAGATATTTCATTTTCAGTGCCAAGCCCGGGATTCCAGCAATGATGCTAAGCAGGAAAAATATAATGACTTTTTCTATTTGGCCTTCAAGAACACTTAGGAGGTGTGCAGCTACAGGAAAGGTCCCATTATCAATATCTTTTACTTTTGTCAGCCCCTTTATCCATTCTCTCCACCCACGGAATCACACATCCTTTTCCACCTCAACCTTTCCTGCACTAAACAAGGCCACAGCCTTGATGCCACATTTTTTTCCAATTTACTATATAGGCAACTTTGCCTTCACAATTTTCAGCGGTTTTGAGATACAGGGATTTGATTTGGACCAACAATTCCATAGCACAAAAACACATCGGATGTGTTTTTCAGGCAATTTTTCCTGGCAATCCCAGCAGCAGCAGCCCAAAGCCCCAGGCCTGTCTGCAGACATTCTCTGTTCTCCTGGTCCTTGGGGTGACAGGCACCATCTTCCCTCACAGCACATCCCATTGTGGCTTTTCTGCATCCTGTGATGGGACCAGCAGGATAAGGGAGCAAGTGAAACCAGCTGGGCACGACCCACCCTGGTTTTCCCATCCACACCACGGGGAACCGACCCTGGCAGGATCATTTGGCTGAACTGGAAAGAAAAATCCTTGGATTGGGATCGTTCAGTGGAGAGACACGAACAAAAATTGCCCTTTTTCAGGAGGGTGCACCCAACCTGGTCAGGGTGAAGCTGGGGCAAAAACATCAGAGGAATTTGAATTCACCAATGCCCACGGCCAGGAAAAAAAGGCTGGATCAGAACTTTTTTGTTCCCGCTTATCCCTCACTTACTAATGGAGAATTTCTGGGGTTTATAGCGTTCTGCTGCACTGTTCCACACTGGGCTAAGCTCATAATGAACGTGGTGTAAGATGTACATGGCACAGCACATTATGAGCGGCTCTGATTGACGGTGCCGTGCAGTGATGACAGCTCTGTGTTTTGCTTTCATTTTTGGAGACTAAGTGGCTTACATGTGGTCCCATTTAAAGGATGTCTGGGTGGCAGCTGCATTCTCCTCTGTGCTTATGAGAGGGAAATGAGCTTTTCAGTCCCAAAATACTGCAAAAAGGGGTTATGTAAAAAGGCTGCATGCAGCTATTGAAGGGGGGAAAATATCCTCTCCAGACAAAGTGACTTCCTGTTTACAAAACACAAATGTTTTGGACGTTGCTCTGAAATGCCAAGCAGAAATTTTGATGTTTTCCAGAGCAATGTCCAGTTTGGGATCAGGGTGATTTTTTGAGAGCACTGTCCTCGAAGAATGAGGCTACTGTGAAGTTGCACATGCGGAATTGACAGCCTGTTTTCCAATTTTCAACCTCCCTCTTTAAACACCTCATGTTTAGGGATGCTGTGCCCACAGCAGCACCTTTCCAGTGATGAGCAGCCTGTTGTCCTTGTCTGACAGGCAGCCATGTACCTGTGACATCTTTCTTTTCCATTTCCAGACATTCTGCACTTGGGAAACAATGCAGCACTGAAAAAGATCAAACCCATATAAAAGTTAGGATGGGAAAAAGCAATTCTAATTTTAAATGCAGGAAAAGGGATGAGATGGTTCCTGGACAAAAAGAGGGGAATGATACTGGTCTGGGAGGATTAGATTGGATATTAGGAAAAAATTCTTCACTGAAAGGGTGGTCAGGCTTTGGAGCCGGCTGCCCAGGGAAGTGGGGGAGTTGCCACCCCTGGAAATGTTTAAAAAGTGTGTGGATGTGACACGTGGGGACATGGTTTAGTGGTGGACATGGCAACATTGGGGGAATGAATAAAATTAATTATCTTAGGGGGTCTTTTCCAACTTTAATGATTGTGTGTTCCATAAAACATCTCTCTTCTTCAGGGCCAAGGGATATTTATCCTTATCACTGTGTGAGGGCATCTGAAACCCTGTGTGGAAGGCAATGTTGGGAGCCACAAACACCTCCTTCAGTTCTCCGTATGGACCATATTTGAGTAGGACCTGACAGCACAGAGCTCCTCCCTTTCCTTGGACACTGGCAAGCAACATTTTAATCCCTTTTCCTTTTCTATGGCGTGGACTGTCCCCACAGCTCCGCATTCCTTTGCAGAGGGGAAGCCAAGGGCAATTGAGGGGCTCTTGGTGTGCTTTGGCACCGAGCAGCAGAGCTGAGGAGGGAGTGAATAAGCAAACGAGTCCTGCCAAGACAAGATGGTCACTGTAAGTGGAGTTGTGGCCTGCAGTGACAAAGTACAAGGAGGTTGCCAACAGAGGGCTGACCCAGCAAAATGTGGGTTTATTTATACATTTCAGCATGTGCCGAATGCGTGCACTGTGCTGTATTCCCCAGGAGGGGAGGGGAGGAGGGTGGGAGAGAGGAGAGAGGGCAAACCATGTGATGAAAAATATGCCCTGCAAAATACACATGCTAGGGCTGCACATCTGAGACATGGACACAGAATTCCAGGGAGAAAATCTCCCAGGGGATGCCCAGAGGTCTCTGCTTCCTGCTTAGGAATCACAGCCTGACAGTTCTGAGCTGGTGCAGAGTATCAATCACGTCTGGTACCCAGGAGGAAAACAAGACCTTTCCTCCTTACTCCTTGCATCCAGCCCTGGATGTTGATGTTAAGTGCCACACTCTGTCCTGCACCCACCACCAGATGGACAGCAAATTCTCTTCCCTGCAACCCCAAAGCTAAGAAGTTCTACTGAATCTCTGTCATTAAAGGGTCCTCATGTTTGGGATGATTTTCCTTCTCCTTTCAGCCACGTCTATCATACAGAGGGGAGGAGATGGAGAAGGAGATTTGGTGGCTCTGCTATGAAACCCACACCAGTTTGATCCTGCTCCTCACATGTCTGAAAGGATAAACCAGACATAGCTCGTTCCCTTTGGGATTTTTGTTTGCAAAGTTGCTTCTTGTTGTTAGCCTGAGTGCTCTGACAAGCCGTGTCTGGGAAGGAATTAAACATGAGAATTTGTCTTCAGCTGGCACAAGTTGGGTTATTCCTGTTATACACACAGTGTACCTCAAATGCTCCTTAGTTAGAAAACAATGCCCACATGAGTGAATTTGCTCGTTTTTGTGTCTGTGAGTTTTTTCCGCACTTGAAGGCAGGCATAGAGGGAAGGAGGTCTCTCTCAGGCTCCTTGCTTCTGTCTGCTCCCTAAATAACACATTAATCACCCAGACAATGTAACTGAACTCCAGGCTGCTGCCTTCTGCCTTGAAAAAATCAACTTTCCTCTCTGAAATACCAGTATCTGCAAAGCAAGGCTGTTGTGGTTGTGTTTTTCTGAATTCTGACATAGTCCGGGGAGTTTCTCCCCTTGGGAGATCTGAGTGGGTCCAAGGGCTTGTCTGAGGAATGAATAAAATCTCCTCTGCTGATAAGCTGAGGAGGAGTGCAGTGCTCCGTTCTCCAGTGCACCTAACCTGGATGAACCTTGTGTTATGATATAAACAAGCCATGCTTTAGTTCAAACAACAGTTTTTTAATTGTTTAAATTGACTTTTGACATTTTTCACCCCGACCCCATTGCGTTGCTGCCCGCAGCACCATTAAAGGGTTATCTAATTCCACTCGAGGCCGTGTGGGTTTGTCAGAGTGCAGAAAATGTCAGGCAGAGATGGATCACAAATGGTCCAAACTGAGTATTAAGCTGTGTGTGAGGAAAACATCCTTCTCCTGACAAATCCCAGATCCATTCCAGCAAGGTTATTGACAGAAAAATCAAACCAAAGTACGGACATGGGGAATCTCAGAAGGGTCCAACAGTGAGGGCAGGACAGGCGCGGCCTCAGAGTGTCCTGAAGAACTGCGGTGGCCACAGGCTGGCTGCGGTGAAGGACAGCCAGGGAACCTGTCCTTCTCACAAAAGAATCAAGAACAAAACTGAAAATTGATTTTAAAAAGTGAGTTTTCATCCAGATCTCAGAAAAAAAAATGAATGATGGGGGGAAAATTGCCTGCAAAAGCATTGCCTTGCTAAGATCTGCTGGGATCAAGAAAAGCACGTCTGCGTGGTGCCAGGGTGCAACACCTGGGAAGGAAAGGAGATGAAGGGCAGAAGGGAGAAGGAGGAGGCCCAGGGGAAATCTGGAGGCAGACGTGGGACTCTCAGAGGTCCTGCTTGCTCAGGGTGATGCACAAAGTCACTCAGCTCTCACCTTCCATCTCCCAGGCCTGCGAGCCTTAATGTAAGGTGGCAGCTCAAATTGCTTCCTCTGGACTGACAAAGCCGCTCAGCTCCAGGGCTGGAGGCTGAGACATTTTGCAGGGAACTGTCACTTGTTGTGGCTGTTGGAGTGAGAGATGGCTGATTTAGCCTGGTGACCTTTTGCAGAAGCAAAGAAGAAAAACGATCAATAACAACACGGTGTCTGTCATAAAACGAGACAAAGGGAGGCAAATGGAAATCTGGAAGATGCTGGGTGGGTTTTCTTTGCAGAACTGCTTCCTCATGGATGCTCCTGCAGCAAAGGATCTTGCCAGGAGTGACAGGGGATGTAAGGCAGGATTCCTTGAAGCCTGAGTGACTCTGACCCCTTCCTGGGGATACTGAGGGAACAGCAGGGTGGTGTGCAAGGAAAGCCCAGAGTTCAGGTGCACAAACACACACTTGTCTGTTGTCACAAGTCATGAAAATTCTGCTTCTCAGCCCCACCAAACCTGCCTCAGTCAGCCTTCATTTGGCTCTGAGCATGGAAAGATGGCTCAGAAGGTTTTCACCATGGCAATGCCATCGTTCCTAATGATGTGCTTTGAAAATACCCCTCTTCACCCTTCCCTCTTTATGCTCAAATGGCTGGCTGAGCATTGCTGATTTTCACACTACCAGGCTGGGAAGGCTGAGCAGAGATCAGCACTTGGAAGGAGCAGGGAACAGATTTTCCTCACCATTTCTTTCTTTTAACACTAAAAACGTGGTAATGCCTCCAAGCTCACTGCTTCCTGCAGCCAGGTCTGTGTTGGTGATTAGTGCTGAAGTTCATCCTGCTGAGCAATTCCACTTTGTTATTTTTAAATTAAAAACAAAAAAAAAAAGGAGGAAAAAAAAGACAGATGATTATGTAGAGCAGAGAATAAGCCAATCCTTTCCACTTTTGATGAAAATGACCCTTGCTCTACCAGAAATTATGATGCTGATGCTGCTGATTGAAGGTGGATGATCCATGTGATCCACATAAAGCAGGTGGCTGCACTGCTTAATACTTAAACTGATTAATAACCCTTCAAAAATATTATCTTTTATAAAGTGCATTAGAAGAAGCTGAAATGAGCTGAAATGAACTCGAGGAGTGCCCCGGGAGCTTTCACATCCCTGTGGGGTTGTGCAGAATTAAACTGGCAGCATTTATTGCTTCAGAGCAGTGTCTGCGGAGCTGCAGGTGCTGACTTGCCGTGGACCCCTTGCTGCCTCGCTGGCCACTGCTCGCCTGCTGCTTGCCCATCTGCTGCACACAGACCAACAGGAATTGTGGACTCCCGTGCTGCCAGCAAGGACCTGCTGGCTGTGTGACATTCCCCTGGTGCTGCAGAGCCACTCGAGCCCCCCCTGCTCAATCTGATCACGGGCCCCCTGCATTAATTCTGTGATGTGAGCAGCACCGGCAGCAAGGGTTCACTCAGAGGCCTGAGTGCTTCCCTGGCAGGGCAGCTTTTGCTTGGGGTGTGACCAGGCTGTCAAAAAACCCCACTGAAATGTGGTGTTGCCTTACATGAGGCTGTGAGGAACTTGTTCAGAGCTGACAAGAGACTGCTGCAGCTTCCAGGGAAGTGCCCTGCCATCAGATTCACTCAGCTGCGCTGCCAAGCGTGTGTTGGGATCTCCAGCAGCACAACAAAGGGAAAGGATGGCACTTGCTGCTGTCCCAAGCACTGACACTGCTTAGCCGATTTGTGTCAGCGTCCTTTGGCTCCTGATCCAAGTTTCAGCAAAGAAAAATACCTCACATGCCGGTTATTATCTCCTTTTTTATTTTCTTTTTTGGAGTAAAAAAAAAAAAATGAAGTTTCCCTCAGCTGAGTCACAAGATGCTGGAAGTGCAGCTTTTATAATCGGCAAATATGCAAAAATTCACAGTCTCCTCTTTCCTTAGACATTCTAATTTTTCACAAAACTGGTGTGGCTCAAGCCAAATATGCCAGGGGAAAAAAAAAAACAAACCAGCTCCCAGAGGTTGGAATGGCAACAGTTTCCCTGAGCTCTGAGTCAGAGCCCTTGATAACAGGGAGCCAATGATACGTTTGGAGCTGCACAATCCAGAGGCCAAACAGCAGCTGGATTGCTCAGCTCCAGAGAAATCACTGGTTCCAAAGGGCAGCTCGGTGCTGCTGGGCAGACCACAGGCTCCTCGTGGAGCAAGCCGCGTTGTGTTCTTCAGGGGAAGATCAAATGGAAGCAGAAAGTTTCCAGGGCCCCTTCCAGATGCCTTCTCCATGGCTTTCTTCCCTGTGAGGGTACTGAGGCCCTGGCACAGGTTTCCCAGAGAAGCTGTGGCTGCCTCATCCCTGGAAGTGTCCCAGGTCAGGTTGGACAGAGTTTGGAGTAGCCCAGGGTAGTGGAAGGTGTCCCTGCCCACAGCAGGGGGTGGGATGAGATAAACCTTAAATTCCCTTCCAGCCCAAACCATGCTGTGATTTCATGATTTCATGATCCTCTCCAGGACATCTCAGCTGCCTCCGTGCCAATAAACAAAACAGGACCAGAGCCAAACATCCCTCAGATGCCTGTGCCAGTCTGTACTTTTACACTGCTCACATCCTGCTGTTCTGCCACCACAGGGGCTGCCCAGAGCTTCTGCAGGGAGTTCAGCACGAGCAGAAGAAAACACAAATCATGGAGAGTGTGGCTGTTGTCAGGTACAACAAGGCCAAGACCTGGATCCTGCACCTGGGTCACAACAACCCCCTACATGCCACTATTAAACATTCCTCTTATGTAATGGCACCTTATGACACCCAATTTTCTGTGATATGCAGGGAAATCTATTAAATCCAGCCCAGAACCCAATAAGAGACCCCTTAAGACACGACTAAAGCTGCTTAGGCAGTCTCCAGGGGGCTGGTGGGATTTGCTATCCACAGCCAGACCGGTCACAGGAAAGTTCATTCCTTTGAGGCCGGTTGGCTGGAGGCTCTGACAAATGCCTGGATGGTAAGGAAATGTAAACCAGTCCCAGGTGCTACCAGGGCTTTGCCAAGGCTCATCTGTTCCCCTCCAAGAATTCTGCCCCCGTGGTGCTCAGAGCAGATCCAAGGGGCACCCTCAGGCTGTCTCGTGCAGGGTGCTTTTCCTGTCCTTCTTTTATTTCCCTTCCCTTTATTTCTCTCCTGTTTCAGCGTGGATGACAAATAATGTTTTAAGCTCATCAAGGAAATGACCTCATATTTTAAGTTCTTTTCTGGGGCAGCTTTTAATATTTAAATATATGTGTGTGCTTTTCTGCTTCTTTCTTCTCTCCTACAC
>VXBU01001144.1:1057977-1088197 GCA_013400315.1 Bombycilla garrulus | reverse complement strand
GGAAGGAAGGAAGGAAGGAAGGAAGGAAGGAAGGAAGGAAGGAAGGAAGGAAGGAAGGAAGGAAGGGTTTTTCATAGGGATATCAGCTGTATTAGCTAGCTCCCACTTTAGTTAATGTGACTCTGGCACCTCCATGGGGCCGACTGTTATTTTCACAATTTTTCTGGAGATTTAGAACCATCACAGAATCACAGAATGGAGTGGGTTGGAAGGGACATTAAGGATCATCTTGTTCCAGACCCTGCCATGGTCAGGGGCACCTCTCATCAGACCAGGCTGCTCAGAGCTCCATCCAAGCTGACCTTTTACACTTCCAGAGGTGGGACACCCACAGCATCTCAGGACA
The DNA here is from genome assembly GCA_013400315.1 of Bombycilla garrulus. Classification (NCBI taxonomy): domain Eukaryota; kingdom Metazoa; phylum Chordata; class Aves; order Passeriformes; family Bombycillidae; genus Bombycilla; species Bombycilla garrulus. The sequence continues at coordinate 1,087,851 of VXBU01001144.1, read as the reverse complement.
ACCTGTGTCAGTGCTTCACCACCCTTATAATAAAGAAATTTTTTTAATATTTAATCTAACCCTGCCCACTTTCAGTTTGAAGCCATTCCCCTGTATCCTGTAAAGCTGTAAACAGCCCCTCTTCCTCTTTTCTCTGAGGACAGATGTAGCTGGAGCACAGTGAGATGAAATCTGCCTTAGCTGTGGGCCCACATTGGCAGTTTATGGGATAAGAGGAATTAAACCATCCTCTCCCACACCTCTGAGCTTCGTGGTCCCTGCCTCAGAGTTCCAGCCTCCAGCCCTACCCAGAAGTCAGTAAAGAGCAGCTCCCTGGGCCACCTGCAGAGAAGCACTTGCAGAGATTGGGGTGTTGTGCATCACGGGAGCCATGGTGCTCAGCATTCCACTGGGCAGATAAAGGGCTTCCCAAGAAAAGATAACTTCAAGCTGAACATAATTCAGGGTTGATTATTATCATGGCTACTGCTGTACAGAGTCTCTTCTGTTGCTCAAAGCAGGGAATATTATGCACTTTTGCAGATTTTCATTAGTAATATCCCCCAGGCCAGCAAGCCAACATTTTATTAAAAGACACATGGCACTTTTTAAAGCCTAGTTATCACAAACCACTAGATTTCTTCTGATCCTGTCCAAAGTCCTTCTGTAAAACTGAAGATTGTTAAAAATCTCATTTCATAAAGTCTGACACTTACAGTTTTTCTTTTTGGGGGAGAGAAGGAGGGAGATTTACATCCCATTATAGCTTCCCTAACATCCCATCACTGGAAATGTTCAAGGCCAGGTTGGATGGGGTTGGCACTGGATGGTCTTTAAAGTCTCTTCCAACGCAAACCATTCTAGGATTCTGTGATCTGCAGCACCAAAGAAAAAAGAGGGAGACCCATAGTGCTCGGTGATCTTTGTCTCAGGGATGCTGATTCAATCTGCACCTCATAAATTAACTTCATTTCTGTAAACTTTCCAAGCACCCAACACAGAAAAAGTCAGAATAACTCTGTTTAAGAGAGATTCTGAAGGAGGTGAATCCACAGGAACTCTAAGCAGGGTTGGGTATCAGGTTTGCATCCAAACCTCAGCCAGTGGAAAAAAGATGACATCTCTGTGATTATGTTTCTCCAGCCCTTTTATTAATTCCTTTGCCACCTGGATGTAAAGCGCTACTTCCTCCTGCCTCCAGAGAATTCGGTCATCTGGTTTGTGCACCAGTGGTGATAAAAAAATCTACCATTCAAGTAAGGCTCAGGATGCAGATATTTAAAGCCAGGCAGACAGGCTGAGGCAAAGGCAGTTGGTTCTGGGAGACTGCTAAAGGCCCACAGCTGAGCCAGGCCGACTGCCCGGAGCTGTGCTGGGAATAATGCTTCAGGGTTTGCTCGATGGAGATGATTTTCTGAATGTCTCAAATGCACTTTTTGTATGTCCAGGCACCTTTATGCTCCATCCCACTGGTGCACAAGCTGCACCCATGAGGCAGCACTTTGGGGCTACAGGGATTTAAGAGCTAATTTCTCATGCAAACCATAACTGAAGAAGCTTCACGGCCAAATCACTGCAGCTGACTCCGTTTGGCCATTGGGATGAAATTTGGTCATTGGGATGATGAGACTGGATAAATGTGGAGACTCATAAACTAAGAAAAGCTGTGCCTAAAGTGACACTGTGCTGTGGCAAATCTCACTTAGCACACACTTTTATTAATGGAGAAAAGGAAGCAATATGCCTGAAAGCTCAAAAAATGAGCAGAGTTTCCAGCTTGCATCCGGTTATTTCTGCACAATTTCAGCATGTTTAATAAGGGACGAGTCCTACATCTGAAGGCACACACCTGAGAATTTATTTTAGCACAATTTTAATGAATTGCTCACGTCATCAAGGAAGAAACCAACCAAGCGGAAAGGCCAGCAAAGGGACTCAGCCAGGGCAGAGCAGCAAAGCCATAGCTCAATAAAAAAGGAGCAGCAGACATCAAAGTGAGGATGAGGTGATTTTCGCACACCTGGATGTCACTTCTCCCCCAGCTCACCATCCGTGCTCCGTGTCAGCAGAAATATGTTGGACTGCTCAAGTGCAACAGCAAGGACTTGGGAACAGATCCAGAGAGCAGTGAGAGCTTTCAGTAACCTCAGCGATCGTGAGCTCAGGCTCAGTGTGACAGACTATTGATTTGCTCATTTGGGTTTTGTTTCTCAGGTAAAACTTTTCACCTCCTCGTTCGGCGAGAACAAGTCATTAGACATTTTTTTTTCTTCGGATCTTGATTTGCTTGTGTGTGAGTTGACAGCCCAGGAGTATTTGCCAAAAGTTGGTAAAGTGCCAAGTTTTCATTAAACCTCTTGTAAACCCCAAACTGCCGTCCTGCGAGGCTACATCTGGCAGGGAAGCCATCTGTGATTCGTATAGTCTTGCTCCAACAAAACGACAACAGTGTGAAAAACTCTTTTCTCTGGTCGGCAGTGAACTGTAAAAGTAACATTAGTAATAGCTTCTGCAGGCTCAGTAATGACATAATTGACATTGGCTGAAAGCAAAAGCCCCAGCAGCGAGGTCTTGCCAAGGCTCTGGGTTGATTCATATCATCCTTCAAAAATACAGGTCACAGTCAAGAGCCCTCTTGGACGCTGCTTCTCACGTGAGTGGGGAGGCTGCTCCTCCTGAGCAGAGACTGCAGCACAATCTCACAGAGCAGGAGCCTCCTGACCCCAACCCCGGCAAAAAAAAAACCCACAAAAAACTCAAAAAAGTGCTGCTCTGCTTGACTGAAGCCATTTACTTGATCCATAAACAAGGCCTGTATTTGCAATTGTTTGAAAACCTGCAGCTTCACAGCGAAGTGCACATTGCACCCAGTAATCTCCTATATCTATAGCAACATGACCTGGTGCATTTTATTTAATGCAGAGCCCTAGTAAGGAGACTGGGCTCCAAGCCATCTGCACATATGTTTCTTGGATGCCTGATATTTTCATTTTGCTTCAGATGAGCTGCACTGTTAGGGGGCTCCCATTTATAGCATCCGGGATTTTTTCCAGTATATGTTGTGCTCACCCTGTCTGCAAACCTCTCTTTTGCCCTCAACCCCCTTCACCCCCACGAGTCAAAAAATACAAAACCCAACAGATGTCCATAAAATAAAAAAAAATTTTAAAAAAGAGAGAGAGACAAAAAGCACTGATTTGCTCAAATCTCTTGCTAAAGAAACCATTCTCCAGCTCCCTTTGTATTTAAAAGCTTGAGGCCCCTGTTTTAGAGAAATCCTAGAAATACAATTTAAAGACCTCGGTGGGACGGAGCAGCGCTGAGAGACTGTGTGCTTACTGATGGGGAATGTTTAGAAAAACAACACCTAATGCCACCAAGGTTTTCATTTGCACCTCTGCTGTTCTACACCTTTCATGGAGAGCCTGGCTTGCAAAGCAGGATCTTTTCCCGCATTGTTTAGACAAGTAAGTGACAAAAAAACACTGGACCGTAGCCTGAACTCTTTGCTAAACCTTTAGATCTTCCTGATTCAGGCAGCAAGCAAGTGGGGGTTTAGACAGCTGAGGGAAGACCAAAAGGAGATGAAAAAGGAAGAAAGAGAACAAAGGACTACAGGGTAGCACAAACTGAGTGCCCGATTCTGGCCCTCCCCTGCAGCAGGAGTGACTCCACATTTGTGGAGATCAGAGGTGGCTCTGTGCTGAGTGATGGGCTGCAGGACAGGGACAAAATACCACTGATAACAACATTTTTGTTTTGGAACATACCAGGGCCAAGGGGCCAAATCCAGAGCTGGTGTCAGGGGGGTGTTCCTCTCTCGAGCTCCCTCCTGCTCAGCTTGCCTGGGAATTTATCTGGGAAGAGATGTAAAAATCAAAGCCCACACCTGAGCTCCGATGTGGTGGGACAGCTGTTCTTGGAGGTGATATTAATGAAGGCAGGCTGGCTGGAGAGACATCTCACCGTGCTGCTTGTTGTCCTTGTGAGGTCACTTCTGCCACTCTGCATCTCCCTCTTTGTCCCCGTGCTTGTGAGACTCCCAGGCCCAGGTGTCAGAAGGGATTTATTTCTCTGAGCTCCGTTTCTCCTGCAGTTCCCTCCTCCTGCCAGCCCTGATGCCAGAGGCAGAGCCCACACAGACTGCCAGACTGTGTCGAGCCCAAGGCTGGGGTGCTGGGAACAGACTCCAAATAATCCCTTCTGTGGCTGCAGCATCCACGGGCTCTTCCCTCTGGCGTGGCTGGCGGTTCCCACGGGCTGTGGTCTCTCCTTTGTCTCACACTGACTCCTCTGCAGGAGCCTTCGGGGTCTGTTCATGGCCGGCTCCTTGGGTGGGAGGCAGGGAATTCACAATCCTGCCGGGGCCTGTCTGCCTCAGCTCCCAGCTGGCAGGGCAGCACTGCTCCTGAAAGGGAAGGTCATTGTCCCTTGTCAACACCAAGGAGAGTTGTGCAAGCCCAGCGTGAGGCAGGGAGGTGTCCCCAGCATGGATTTGTGACATGGATATGCCGGGACAATAGGGCCGAAATGATGCTTTCCAAAAATAAAGGCATTCTCTCCCCCAGCAAGGCTTGAAAGGCTCCAGCAGCTCCTGTGCTGCTGGCTCTGTTGGACATGTCTCTGCTGCTGAGCAGGGACCAGAGGCACCGGGAGTGCCAGACATTCTGCGTGTCACAGGGACAGCCCGAGGACGGCGTTTCTTGGTGTGCCCAGCAGAGCCCGGTGTTTTGGGACTGGCCAGATTTCCTCAGGCAGTGGGGACGTGAGGCTGGCTATCCCAGAGCTGTTCTCCTGGTACACAGCAGGCCTTTTTGAGGCTCTCAGCTCCACGGCACCTTGCAAACCACCCCCAGGGCCCCTGCAGAAGCCATTCCCACAGGCTGGCTGGGCATTAACTCCCTGGCCTTGCTCAAGAGGGGTCGCAGCTGATTGCAAAAGGGAAAATGTGTAATGCAGGCAGGGAAACAGGCACCATGAGCAGAAACCTGGTCAAGGGTGGTCACTTCCTCCGTTTGTATGAGGATTCAGGAAGTCCATTACAAAGCACTCCATCACTGTCACTTAATTCCAGCTAGATTACGGAAGATTGATAGTTCTGCTCCTTCTCTCCCCTGCCTGCATGAGCAGAGGTTGGTGCTACCAGCCCCTCTGCGAGCACCAGGTAGAGTACCCTGGGGCTTTGAGGAGCTCTCTTTTGCTTTCTAATTCCTTAATAATCTGAGCCAAATCATCCCAGAAACCATCAGTGTCCAGAGGACACTGCAGGGAGGTGTCTTTGAGCAGCAAGGATGAGGCTGTGATGCCTTGGTGAAACCCTGCCTGGAGCAGGGACTCTCTTTTACTGTGCTGTCCCTCAGGCTGGTGTTACTGTCCCTGCACACCATGAGGAACTCTGAGATACAGCACTGAGGGCATGAGTAAGGCCATTAAATGCTGCATTTCTGCCTTTGGCCCCAACCCCGTGGTCCTGAGGAATCCAACCTCATCTCCAGATGACTTACAGCTTCTTCTTTTGCTTTTTTAAAAGCTTTTTCCCATGTAACCGGGCTTTGATGTGAGTGAGCTTTGAGTAGGGAAGTCATGCGAGCAACCACAAGCAAAAATGAGCATTTGCCAGTGTCCTACACTTCCTATTCCACACACCCTGGACCCAAGCACCAGGCAGCTTGGTGTATTTAGCTGAGCATTGTGTTACTATTCACCCCACCTCCTTAATTTCAGCACTCCTCCACTTTCCAGTGGAAATATGATGCACGTGGCTACTCACCATGCAAAATTTGGGGGTTCTGTGTGGGGTGCTGGTCCATGGCAGGGAGGTAATGCTGACCCCAAATTGCCTCAGCCACACCTGCTCCTGCTTATGGTAATAAGTTCATCCTCCCAAATGAGGCTTTGGGAAGAGAAAGACAGTGAGTGGATTCAAGTCTAGTGAGTGGTGCCAGTGAAAAGAGAGAGCCCTGGAAAGCATCTCTACTTTTCTATCAGTGTTTCTCAAATGCAAAGGTTGGCCATGGAAATGCTGCAATATCTCATTTTGTTGGGGTTTTTTTTCCTGACTGTTCACCTGTTTCAGATCTGCTTTTCATCATGTTTCAGTTTCAAAAATTAACTTGAACTGAAGGAGAAGGTTATCCAAAAAGATTATACGGCCCCCAAATGAAGTTAAAAGCTTTATCTCATGTCTAGCCAAAAACTTCATTTTAACCCACTACTGAAAGTTTCTAGGATTGTTTCTTCCATTTCAGTGCTAAAACAAGTAAGGTATTATCACTGGGCTAGACACAAAGTAATAGTCCCTCCCCAGCTGGACTGTAAGAACTACAGGAGAAGAAACATAAGCCAAGGTAATTAATTATTAGTACAATTATCAATATTCTGCTGTGATAACATTTTACACCGACAAATCCTGGTGGTAAAGGTGGTAGGACCTCCCTGACCTGGGATCCAGTGGCATGGACCTATTTTCCTCCAGGGAATGTGACTGGGCACGCCAAAATAGCTGGTGACCCCTCTACTCCATCTGCTTGGCTCCTCCACAGCACGGCAAGCAGACAGATAATGAAAAAAAGGGTCAGGGAGCTGGGAGAACAGAATGACAGACCAAATATCTTGGACAGAAATGTGCAGGTTGTTCTGATCAACCCCTCTGAGAAATTGTCTGCTGAAAGACTTGGGCGCTTCTGTACCTCATAGTTCACACGTCATAATTTATGTGCCTTGTCCAGCATTTTTTCCTTGTCGTGATCGTATAAAGGGTCTTAGTTCACCGGTGGATCTGGATTCTGCGGTCACAGAAAACGCAAGGATAAGCCTTAACAGAGGAAAAGCATGGTCCAAGAGCCATTTTTCCCATATGATTCTTCAGGGCTGGCCCTTAGTTCAACGCTGGCCAAAAAAGCCCCACAAAGGCTTGTTTCTTTCTTCTTCCAGGGTTTCTTATTCCACTAAGGACGTGTTATTATTTTAAACTTAACGGGAATTTAATCAGAAAGGAGTGACGCAGCGACTAGTCACCAGCTGAGCTCTGCAGAGCTCTGAGGGATGGGGCCAAGCCCCAGTCCAGCCTGCCAGGGCTCTCTTTTGGGTTTGGAAATCATTACTGTTGCCTCCCAGGGACGCTCCGTGGTCGTGGCAGCTGCCTGAAGTAACGGGGGAATGGAAACCCTTCACCTGCTGTGGCTCTCGCTCAGCTTCCCTCCCTGCCAAGTCCTGTCCTTGCTGGTAGCAGCCTGAAAAGGCCCAAAGTGTCTTAAAACTGTGGAAGATGTTTTGTTTTAATAGGGGGGGAGGAGAGGAGGAGGAAAGGGAATCGGTGACAGGCAGGGATGAAGAAAGGTGGGAGGAAAAAAAAACAAAATGGAACCATCTCGTCTGCCTTTATCCCCGCCATTAGCTGACACAGTAAGCAGGGGTGGTTCAGACTGGTTTATCTGGGAGGGATGCTGTGCTGCTGAGTGGAAATCAAGCTGGAGGTGTTCACTGAGTCCTTCCCACTGAGTCAGAGCACTCAAACAAAAACAAAACCAAAAAAAAAATCCAGAAAAGCCAGGAAGGTCCCAAAATTTGACCCCAAACTAAACTTCTGACCCGTTTTGTGCATCATTAATATCACCTCAATTTTCTATCCTGTTCTCATGCCTCCGAGTTCAGCCCGAGATTTTGTTTTAAATATCTCTGAAATATGCAGTTGTTCAGGTCAAGGGTTTTGCTTTGGCACTCACTTAACTATTCCTGGCTGTTCCTGTGCTACGGGAGGTCTGAGAGTATTTCCAGGTTTATCAGCAGCTTTTATTCTGCAAGTTGCTCCTCTAACCCTGCATTTGTGTGTGTGTTGCTGATAACCCATGTCTGAAATAACGCTGTGCCTCCTTGGGATCCACCTGGGTGTGGAAAAAAGGGTTTGCCAGAGGGGTGCAATTCTGCCATCTCTGTTCCTACCGAGGAGGCTGCTGAGTTCTTGAAGATCTTTACATGTAATGAAGCAAATCCTCAGTGAAACACCACTGAGATTCACACCCCAAATCCTGCAGTGGGGATTATTTTGTCGAGCATTTCCCCCCCCTCCTTGTATATTCTGCATTTCTCTGGTGTCTTTAAAGCAAAACTCAAACTGCTTCTTCTCCCCCAACGCCAACAACAATCTCTAAAGGTGTCCCTTGCTTTTTCTTCGGCTGTGACACTGCCAAACCAGCAGCAACATCAAAGAAATCTGCAGAGCTTCCCAAGTCAGTAGCAGTGGAAAGGAAAGGTGGGATGCCAAGGTTGCTGTGGTACAGGAGGAAAGCAGGAAAGTTTAAAGGAACTGTAGTCAAATACAGCTAATACAGCACCACAAAGCACTTCCAAGAGACCCCCAGCTCACAGGACTCTTTTAGTAGCCACACTGATTGAGGATTTTTTTAAACAGAAAACAGGGATGCAGCCTTCTTGTTCTGGTGCAGAAGAAGAAACTTGCTGTTGAGAAACCCCACCTGCTTTCCATTCATAGGGCATTTTTCCATTCTTGGGAAAGACTGTGGACAATTGTCTAACTATATAAAAGATGTTTTATTTCCCTTTGATTAGAAAAAAAATGATATGCAGGATTTGCAACTGTTCTGAGGACAAAATGTGTGACAAGAATGAATGGTTCTTTTTTTTCATTAATATGTATGTCTTTGAGCTAAGCTTTTAGTGGAAAAACTGCTCAGGAGAAGCCTAAATGTGACTTGAAGTCTGATCCTCTGCTAACTTGGCAAATACCTGAGGATGAAGTATGGAGAAGAGCTAACCTATAAAGTATCCTGTATTTTAACAGCCTGTTTCTCCATTAAGAATTTTTAGACATCAATAGAACGAATTGTCCTGTATTGTATGTTACATGTCTGTGTGCTGTAAAAACATTAAGGGTTTTGTCAGCTTTCTGCCTTAACCCTTAAAGACAATCCTGATGTCTGGTGCACCAGCAAAGTCCTTGTCCTGAGGCATTTTTTGGGAGCTGGTGTTGATTTTATGTGCAGCCACACCATGGTTTGCTTTCACCCTCGAGGAGATCCACGTGCTGCTGGTGGATTTATTACCATTCCTGTTGTTGTTTGCTTGTGAGCTCCTCTGTGGACTACAATACTCTCAAAGGAATAAATAAATAAATATCAAGCAGAGAGACACCAAAAGATTCTGTAATTCCAGCCTCAGCAGGGCAGGTTCTGCAAGACAGGGACATCCTGCAAGGGTGAGCTCCACATGGGTGTCACTCAGCTTGTGTCTCTCTCTGCTGACAAGAGCTGGCTGCTCTGACCAGACTTTGAACCTTCTCTCGGGGCTTTCTGGAGCCATCTTGGCTCCTTCCTGCTTTGTTCTGGGCCGGGGTGACTCCCTGCGTGTCCTGCCTGACCTGGGAAGCTCTGATAGCCCCACCAGCAGCTCCCACCTACACAATGTTCACGCCGTCCTGGCTGCTTCCTGCACGCCTGACCTTGAGATAACCACTGTCCACTCCTTCCACGGGTACAGCCTCTCCAGCAGGTTCCCACCAGGCAGAAACAGCACCAGTTCGTAATGGACTAATTGTCCATGTCCTCACCTTGATCCACAATAAATGCAAGGGAACTCCAGTTCCACTGGGTCATGAGAACCCCCAAGTCCGATCACTGTTACCCCAGGAATGACATTTGTGCAGGGCTGCCACACTGGGCAGCACCTCGAACTCAGTCCTGCAAATATATATTTATCTATTTCCCCTGGAACACCTATTTTTCATTACGGTTTCATGGTGGCCCTGCCTGCAAATAGAACCAAAGTAAGAAACTCCTTCCTGCCCTTTCCTGGGGCTGAGGGCTTGCCAGTTCTCCACGTTGGGCTGTGGAGAAATTGCCCCCACTGAAATGAATTCTTTCTCCCTCTAAAATATTGTTTATAGCCCAGATCACCTCCAAGATCTGACTCACACCTTGGCTGTGCAGTTTGGGTGAGGGGGATGGTGGAGCAACACCATTGTGAAGATGCAGAAGGTGTTTCGGCCCTTCTTGTGTTACAACAAATTACTCACTTTAATGATTCAATCAGTCAGGACAACCTGCTGGGAGGAGCACAAGAGCACTTGGCTGGTCTAAGCACCAACCCCACAGTCCTCAGGCTTCAGCTGTGGACCACCAGGGCCGTAAGACGTGGAGAGGAGGGCTGTGAAATGATTGACGACTTTCCTCCCGATGGTAGACAACCAAACACAAAATCCTCGCCAGGTATTAGCTCTCAGGAGAGCAGGGAAAAAAACCAGCCGACCAGTAAAACAGTGCAACAAGTGAGCGTGCATCCTAGCTGTATTTTTCTAGTTTTCCTAAGAAAAAAGAAAGAAAAATGGTGATGGCACATAGGTGGTGGACTCAGGGTGCTCCTCAAAAAAAGGCTCTGTGGACTTCGGCTTGAAAAGAAATGTTGAGGCAAACCAAAGGACTCCAATATTTATGCCAAGCTTTTAATAAGCGAGGGGTAGCAGCTGCAGGACTAACCAGGAAATCACCGAGGAGTCAGGGCTTGACCAGCTTGAGGAAGGTGTTTGTGAGGAGCTGGTGACTGAGCCCCGTGACGTAGGTGGTCCCTTCCAGGCCTGCGTGCCTGGGAATGGCTGTGGCTGCCTCCCGAGCCATTGGCACGGATGTATTTACGTCCCCTGTCACGGTATGTGCAGCAGCTCTGCTGGGCCCAGCAGGTTTTGTACCTGGAAGTCCCACAGGCGACTCCCACAGGAGTCTGAAGGGTTCAGCCAAGCACTGAGATGATGACAGAGCTGGCAAGGGCTGCAAACTTACCCATGGGGAGGAATCCCGCACCACGGCACCCCAACAACCCACATCCACCTCTCCCTTGACCCATTTTTTAGTGTTTTGCTCTTGAACACGAGGAAATCTCGCTGTCTGCTGAGGGAGCATTTAGCAGATGAATAAACAGGTCCTCCTTTCTCTCTCTTTGTGTTCCAGCATGGGAGTTCACATCCTCTGCCTCTTCCTCTCCACTCCTGGCCCTCTGGAAGAGCAAAGCACACCCCAGGGACGGCACAACAAACAGAGCCGAGGGGCAGCCGAGGAGAACAAAGAGCCCTTCAGCCCTGTGAAAAGCCTGTCCTGGAAAAGGGAGTCGATCCCAAGGCAGTGCCGGTGCAGGGATTAAAAAAAAGCACCATGAAAGTCGAACAAAAGCAAAGATAACGAGGCTTCAATGGTCCTCTCGTGCGTGTCTTGGGCTTCACGCCTACGTGGGTTTCCATACATGTTTTGCCAGAAGGGAAACATGAGCCTTGTTTATAAAAATTACAGGCTTGCATCCGAGTTTAACCCCCAGGCTTTAAACAGCAGCCTAAGCTCAGGAGTTGCTTCGTGCAGGGCGAGCTGCTCTCCAGCCTTGAGAGGGGTGAGCAATTGAAGGTTTTTCTCACTTAGCTGCTATCTGCTTTTGTCTCCCGGGATTCCAGAGAAAGGTGAGAGCTCGGCAAAGAGCTGCAGGACTCTCTGATTGCATCATTCGCATCCTGGCATCCAAAAACAGGCTCCTTTTCCTGTGCCCTTCATGCTCCCAGGGCCGAGGGCCTTGAACCTACTTCTGGTACTTACCCTTGTACTTAGCTCTTGCAGTTTCCTTTTTAACTACCTCTTGCAGCTGTTTTTTTTGTAATTGCTTTGGGTTGTCCTTGTACCTGCAGCACTTGCTGGCTGTAGGCAGCTTATGTGATGCCTATGATAAATATATTTATGTCTAAATGCCTAAACCATGCAGTGTAAATATATCTATGTATGTTATTTTTATATAAATATATGTATTAATGGTGCTGTTCATCTTTAAGCCTATGATAGGCCTTAATATATTTTGTATTATACATTGTGAATATATATATATATATATATATATGTAGATACACATATATATTTATGTTAGATAAACACCTAACTCTTCCATTCATTCATAATGAGTGCTTTGGGCATGTAGAAAATACACAGTGGTAGACAGAAATTCAACCCCAAAAAAGAACAGTCTTTGCAATACCATAGAATTTCATGGGAAAAGCACAAATTGGAGGAGATGGGAAGGTGCTGCCCACAGGGATGTCCCTGTCATATCCTGGGCAAACACAGCTGCTCCAGGCAGAAGAGAAGATGAAGGACTATGTGGACTATTGGCCTCTTGTCCTGAGGAAAAACAATGCCAAATTGGGTTATTTTTTAGTAGCCGAGATGTTAAGTACAAGGTGTGAGCGTTCAAATTCCTCATTTGCATTCAATCTTTGGCTATCACAACACAATGCAAATTAGCATATTTTACATTATCCCATATTATCCCTGGGATGGGAGCCCTCACCCAGGAACTTCGCTCTGGTACCCACCAAGGGGAATCCACCCCAAGCTTAAGGAGGGACAAGACCATTAAAATCCATCAAAACTCCCAAATCACAGAAATTGGGTGCTGTAGCATTGATCATTACCCTTCTCCCAGGCAAAACTCCTCCAAAGCTTTGCCCAATCTTGTATTGCTGCATCAGAGCACCCAGTACAGAAGACTCAAACCAGACAGTTGCATAAATGTGAATTTTCTTGCCCTGGATCAGTTGTTACAGTTCTCATGATTCATTGAGCGATTCCATCGGAGCCTGTAAATAACTCCCCCCCCTGCCATTATTACCCTAATAATTCTCCTGAGATTGAAAATGTGTTTATTTTTACTCAGAGATTGTAAAACCACAGGAATAAAACAAGTTTAGGCTGCCAGCACTTTATTTAATTTCTCGTTCTTTTGCCGAAGCTCTGAGAATAACTTCTGTTTCCTGCCGAAGAAGGAAACAGTGTTTTCCTTGACTTATGTAAATACAACTTCCCCGCTCGTACATTTTCCCACTGCTGGAAATAGGCAGGAATCTTCCCAGTGCCTGAAGTGTGCAGCCCATGTGGAAGATTTTGCTCTCCACCCAGTTCACCCTGGGCTGGCTCAGGGAGGGGGTTGGAGTTTCCTGGGATGGAGGTTTAATCCTGATGGATTTTGACCTCAATGCAACACTCGTTCATATTCTCTTTTTTTTTTTTTAATTTTTCTTCTATGATTTAAGTCACTTGGCCAAACATATAATCATGACTTCCCTTACCAAGAAGGGCTCCAGCAAGAACAGAGGGAGTAAAATATAGGCTTGGCATGTAATGGGAGCGTGTGAATGTGGGATGGGAAGTGCAAAGGGAAGGACAGGGAGGCAGGGACACGGCGTAAAAGCTGCACGGACATCGGGAGCCATTCCTCTGGCATGTGTGTAATCAGAGGATAATATCCAGTTGGGAGAACGGCAGCATTTCCAACAAAGGAGGCAGCCAGTGCCTGCAGCTCCTCTGCATATTTATTACATCACCATAATGATATAGAGAAGGAAAAGAGAGGCAGAGGTTGGCGTTACGAGCGTGTGAGCGTCGCTGCTCCTGTGTGGAGCTGCTGGGAACGGGCCTGGCTCAGCCAGGGAATCAGGGAATTATTGAGGAAAGCAAAGCCTGGGAAAAGGTGTTTGAAAACCTGGCTGAGGTGAGCATCTCAGACCCAGTGAGTGCCCCGAGGAGGGCAGGAGGCGTCTCCATCACAGCTGGATGGTGCCCACAGAAGGGAAAGGGTTGCTGGTGGCAGATCAGCTTTTCTCTGAGCCATCAGAAATGGTGCCAGCGCTGGAAGCTGAACCCAGATAAAATCAGTGTGAATGGGAGGTGGAAATGTCAAAATCTCACCCCTTCTACAGACTGCTCAGGGAGGCAAAATGCTTCTGGGGGCATTTAGGCTGGGGCTTTTTTTCCAAGACATACTCTAATGTAATCAGGGAATTACAGGCTTGATGCAAAGATTATACAATTTAATTATCTAGCCTGCCTTATGCAAGAGGCCAGGGAAGATAACATTTCTGCCAGGCCTTTAATCAATGATGTGTCCATTGCAAAAGCACGGAATGATTTGGGGCTCCCTCGGTTTTCAGGGGTCCTGCTGCAGGAAGTCTGAATTTCCCAGGGGAGGCAGCAGCTTCTTTTGGGAAATCCAGCATCTTCCACAGTTTTGTCCTCTATCTGCCCAGATGTTAGGCCACTGAAAATTGCTGTTCACTTCTGAAAATGGTGTTCCCATCATTGCACCAAAATATGAACTCCAGAGCTAGAAAACTTAAGCCCCTAGGAACCCTTAAATCTCCACTCTTTTTTTTATAAAGACAATGACTTTCCTATAGTTTTGCTCTTCCATCTGAAGATTTCCCAGCGTGCTCTGTCCATAAATGAATGTTTTCACCTGAGGAAGACATCTATCAGCTTCCCCACCAGGGCCATTTCTCTTCTCTCTGTACTCCCAGCCATCTTGCTATTCTTTATCTACTTATCTTTTTTTTTTTAACCTTTCCTTTCTATTGCTGCTGAGGTGATGGCAATTCCCTGTAACAATATAATCCCTTGTAATTTATCACGGTAAGTCTGTGCAACGGAGTCCCTGTTAACTCTAAAGAAAAATTTACAGGCAGGAAAAATCAGTGTAAGCCATAGAGAACTTGCACGGCTAAAGGGCTGCCGGGGAAAAGCTCGCCTGCTGCTGATAATCAGGGCAATGTATTGCTGCTGTGGTCTACTCATAACCCTTGAAATGAGGTTTTAATTCCTGAAGTCTTGCACAAACAAAAGAGTTGCAGAGAAAGAGAGAGAGACTGGGGAGGGGGAGAGGAGCAGTGACCTTTGCAAGTGAACTTGTAAGGAAACAACAACGTGCCTCAGCCTTAGCCTGATTTTTTTTTTTCCCTTGTATTTTTTTCTTTTCCTCAGAATGACTTTGGCTGTTGGAAACCCAGAAGCACTGGCTGTCAGACACCAGCCAGATCCTGCGTGCTTTGTTATTCCAGTGTTTGATCCCAGATGAGGCCAAGTCACACTCAGATTTTAGATATGACAATTGGGTCTGGGTCCTGATTGCTCTGGACTGTATTTCTGGCTGGCACCCCAGAAAAATAGAAGGAGGAGGCCGAGGTGATGAGTAGGTTTAATCACTGGAGTAAACCTCCTCTACTTTGAGCCTGACATCCTTGTGCACGCACGACTTTCTCTTCAGGATCAGCTTTGTCCAGAGGAGTAGAGATTAAGTCACCCAGAAGGAATAACAATGAGGAATGAGGCCAGTTATCCCATATATTACGTGTATGATATATGTCATATACCATTCATGCTGTATCACCATGACCACTTTTCTTTTTAATGGTGATGATTCACGAAAACATAATTTTACAACCCAGATGATTTCCCAACCTCTCTGTATCTTCTTCAGCTCCTTCCTGTGTTTTTCTCTTGCTCAGGAAAATGTGCAAAACTGTGGCAGGCTGAGGCTCCAATCTGGGGGTTGTTTTCCCATCACTTTGCTTTTGCCATCTTCCAAAAAGCCATTTATGTCTCCCTTGCTCCCTTTTGTCTGGGCTGCCTGTCACCAGCGCTGTTGCCCAACAATCCCCCCACCTCGTCAGCAGAAACCACTGTTTGCCACTATCATTTTGGTGTGAAATCCTGCACTTCTGGGAGCAAACAACAAAAAAAAACACCCAAGTTGCCGTCTCTGGCTCCAAACCTTTTCCCCCCTCATCAGCTCCCTGACTCCACAGAGAGCACTCCCATTTCAGCCCTTGCTGGAGCTCCTCGGGGTAAGATTGCAAGCGCCAGGGAAAGACACATGTTTCCCATTACATGCCTAAGTCTTCGCAGAGTCCTGGTGACAAGAGATCTTACAAAATAGCACTCGGTGGAAAGAGGCCGCAGGTGGGGGAGGGACTGGCTGCTTGCAGGGGCAGATCCACAGGAACCCCATTATGGATAAAATAGAAGGGATGGAGAGAGGATAATAGGAAAAAAAAAAAAAAAAAGAAGGCAGGGGATTATTTTAGCAGAAATAAACGTAAATAATTGACTTACTCCCAAGGTGGTCAGGTCTGGGAATATGTTGTTCACAGCATTTATTCAAATGCGTGCTATGTCATGGCAAGAAAAGAAAACACCCAACACCTCTGTTTATATAAAGGACTTGATTTAACCCCAAAGCCATCCTCAGCGCTGCTCTCACACACCGCTGTCCTGCTCCCCCACCCCTCCTGGAAGCCCTCCCTTGTTTCCAGGGTTGTGTTACAATCCCATTTGTTTCTCCCTGTAAAACCGGCTCATTACGTGGCTCTTCCCGTCCCTGCTGTTCTGATAGAGTACCCAATTTCACATTTGCTTATGACACACCATGATCCGAGCAATATAAATACCGTGGCCGGTCTGGTGTTAATCATCCCGGTCCTGGCTGATGGGAGAGCAATAGAAACTGCGCTGCAGGTTATTCATAGCATCAGTTTCACTAATTTTTACCGAAATACATCCGCATTTGAATGACACGTTTATTGGAACTTCTTCTGCCGTCCAAGAGAGTTATTGTGGGCATGGGCGAAATGCGTTCAGCCGTTACATTCTGCAAGCCGCGGTTAAATGCCAGAGCCGGGCTGAGCCGGGTTTGAAAAGCCTATCTATAAAATCTCCTTCATGTGTCACCAGGACAGGCTGGCTAAAGAGTTTACCAGCTTAATATATTAGCCTAATACATTAGCTCTTAGCCTAATATTAAAATAACAATAACTGCCAGAGGTACAAACGTTGCGGCCAAGCGGAGAGCGCTTGGAAAACGCAGCCCTCGGAGGGAACGGGTCATCAGCCAAGAGAAATAAATTACCTTCGGCTCCCAGCACACCAGCTGTGTCTAAATCAGCTTAAACTTACTCTGTCCACAGGCTGGTTTTATCTCCTTGGAAGCGGAGGAGGGCTGGCGGTGCTTGGCCGTCAGGGGCTTCTCTTCCCAGCCTCCCCTGGGGATGGCAATCACCTGCCAGGTCAGGAAGATTTTGTCCCCCCCTCCCCGGGTCTGCCAGTCCTATCTTCCAGGAAAATCTGGCTCCTCTTCTCTCTTCTGCCTCCATATCAGATTCTAGAGGAGTTGGTGGTTGCTTTGCACGCTGTGCTCTCCTCCAGTTCCACCATTGGTTCCCTGAGCAGCTGCTGATGCTCCTGGGGTGGAACATGGGGAACATTCTTTAGGGAAGTGAAATCAAAGCAAAGATGCTTCTCCTTGCTAGTTTATGCAGCCTAAGCATGGGGTGTCTTGGAGAACTGCTATTTAGATGGGCTTCATGGACAAAGAGGCTTTCCCACCATGATGGTTTTATTCGGCACATTAGCACCTCCATGCCAGATCCTCCTCTGCTGTGGCAAGAGCCCGGCTCAGGATGGGGTTTGATTCCTCTCCCTGCCCTTGGGAGCCGTGGAAAGCACAAAACAAAGCACACCTCAGGTCCGCTGGGGACACGAAACTTGGCGAGGGTTGCACAAAACTCGGCGGAGACACAAATCTGTCCGGGGAGCTGCCAGCAAGCGCAGCCCCGGCGCCCCAAAAACCGCCGTAAAATGCTCTGCTGCTTCTGCAGGACACGAGGGGGTTTTGCCTCCAGGTCAGGGTTTTGTTTGGAGTTTGAGTCTGCAACTGTTTGCTTTGCCGTGGGTTAGCTGGGTTTTTTTGGGGGGGAAAGAAAAATTAAACCAATGCAAAGCGCAGAGCTGATTTGGCTTTTGTTGTGAACCCACCTCTCCTCAAATGTAAAACTGAGAGAATAGAAACCAGCCTAGAATTAAAGTTGCAAAGTGCACCTTTGTGTATAAAAGAAGTTGGGATGCCAGGCTTTCTCTTTTCCCTAATTTCTCTCTTTGTCTCCTCATTTTTGGGGAATACTCTGTTCCAGTGAAGGAGGCCAGGACAATAATGGCAATAAAGCTTTCATAGAGTTGATTCAGACAAATAAATTACTTGTTGCAAAATCATGAGAAATTACTTCTTTCCATCTTTGAGATCTCAGTCCCTTGCTGACACCAAAATGTGAATCACAAACTGAAATAACTCTTGCTGGGGATATTTTTGTCAGAACTTTGTACAACTACAGGCAAAAGCCCAAAGATGGCTGCATGCAAAATACAAATGCCTTTATGCATTTTAAACCACTCCAGATCAAGCACTGAAGAATTGTACAGGAAGAATCAAGAGGAGTTTTTTTGGTGGTTGGGTGGGCTTTTTCTTCCCCAAGAACACAACATTTCCTTATTTTAAAAATTTGCTATTTTTCCCAGACCTCAAATTTGAAATGAGACTGGAGTTCTGATTAAAAGTGATGGGAAAGGAAAATGTTCAATTGGATAATGCACTATTAATATTTTTCTTAAGGGTGTAATGCAGGGGACATTTTTACAGGCTTGTCTTTTTGGGTTTTACTCCCTTTTTTGCAACTCTATTGTTAGAGGGAGTGACAGCAGAGAGAGGCTGTGCAAGGCTTAAATATGGACAGGAAATTTCCCACATGAGGACAGGCAGAAAAATTTGCTGAGGCATCAAAATGTAGCCCTGCTCTCCGGGAAGTGGATGTGAGACCAACACCTTTCAAAGCTTCCAGATAGGAAGGCAGCTCGTGTCTTGTCCCACAACTGGTCGTAATCCAAACACCGAGGGATTAAATATTTTTAAATATTTCTTTTTATTTCTTTCTTTTTTAGCAATAGCTAAAGCAGAAATGAAGTTATTTTGGCTGAATGAACCAGACTTTCGTGAGCAGCCCAGACCAGCTGCACCAATCTGGTGAGACCATGACCAGAAGTTTTGTCCAGGATGGGGAGATTTGGCCACAAATTCTGACACAGGTCTGGGGTTCCCACACCTCCACCAAAGGCCTTTGTGGCCAAATACACACATTTTTGGACCACAAAGCAGCTTGTGGTGCCAAGAAACCTTTCTTCAGGGGAGGTCAGTTAGAAAGAGCTGGTTGTCATGAAATGTTTCTTTTGGAAGAGAACAAGAACAAATAAAAGGACAAAGCTGAAGTAGTTAATCCAGGACTTCCCACGTGTCTTCTCACCATTAGATTTTGAGCAGTCCATGCTAATCCACTTGAAAGAGTGGGTCAGCAGCTATGGCTTTGAATAAGGTCCCACAGAGCTCCTAATTGCTGCCACCCCCCCTCACCTGACCCCGAGTTTGGGACAAACGTGGTGTTTACCTTCCCTGCACCTCATTTTCCCTGCCGCTAATAAAGGGAAGCAATGACTGCTGCCTGCTTTGATGAAGTCTCCTGTGATCTACAAGTGGAAATACAGTGTAAATGCAAGGAATGTAATTATTATTATCACCAAAGAAGCTGCCTGCTGACCTCAGAGCTGATTTATAGATTCATAATTGGTTTAGATCAAAATGGTGATGAGGCAACAAGGCTGAACATGCTGTGGCAGTCTTGCTATGCCCAATCCAGTCTTGGGGGACAGTAAATACTGCTGTTAACCCATGTTTCAGGACACTTTGTGACACCTTCACAATCTTCTGAGCTCCAGGTGCCCCAGTGATGCTGGGATTTGGAAATTCCCAGTCGATACTCATTGTGTCACACAAGTCAGGTCGGTTTTCAGCCTGTGTTTTGTCACAACGAATTGTGCGCAGACCTCAGGAATGAGAACTCAGTGCCATTTGACATTTACAGAGTGTTTGATTTCAGAGAGAGGCTGTAGATAACAGCAGTGAAAAGCCCCTGCCAGCCCAAGAAACAGCTGCTGTTTAATATTATATGATCACTTTTTGCTGCCCTGGAAAATGGAGGATGAGGATTCAAAGGCTTCATCCAGTTAAAATTACAAGAGAAGCCCCCATAGACCAAAAGCCAAATGGCAGTTTAGCTGTAATTATGGGTCAAACAACTCCTCTTAAGTAAAAAGTGTCCGTGTTTAATGATGTGACACAGCATGGCTGTAGGGGATTTGCTTTTCAGCAACTTTTTTCCCTACCTCTCATTTATTAAAGTAATCTGGCCAGAAGGAGAACACAACACAACCGTGGGGAGGGCTATAAATCTTCCTGCTTTGGAGCAGAACTCAGGCCCTAAGTAAAGGGAGGTTGGGAAGCCACTTCCTCCATCAACAGGTTGTTCCATAATTATCCTCTCCTGGGCTTTCTCCACCTTCCCCTGCAGCCTGTAACCAGAGTCAGAGCCAAGATCCTGGGCAGAGTGGACACACCACCAGGCCCCCTCATTCCCAAGGTTGTGCAATGCACTGTCTGTTATCAGTGTCCTCAGGATCTTCCCACAGCTGAGACAAAAGGTCTGGGGTTATTTGTAGATGTCTGTAATTTGCAGGGTCCTCCCTCAGTTTGATTTGCTCTTAAATATAGGACTGGGAACTCCTGTGCAGAGTCGTCCCTCTCATTGCTCGATGTTTCCTGTGTACTGAGCGTGCTGTCAAAACAAATATTCTCCTGCCCCTGTTTACCACGTTCAAGTCTGGCATCTCACACTTCAGGCCCGGCTTCCTCCCAGCTGCTCATAATCACGATTGCCTGAACAGGAGCTATTAAAGGATTTTAGCAGTTCTTTCCCCCACCCAGGAAAATTAATCGGATCATTCAGCTTTCTTTTTTTTTCTTTTTTTATTTTTTTTTTTATTGTGAATAGAGATCCACTTAGCAACTGGGTAAGATTGGGATCATCCATCCTTAGCTTCCGGCCGTCCCCCTGTAGCCAAACTGGCTCCTGGCTGGTTTCCTTCACAGATATTTAAAGACTATCATAGTATTTATCTCTCCTTCCTTTGCTATTTATGTGCCAAATCCTTGAGCTTGTGTTCTGATCAGTTTTCATCACTTTTCCCACATTTCAGAGGTTGTGGATGGAGGAGGGGACCCTCAGAGAAGCCGTGGATGGCAGGACTGGCACTGTCACATCCTAAACCTTCTGCCAAGGTCCCACATGAAGCAGGGCTGGGGTTTCTCCGGGGTCCACCCTGCACACCTGGCCTCTGCACCACCAGAGCAGAACCTGCGTGATGGAAACCTACTGAGCTGAGCTTGAGGGGCTTTTCCTCCTTTAGGACCACAGGCTACTCTGGACACGTGAGCTGCAAGGGGACAAACCTGACGATTTATCCACTAAGCCACACAGGCCCCTCAAACAGCTCCTTAATGTGAAACATGTGCTGCTCGGCGAGCTCTGCCTTCAGCTCAGCCCCGGCTCACTCAAACGCCGAGAGCCCTCAGAAAAAGGAGGATTTTGGGGAAGGAAAGCGGCAGTCCTGGAAATCCCGTTGCTGCAAGAACACGCTCTTTCTGCTGGCACTTATTTTGACTCCGGCCTGAGTTATTTGCAGGAGGCAAAGGATGTTTTGCTTGACTTCTATCAGATCATGATGGGTTTGTGCAGATTGAGCGTCGTGTGATTCATGGTATTTATGGCAGCAGAGCGTGGGTGCAGCGTGCAGGGCTCATGCTCAGGACTTGGGGTCGGTAGTAAAAGGTTGCTTAGACCTCTTTTGCCCAGTTAGCACCAGCTCCTGTTAAAATCTGAAAGAGCAGAGTGCCTGAATAACCTCACAAACACCACCAGGATTCACTGAGATCTTTAGGCCCTTGACAGATGCTGCACAGCAAACTGAACGTGAAACCAGAGCTGGGCGACTTGTGTTACCGGAGGAGTCATTTTAACCCCATCACTTCATTACTGGTGGAATATTTGCTCCCATTTTACCTTCCTGCATTGCTCCAGGGAGAGGAAATGGGTCGTTACAGCCATTTCCATCCAAAAGCAGCTTCCCCGGGGCTTTAGCAGGGGATGGCCTCACCTCTGCTGAGCATCCCCTAAACCCTCAGGCTGATTAGCACAGCCCGAGGGGAGGAAGGGGACAGGGAATCCCTGCTGAGGCGCCCAGCGGCGATGCCAGCAGGACCAAGCTTTCCTGGGCTCGGGAGTGACACTCCAGGCAATGTCTCACAGGATGGTGGTAAGCAAATGCACTCGCACAGCTGCTGTCGGTGAACACGAGCTCACCACACTTGAAAATAATTAATCTTCTTTTCCTGCTCGTCTTGAAGCACTGAAGGAAAGAAAGAATGAGTTCCTTGACTGCTTTGAGGTTGTAAGTGATGCTGGATATAAGGGCACTTCTTCTGTGGTAAGGGTCTGGAGCTATGTGGGGCTGCGCTAGATGGGCAAATATATTTGCACCAAAAATTAAAAAGTGTTCAACATTTCTTAATGGGGATTGTTTGGAATTTCCCATTACATGGAAGGAAAAAAAAAAAAAAGTTAATACTTTGATTTTCTGACTCAGTTCAGAAGGAAAGCACACAGTGAAATATTGGAATTTCTCAAGGGAAAACCCCAAACTCAAAACTGCCTTAATAAGGCAAGGAATGGCGAGGAGAAACCCCAAGCACTTTTGATAAGCAGAAATACCAGCAGATTGGCTTCCCCCTCCCAAGGTTACCTACTTGGGCTGATAATGCAGATGGGGGGAAATGCCACAGGGGTGTCCCTTGAGGATACACTTCCCTTCTGACTCCTGCCACCCGCCCGTTTCCTGGAGAGCTCAAACCCACCCGCCAAAGGTTTTCCATGGGTGGAGCAGGATGACTGCTTTACAGCCAACCCCACCTCCATGCCCCAACCTCAACCCACTCCAGTTCACCTTGGCATCTTAATTTTGCCTCTCTTTGTTCTTAAGCTCATTTTCTGTTCAATAAACCCCTTGATTGCCTGGCTTTTATCTCTGAATATGTATATATTTCCCCTCAAAAAAAAGAAAAAGAAAGCACAAAAGCCGATGAGTGGATGTGAACCGCCCAAAAAGGTCACCCCTCATCCACTGTGGGTGCAGGGGTAACTGGAGCTCTGCCCGTGCCATTTCCCCCCCTTTTCTCCACTTAAGCAAAAATAGCTGCTCATAAATACAACCAAATTGGGAGAGAACGTCCTGAGGCAAACTGGAAGCTCATTACAGGTCCTGCGCTGGCAGTGTTTGTGTTGGGCTCCCATTAAAGCACAATGTGTATTTTTGGGAGGCTGGCTGCAGGCAGGCTGCTCCCTCCCAGAGCCCCCGGCTGCTTGCAGAGGTGCCAGCCTGTCGAAGGCTGTCCCGCTATGTGCTAATATCTTCTCCCGGTGAGGTCTGGTTCATTAGTTTAAGCACTAATCCACGCTGCCTCGGATTTATTTGTGTGGAGACCTGCTCTGCAAGAAAGCTGCTTTCCATCTCTTTCCCCCGAACAGTTAATCCACCTGCTCGGTGCCCAGCCCGGCTGCTCCTGCTGAGCTTCGCTGCAAGATAAGACAAGCATGGCTTGGTGCCTCCAGCAAACGTGCCTTCTTCATTCAAATCTTCCTCCAAGAGCTCAGCCAGGCAATTGTCTTCCTATTTTCATGCCAGTTCAGGCAGGGAGCAGGCACACAGTTGTTTGAATATTTTGTCTGTAATAAATAAAAGGGAAGATGTAACTCTGTGTTTAGCATCCCTCCCCTCCAGCCTGGCAGCACGGGGAGGGTGGAAAGTGTCCTGCAGCCTTTTGTTCAGCTCACATTCCCTGCTGACTGTGCAGTTATTCACCCTCAGCCCAGGGTGCTGCTCTGTGCTCACTGCACGGTCACATCTGCATTTCTCTCTGCTGGAACATCACGTGCAGAGCGAGAATTTAGCGCAGAGGTAACTTCCAGCTCCTTTGTAGCTCCTTGGGAAAGCTGAGGTGCTTAGAGGCAGCTATGCTGAGTGAGTTTCAAGGTGCCTGTCAATCCACACAGAACCTTCTTTCCGTGACTTAACCCTGCAGCTTCACCTCACCCCACGGAGTCGCCTCCAGACCTCAGCGAGTTTTGCTAAATACACCCTGCCCTAACTCCCAGTGGCCCAGTTTACCTGCCTAACAGTGTCACACCTAATTTATGCCAAGTACAAAGTGATTTATCCCACCCCACACTAGCTTGGAAACGCTGCCCACCCTCAACATTGCTTGGTGAAACGCATCTCACACCCTAATGTTCACTTTTAAAAGGGGCTTTTTCTGCAGCTACAGAAAACCCCACGGGGAGGGTTGTTTGCTGTTCAGGGGTACCCCGAGTTCAGAAGCACCCCCAGGTCTGGCAGATAAGGAGCCTGACTGAAGAAGACTGAAGGAGGGCGAATTCTGTCAAACCTTTATTCTCCCAGGGCCTGGAAGCTGGAGGGGTTAAGGCCTGATAAGGAATCTCTCCTCTAGAAGAGCATCAGATTAAATCTGACCTACAAGAAGAAGGTGTTCCTACTTAATTACTTGTACAAAGGAAAATTGGTCCCCAGCCGGTCCCTCCCCCACTGGCTTTGTGTTAACTTGCAGCATTTCTTATGTTCTTGTAGAGGAAGCAAAAAACCTGAGCAAGTTTTAAAGCAAGAAGCATTATTTGTGAGACGACCCCATGAAAGTTTAACCAGGGGATTCAGCTCTGGGAAAATGCACAATTTAATAATAAAAAAGCCTATTTTTTTTTTAATAAATAAAAGAGGAGGGATATGGGGCACAGGAACACAGAAGCAGTTATTAATGAAAACCAAGGGAAGTATTAACTTATTTTTAACAGTCAGGCCAACGAGCTGGTGGGACAGCTGGCCAAGGGATGTGGTAAATCCCATTTAATCTGGCACCCTCACATAGAGCCTGGGTTTCTTCCTGAAGGATTTGCAGTTCCTTGGCCATAGGCTGCAAAGCTAAATCTAAGAGCTGCTGGATGACTCCTGAGAGGGCTGGAGCATCTTTAATTTGCTGATGGATGGTGTTGGTGACTCTAAGATGGGTGAGTTGGAGCTGCTACGTCCCACAGGCCCAGACTCCTCCCAGATCCATTCAAGGGGATGCTTAGGCTGGCCCTGCTGAAAAGAATTACCTCTCCTGAACTAAGCAGTGTTTTTTCAGCTGCAATCGTCTCATCATTTAAAAGCAAAGCTTTCATAAACTTTTTTCTGGGTTTTATTGTTTTCCCATGGAAAGAAATACCTTGTAAAGAAAAAAAAAAATCCCCATTTTTTAGTTTTAAATAAAAGCTTCAATGGGCTTTTCCCTCCCTCCCTCCCCTAAGCCTTGGTAGTTATTCTTCCTTTAATTTAAGCAAGGCTTGTATCAGTTGACGTTATACTTGTGCTTACTTGACTTGAGGTAAACACAGCTAATCCTGCTTAAAAATGAACTAAGAATATCTACTCAGTTTAATGAAATGGATTAAAATTTTACCTCATATTAAACATTAACAACTTTTCTTGTTCAGACAAGCCCTGGGAGGCTGGAGCAGTGTTATTAATTTGCCTTCAACATCACTGAAATTTCTTTGAAAATAAGCAAATTATGTACTTGTGCAGAAGGCAGAGCCCTTTGAAAGGATGGTACTCACAGGAGATCTGGCTCTCTTTGTTCTTTGGATAAAAAATGAGTTTGTTTTTTAGATTTTACTCTCTTTTTAACATTTTATGTACTTTCTGAGTTCCTTACTGAAACAGCACCATTCTTTCTGCTCCATTCAAGGTGTTTCTCCAGGGGAAAGCTCAGTCTAGCAAGAATTAAATGCTCCTTTATTTAATTTATATCTCAGGCTGACCTCAGCTCACATGCACTCACACCACACACCTGGAAATGGAGATGTCAAAGCGTGGTGGGAAAGCCCAGCTTTTCACACCAGTTCCTGTACAAATGAACAGATGGCTTTGTTTCAATTTATTCTTTTTTCAGGTGGGAAAGAGAAGCCACATTTTATTTCAAGTTTTGGTGTATTCTGAATCATTTCAAAGACATCAGGAGCGAGCTGAATCCACCACAATTCCCATTCATCCCGTCCGTGGATGTGTGTGTACACTTTGGTGTTTTGGTGGTTCTGTTCCTCATCTTTCTGCTGACACGTGGAAACACTAAAAGGTGCTTTTCTTAAATAATAGCCCATTGTTCCTGCTGGTTATGAGCCCTCTGCACCAAGTCACATCAAACCCTGCAGAGTTCATGCCTTCAGACACCGCAGGTGCTCAGCCCTTTGCCACCAGCGCGGAATTACCGGGAGGCCTCGCGCTTCACGTGTCCCCAAACACAGCTCTGAGAGTCACCCGATGAGAAATTGGAAAAAAAATAAATAAAATAAATAAGCCAAGACGGTTATTTTCTGGGTTCAAGACAAGAATTAAACGCTCCACGAGGCCACTGCACTATATATTAAAAGCAGCTCTGCCTGCGAGGTGCCGCCTCGGTGGCACTCGGCGGCTCTGGCAGGGCAGGAACTCGCAGAACGAGACTTTCTAAGGAAACTGGGAGATGTTCCCGGTGACTTCGCTCCCTTCTAGCTACAGATAGGATGAGGCGTGGATTCATCACAACCAGTCGGATCATTATTACCCAAACACACACATAGGTGTAGTCTGTGCCCTGAGGAAATTGTAACTTGAGACAAGCTAACGCAGGCACTCTGCGCCGGCTGGTGCCAGTGGGGGTGGCGTGCAAAGGTGATAATTGAAAGTTGTTGGGTTTTGGGGTTTGTTTGTATGTCTTTTTTTATTTTTTTTTTTCCCCTCACGCTGAGTCAACAGGAGGTTGTTTTTTACCTTCTGCTTCCTCCAGTGGAGGTGACAACTTCTGTTCACTTTTGCTGGGTAATCCGAGCAGTCAGGGCTGTGCCCGGAGCATCACCTGGCGCCCAGGGAACAAGGGTAGGGAACTCTGGAGGAGATGGGCAGTAGCTCCTATCTGTGGGCAGGTGCAGGGACCGTGTTTACAGAAGCCAGGAGGCAAGTGATTCACTTCATTCCTAAAAATCCGAACCTCTGATCTGGTGTCCAGAGGAAAAGGTAAACACAAGGGAGGAATCGCTTGCCTTTTGAGAGGAGAATGGTGGATGAAGGTGGGGATGAGTCGAGGGCAAAGACAGGGGAAAAATGCAGCTGAAGTGGGGTGCTGGCTCCAGGGACAGCTGTGCTGCACCCCAGCCATGGATGTGGGCTTGACACCAGCCCTCCTGTGCAGCAAGACCTCAGCCCAAGACATCCTCTGGCTCCGCGGATGAACGTTGGTTTCGGCTTCACAAAGAGCTGGGTGAAACCTTCGGACAACCAAAACAAGGCAGGCTTGGAGCATGAGAAAAACAGGTCTCTGCTTGTGGGGCCAACCTCCTCCCTCCCCCTCCCTTGATTGAAAGCTTCATATCCGAAAATCATTGAGCAGAAGTACAACAGCTCCAGCCTCTGCAGCCTGCCAAGGCATTCTTGCTGAGGGAAGCTGTTTAGGTGCACCGAGACACGGCCGGACCCGGGGCTTGCGTAAACCTCCCTTCCCCTGGAACAAAAGACCTGCTCCCATGGCAGTCAGGTGCACGCACGGATCCCTGCCTTTGAAAACGTGTTCAACCAGTCTCTGTGCAAAAAAAGACAGGTTTGACCAGAATGTCCCCTTGTGCAGAGAGGCTCTGCCAGCCAGGCCCCAGCATCAAAGGCAGACAGCTGGGTGCTCCGCAGCTCCTGATTAGCATCTGCATGAGCAGAGCCCGGTGTTTGCAGCACTGAAGGCCACAGCCGGCACCCAGCCCCGGGCTCCAGCAGCACCTCTTGTTTGCATGAGTGCATCTGGGTTTGTGCGCCCGTCTGCCTCCTCGGGAGAGCCGCAGAGAGCGGCAACAGGCAAACCCCAAAGTGTCCCGGCTGCTCGGCATCCCGGCAGGAGGGACCAAGCAGCACAGCAGTGCAAGGTGCAAGCTCCAGCTGCACCTGCAGACGCTGCAGAAAGTGGTGGCCTCAGGATCCCAGCGCTCACAGGGATGTGGGTTTGGGTTTTTTTTCCATTTCACCTATTTATTTTCTCTTCCTTCCTGCCCCTCAGGAAGCAATGGCAGTAGATACATCCTGTCACCATACTCATGGTTTGTGGTACCTACAGCTCTGCTCCTTTGGCTTTCACTTCTCTGTGTGGGTTTCACTGGAATGCTCATTTAAAATCAGTCCTTATTCCTCCTGTAGCACTGGAACGTTCCTCTGTGCTTAGCTAGCCCACAGGTCTCCGTGGACCTTGCCTTTTCCCACCCATGCTGCCCGAAATGATCACCTCCCTCAATCCCCAGGCAGTGAGTAGGGGTGAGCCCCAGAAAATTTGCACCTACCCAGCTGTGCAGAGCTGCCCTTACCCTCCTGGGATGGGATGGGATGGGATGGGATGGGGCAGCACGGGAGGGGCAGGGAGGAAGCAGAGGAGGAAACAACCATCGCTCAGCCACAAATAGGACTTGGCACTGCTGATGCTCAGCCCCACATGACAGAGTTCAACCCTGTTGCCTTCCACAGGTTTATCCATGGCCTCTTCTCCCTCTCTCCAGACTGACCTGCACATCCTCAGTGAGATCCTGTGACTCGCCAGCCCCGCTGCCCTGCCCGGGCTCTTATCGCCTCCTGTGCCACTTCCCCTCTGACCCTTCTCCCAGCCCTTCTCTTTCACCCAGACATCTGTATTCCTGGTTTTTCCCAAGTAGCTGGGCTTAAGATGCAAGCAAACACTTTTCTCAGCCTGGTGCTTCCTGCACTGGGGCTGGCTCTGCACACGGAGGGCTCCACAGGCAGAGGAGGCAGCATTTCCTTCTCTGTGGGGTTACTTAGAGCCAGGCAAGGCATTTTGGAGATAAACGGGGGATTAAGAGCCTGTCCCCACAGCCATTGCCCCGAAGCTGAAGTCTCACCTCTGCAACAGCCTCAAGCCCCAAGCACTCAGACTCAGATCACACGTGGCACCGTGAAAACTCCCTTTGCACTTGGGACAGGTGCGGGTTTACGAAGTTTTTCCACGCGTAATAAAATTTTACTCCTAATTAGGATAATAATAGCAAGTGCTAGCTCAGTTCTGCTGGCTTAATTTCCACCTGCTCTTTCTGTGCAGTTTGATGTGGTATTTGCTTCCTGTCATGCATTCTTGCATATTATTTCTGTGCCGTGTTATCTCGCTGATGTGGTTCACTCAAGGAGTGGTCGAAACGCGGCTCTGACCGTGTGTCACCACCAACAAGTTCATTTGCCTCTGTAGGAGGAGGAAAATAACCATAATAAAGAAATAAAAATAATAATAAAAAAATCCAGGCTGCCTCATAACTGCGTGCCGTGCACATGTGCCTCTCTGAGCGCATGTTGCTGTGAGATTTTTTCTTTTTTGTTCTTTCCCCTTCCACCTACATTTGCAACCCAGCAAGCTGCAAGATTTTGGTTCAGCTGCCAAGTGGCTGCTTTTCATGGGAAAGGTGTTGAGAAGAGTGTAGCTGGGAGCCCTCCTAGGCAGGGGCTGTCCAGGATAACCAGCAGCTGAGCTGTGGCTCTTCAGACCTTTTTAACTTCAATAATATTTCCTTAAAGCTTATAAAATTGTTAAAGAAAAAGAGATGCCTTCAGTAAAATGGGATTTGCTTTAAGACCGGAGTTAAAAAAGAGAAGTTCAGTGCAAACCCATAAGTGCTCCCAGCCAGGAACTGGTGGGACTTTCTCATAACTCCCATTGAAAATGGCATCTGGTCCTTTTTATCCAGCTGCCCTCCGGTACCATCACACCCCAAAATGCCATCCAGCATCCACACCACACCCCCGTTGTACCACTGGGCAAGGACCCTCTTTTTTGGCAAGGAAAGGGGAACCCAAAGACAGAACGCAGCTTGCACCGAGATGTTTAGTTGTGTTATGAGCTTTTATTTAAAAAGCACATTTATACAGCAATAATTTCGCAGATACAAACTTCAATTTTGTATTCTACAAAAGTCTTTGAATATTCTTCTCTTTACAAAATGGAACATTACAAAAATACAGACAATTTAATATGTTTTTTTTATACAAATGTCTCTAATTGTAGTTATTTTCATTAAAATATTACTACCACAGAACTACAATATTTTAGTCGACTATAAAAAAATTAATTCAATGCTTTTTTAAGCAGCAAAATGTAAATAACACAGGTCAGGACACAGTTTATAGTCATAGTGGATATATCTAAAATTGTTTCAGAAATAATATTTTACATAGTTAATTTTTAAGGTTT
>VXBU01001144.1:1015684-1057610 GCA_013400315.1 Bombycilla garrulus | reverse complement strand
GGGGATGCACAAACCGACTGACACCCAGGCCGGGACGTGCCGCCCAGCAGCCCGTCCCAAAACTGCAGAATAAAAGTTTCCCCGAGACTCAGCCCCGGGGTCGTAGTGCGAACGAGTCTTCGGCAGCGCCGCGCTCCCCTTGCGCAAACCGCCGGCTCCCGCGGGCGGGCGCACACAAAACCTGCTGGGGTTCTTTTTTTGGGGGAAAAAGGGCACGGCTGGGAAGTGGAGGATGCTCTTTTCATTGAGGGGGGCTCGGGTGGGATGAGCCCTCGGCAGGGAGCGAGCGGGGAGGAAGAAATGTGGCTTCTCTGCACGGAGGAAGGAGCTCTCCGGCCTCACTGCGCGTCTCAGGGCCACTGGTTAAAGGCGTGTAGTGTGAGCAGAGAGAACAGAGACCCTTCGGAGATCTTGGGCTGGGCAAGCTTCTTCTAAATTAAGTCACAGTATGGAAGAGAGGAGGCAAAAATAAACTAGGATCAAAAAGTGAAAAAAGCAACTCTTACAAACCAATCCCAGATCTTGACTCAGTGCTGTTGCTCATACATAGTGCTATACAATTTAGTCGTGAGTTGGTTTTTCTTTTTCTCGCAGGCATTGGAAATCTTCGTAGTCGGAAAAAATCTAGGATGGCCAGCTTTCCAAAAATCCCTTAGTGTTCATTGGGCTAGGAACAATTTGGCGTTCACTACAACATGAACACTCAAACCAATTGCACATCCAGAACTCCGGCACCTCTCTTTGTTTGTTCAGCATTTTGTGTTGTGTGGGTTTTTTCTTTCCTTTCTCATTGTCGCCTTTGCCTTAGTTGATCACCACCACCCCATTTTCATCCAAATGTCGCAAGTTGAAAAGACCACAGAGTAAGACTTTACTGGTCGGGCAAGAAAGTCTCTCCCTACATTCTACTGTCTGATGAGATTTGAGAGCAGCAGGTAGTTGCTGTCAGCAGTCACTTTTTTTCGCAAAAAAAAAAAAAGAAGTTTAAAATACAACACCCATCTGATTCCTCCAAGTTCTACACCATGTTGTGATGGTTATTCCTCTCAATGATGTCCACAGGTGAAAGGATCTCCTTCCGGATGGGAGGTGGAGGCAGGCAAGTCTTTGTCTTGGGCTTGAAGAGATCTGAGACGTAAAACACCTGCAGGAATAAATGGAAAAGGCAAACTTAGCCACAGCGGGTGATGCTTTGTTCAAAAGGTTGGTTTACAAAATATATACACATCTTTAAGCTGCAAAAATAGCATTTTTTGAATGCCTGCCCATAGCAGCTGTGAAATCCCAAGTGCCTGCTACCACCTTTCTGTACAGCAGAGAAAAAGGCTCAGATCTCACAGAACTGTAACAACATGAGAGGACAACTTAATTTCTCACTACGTAATCACCAAGTGCAACACCCAGACCTCTGCTGAACGGGTTGAAAAGCCAGGAAACAGATCCACGGCCTGCACTCCAATAAAATAACAAAGGTCTCCAAAGGGCTGGCCTGACTCATCCTGAGTGGTTTCAGGGATAGAGTCCCTGTGAAACAATTCATTCAGCCAGACATCAGGTAGGCAATTAAAAGCTTTCAAGCCAAAGCCCTGTTAAAAGCTATCAGCAGTGAGTCAATGGTGAGCGATTCTCCTCAGGCCCCACCAAGGCACCAGTACAGAGCTGGGGTCTGCTGGAAGCCAGAGGCTAAGGAGAGGAGGAGCTATTCCTGACTCCTTCTTCCTAAATATCCCGTGATGTAACCCCTCTCCCGGATGTGAAAAAGCCTGTGCCTGGCAATTTCGGAAGGTAGTAACACAATAAGAAACAAAGTGCTGGGAGGAAACTTCCACATCCTCCTCTGGCAGAGGCAGCACGGAGCTTATCAGTCCTCCAGGACCGGGGCACTTTCACCCTTGCCAAACCTCAGCCCCGTGCCAGAAGGGAAAAGAGTCAGACAGCACAGATCCTCTGGTTGGAGCAAGAAGTGGCAAGGATTCATAATTCTGTCACCTGATGTCACAGCCCCAAACTTCTGTCCTGTCACCGACTGCCTCTGCCAGCCCAAATTTGACAGCTCATCTCAGAAATCCTCAAACCCCAATAATCTGGACTAAAGCCATGGGTTTGCTGAGCTGAAATCCCAGGATGAGCAGCACATGGCTGTAGGAATCAGCAGGACATCTGCTTTTTCTCCCATGCTACTCAAATGCGGCATTTAAGCACCCAGATAAATCAGGGGGGAAAATAATTCCGAGAAAGAAATAATGTTAGATTATGACTTCCAGGCTGGGTAACACATGGAGAAAGCAAAGATTTCTGCAGGCCTACCTGCATCTCCACATTTTCTAACCACCCAGAGCCTTGTGCAGCAGGTCAAGTTGTCCTTGGAAATAACTTTTGCAAGCCCCTATCAGCACAGCAGATAAGGCTCAAGCTGGACAGACAGCAAAGCTGCTGTAAGCAGCAATTTACTCCTACAGCCAGGGATGAAGGAAGCTGAGCTGGTGTTGCTTTGTGGAAAAGCAGAGAAGGAGCTGATGTACAAAACAGTTCTTTTTTTTCATTTTCTTGATGTATATGCTGGTGTCTGGCTGTTTGGTTTTATGACAAAGCTGATAAAGTTGTTTACAGGGCATCCAAGTGGCAGCATTTGTATGTTTGGGTAAATAACAGGATCCAGCTGATGCTCCTGAGGATCACAAACTGGAGTCTGGCCCCTGCTGCAGCATCCCAGTGTAAAACCATTGCTGCTCTGGCACTGGTTTCCTTTTGGCTTGTGAATAACTGTAACCCCCCCATTTGTCTGGTTTGGTGCGTTTCTGGTGCCATCTTGCTCATTTGTCCACCTCTGAGAGCTGGATTCAATCAAAAAGGTGTTCAACTTCTGCACCAAGATAGCCATGACAAATCAATTTATGGGAGGAGATTGCTGAGTGCAAGAAGCATCTGGGGATGGCTTTGAGTCTGGACCTTATTTTTTACAGGAATGAGTTATGGTGGAGTGTCACCCTGGGTATTTTTGCTTTTACTGTGCAGCTTTCCAGGGTTTCATTCAGAGACTGGTTAAGAGGTTTCATTTCTCTTTAAACTGTATTTCACTTTAACATGGCTGGAAGTTATATAAACATTTATAGGAATCATGAAATGTGATCTTCGGGGGTTAAAAGTGTGTTAAATCCTCCTAATGCTTGAACTGTTTAACACAAAAAAGGACTAATAAACGTGCTAAGTTTTTCACTTGGATTAGCTCCATTTCCTGTAGAAGGTGCTCTCCACCCATAAAGAAAACTTGATGGGAGAAGACTGAGAGCATTTTAAGCCAATATCTCACATTCCCACTTAACAATTCCTATTACTTTTCATCCTATTGAAGCAATGCTTAATCATGTACGGAGAGGTTAAAACAACTCCTCTGAGCTGAGCAGAGCACCACTGGGAGCACGTCCTTCTGACATCTCCCCTTTTCCCTCTCCCTCAGATGAGACATAAACCACACAGCACACAGCAAGCTGCCTACAAGGCGCACAGAAACTATTTCTATTTGAGAAATCCTCGTTGTATTTCACCCCGGGTCCAAGTCTGAATGTTTCATCAGCTGGAAGTGCTTGACATTAATGTCTTCTGCTTGTTATTTCAGGCACTGAAAGACAAACGTGTCTGCTGCAGCACGACCTGGGTTTAAGCTCGGGCAGCCTTTGGAGATGAAATCCACAATTGGTTTCTACTGAAAACTGTGGCCTGATAACTGGTGTTTTTACAGCCCCTGCCTATCACAGGGTGGACCCTGAAGGCCCTGCTGGGGGAAGGGATGGCTGGGAGCACCCAGGGTTGGAGGTGATGAGTTTCCAGGCCCCTCCCTCTGTTTCAGAGCAGCCTGTGCAGGAGAGCTGGGCAAGAACCCCCAGGAGGTGCCAGGAATTTCAGCAAAAAGCTGCTAAACTGCTCCTTCAGTGCAAACTCTAGGCTGTTTTGGGATGACTCTTCCTCTTGCCCCTCACTGCCACCTCCCAGAATGGAGGAAGGCCTGCCAGGCCCTACTAGGCAAAGATTCCCAGCAGCAAAGCCAGGCTCTGGAGAACAGCATTCAGATGGTTTTCTGCAGGCTGGTGGAATGGGACAAGGGCTGGGCTCAAAGCCTGCCCCGAGTCCTAAGCCGAAGCCTGAGATGTTCCAGGTTACTGAGGCGTTTGGACACAGCTGCCCCTGCCACCAGCGGGCTGGGAGAGCAGCTCAGGCTGCTCCAGGCTCGCAGGCAAACCCAAGCCTGCCTGGGAAACTCCAGGCAGCTGCTTCCTATGACACAGGAAAGCCATCCCAGCCCTGCCACAGCCTCCCCTTCCCAGCACAGCTTCCAGCTGCCCGAGGGCTGGGAGGGGACAGCCAGGCCTGCTAGGGACAGCCAGGAAGCATCCGGACACCCATCCCCAGCATCTGGAGAGCTATTGTCCTTCTGGAACCGCTGCTGGGATCCAGGGATGGGCTGCCTCATCCCCACTCCCCTTCCACGTGGCTCTTATCCCACTTCCCAGCATAAAGACCCACACTTCTCCCACCTCCCCCTGGGGATCTGCCAGCCCTGCATGGGATGTGGGCACCAGGCAATGGCAAAACCCAACAGCTACTGCTCACAGAGTTAATAATACTCCATGAAAGCTTCCCAACAATGACATTTTTGTTTTGGCTTTGGAATATTATCAACGAGTGGGAAGTACACAAATAAGCTATTTTCTCTCCCTGCAAAATGTAATATTGGTGAATTTAATTCCTTGTTCCCAAGGCTGATTTACTTTTAGAACAGTTTTAAAAAAAAATCAAAAAAACCCAACAAAAAAACCCCACAAAAAGTGGTGAGCTGTTAAAATCTTGCTTTCATCAGGAGTTCACACAGACACAGAAACCACCACAGCCTCCAGGTCCTTTGTACCCTCTGGTACCCCTCATCTTGCCAACTTAAAACATCTTCATGTATCACTTCGAGTTACAGGGCTGTGCAATCAGGTCACCCTTTGCAGAGCAAGTGGCACGAGAAGCAGCCCAGCAGTGAAGAGAAGTGGGCACAGCTTTTGTTGGCCCCTTTCTCACAAGTCCTTTTGCTCCATGAAAACCCACCAGCCATCAGTCAGCCTCGACAGCAGTTTTTGGATGGATTGTGCGTGGAAGAGCCATAATCCCAAGCACCCCAGACTCTGCTCAGCTCCTGGTGGAAAACCTTCCTAATGAGCCTAACTGAGAACAGCTGGAGAAGCCAAATCTGGTGGGGAGGGAAATACCCTCCAGGAAACACCTTCCCAGTGCCCCAAGCTGCCTGGACCAAGCCTTTGGGGCACAGTGCCTGCCACCACGCCCCCAGCTGTAACAGGGAATCACCTGAGTTGAGCTGCAGGGTTGCAAAGGCCCTGCTGCTCCCACAGGGCCTTCCCAGCACTGTTGGTGCTCAGATTTCCACACTCACCACGCAGTAAGCCACCAGGGCTCCCTGTGCAAAGCCTGCCAGCACGTCGGTGGGGTGGTGCTTGTGGTCCGACACGCGGGACAGCCCGGTGTAAAACGCCATCATGATGAGGGTGAACTGGAGCAGGGGACGGAGCAGGCGAGCTCCCTTCCACGTGAATCTGGCCTGCAGATAAAACTGTGGGAAGAGAGGGAAACAAACAAACAAACAAAAAGTTGTGTTAATTTGCCCAAGTTTTCCCAAAATGCAGCAGCGACTGCTCTGAGGGGGTGGCTGTGGCGCAGGCCTGGTGGTTCAAGGAGAGGGAGTTGACAAAAAAGAAGGATGCTCCTTGAACCTGTGTGACGCCTCTGGAGGGATTTTTAACCCATGCAGGGGGTGAGGACAGAAGTGGATGGACACGGCCCTCCCTCAGTGACCAGGGGATTGGGATCCCCTGCACCCCTGCTCTGCTCTGGCCTCCACACAACTCTGCATCCGAGTAAAGAAATTCCTCCCCAACATTATTAATGCATGGCAAAAACAAAGTCCCAAATCTGGGGTATTCTCTCAGAGGAAAAAGAAGAGTCAGTGCAGCATGCTAAACCTTCAGAGCCATCCTGAGAACTCCCAGACACGGCCACAACCACTGACAATGTGCACAGTTCCACCCTCCAACACTCCCCTCGCGTTTCCCAGCCCGAGCCCCGGGGTTTTCAGGGAAACAGAGAGCAGCTGCCCCACTGCATGGCCTGGGAATTCCCTCCCTGGGTGGGAATGAGAAGCAAAGCCCCGGCTCAGCCCGAGAAGACGAGGCTGGGGTGATGTCAAGCAGACATTGCGGCCCTGCCGTGACTATCTCGGGCCTGTTTCCGCTGCGGCCGCCGGGCACGGCCGGTTCCTGTGGGAACCGGGAAGCTGGGCGGGAAGAGAGGGCAGGAAAACAGCAACTCCTGCCGTGGATGAGCGCAGGGAGGAAGGCTGTGGGAAGGGAGGGACCGCAGCAGCCTGCAGGCTTGGGGAGCAGTGAGGCTCAAAGGGTGTGAAAGTGCACAGCAAGCGCTGCTCAGCTCCTGCAGCCCAGCCCCGCTGGCCCTGGGCTCAGCTCTGCTCTGCCTGCTCCGAAATGAAGGCCTGGAGCCAGACCCTGTGGCCTTCAAGGGGCTCTGCTACATTAGAGGGCTGCAAAGGGGTTTCCTCCCCGTTTATGGTGCCTTTTACACACCCAGAGCAGTTTGCACCGCCTTGATATGAAAGGGAGTGAAAGCTCTCAGTGGGTTCCCTGAAACCACAAGTAACTTAATGACAACATAAAAGCGTAAAATGTCCTATAAAAGCAGAACTAATTGGGAAGCTGATAAGGGGGAAGCATCATTTTTGGCCAATTTAGTATGTTTGGCTGTTGCATAAGCACTGTATCTAGCCCTTTTTGGAAAGAACACACACTGGGCTCATCAGAAGAAACAAAACATCGCATCCTCTGAATGGAGCAGATGCTCCAAATTATCCAGATTGTTAGCCAATTAACATGGAAGGAGAAGCACCAAGACAGCTCAGTGCTGGCTAATGCACATGGTGATTCTGGGGAATATATCTGCAAACCAGCCCGAGCCTGGGAACAGAGCCACGGCCCCATGGAGCACATCCCACACCCCACACCACGGCCCCTTCCATCCAAAACCATTCCCTCATTCTAGTTTCATGTTCAAGAGCCTCAACTCAGCCCACGTAACAGTGCAAAACTCAGGTTCCAGTGTGCTGCTGCTGCAGAGTAAAAATAGCTCCTTTCTATATTATAAACCATCACTCCCAGTTCTACCAGGAAGACTTGAAACCTGATGTCTTATTTTAATTTTCTGTCTTTGTCCCATCAAATCCCTTAAGAAGGAAATTTGCTGTTGTATAATCTGACATTTGCCACTTTTGCACAGCCTGGACATCTTCTCAAATATTTCCATCCCACAAGCCTGGACTAAAAAAGTCATCTAGAGGTGAGGATGCAAGGTATCAGGTAAAAATTAGCAGTAAAAAGGAAACAGCAAGTTTGAAGACACAATAAAGTAGGCACTTCTGGGGCTGAACTGTGTCCCTCATGTGCAATGTTTAGCCCTGGAAAAGGAGTAAAAAGCAGCGTGGCACCACACGGGGTGTGCTGGGTGTCCCCCAAGCCCCCAGCACCCAACTCACACCTACATCTGTGTATCCTGGAGGAGTAAAACCCACCTGAGCAGGTGGTCAGACACTGCAACACCAGTGTGAGGATCTCAGCTGAGTTCCTTTTACTGCCACAGTAAAGCCCATGGACAAATTGCTCTTTATTCCCCATTCATAAGGACAAAAAAAAAAAAAGGTAACAGCACTTCTCATATTCCACAGGCATTTTATGAACACACAGTGTTACAAAAGCTGAGACAAACACCAGGATTCCCTAAATACTTCCAAGATTTGGGGTGCTTCAAACTTTACCTCTGCCTCAGTATGAAAGAAAACCCCAGTTAATAAGACAAAGTCAAAAAGTGAAAGCAGAATTTAGGCGCTGAAAGGATCAGAATTTCCCTAAAACAGGGATTTCTGCTATTACCAATAAATGAGAAGTTCCTGGAAATTTGTCTGAAAATCTGCTTATGAAGGTGTTTTTGTTGTTTTGGTGGTTTTTTTTTTCTTTTTCTTTTTTTTTTTTGCTCCTGGGAAGCTGCAGACTGACAGATTTGGATGGGAATGTGGAGCTGGAATGGAGCCCTTGCCAGGAGGGGGTGTAAGAGCAAGACCACAACCGGGGTTATTTCCACCACAGGGCAGCAAAAACCAGGAGCACCAACAGGAGCAAGGGTGGGTGAAACGGGATCACACGAGTGGGAGTCACTTGGAGTTCCCATCCGCTGTCTCCTGGCAGAGGCCGAGTTACCACAGAGCAGATGGCTTGAGGGACGTCACAGCACTCTCCCTGTGCCAGGGGACTTCCACAGGGCTGCTGGGACAGCCCACAGCCACACACAGCCTCTGAGCAGGCCGAGGAGGAGCTGCCAGGGGACACGGGCTCCGAGCATCACCTCCAGCCTCCCGGGGCTTTCTGCTCTCCAGAAATCCCGGCCCCTCCGCGCTCTCCCCGCCGCAGGGCTGGACTCCATCGACCACGGCCCTTCGTCACACCTAAAGATTCCTTCTGGGAAACAGCTGGGCTTGTTCCTGGCTGCCTGACCCCAAGTGACCTCCTCCTCCAGCCCCATCTGCAAGATGAGTGGTACCCGAAGTGCTACAGGGCTGAAACCTCTCCAGCCCAAACTCATCCCAGTGTAAAGCGCTGCCCTGGCTGGGGAATGCAGAATTTGGCTTTCAGCACCAAGCTGGCCAGAAGGGAAGGACAGGAGATGGGCAAAGACCTCTCAGCATGTGCTGAGTGCACAGCACCCTCTCACACCCCGTCAGAAATATCCCATCAGCTCAGCAGCTCAGTTCACAGCTCAGCCTTGGCCTCTGATGTAATTCCATTTTATTCTCCTCCTTAGGTCAGCACTAAACTCAGCTCCAAGTCCACAAGCACCACAGAGGTTCCCTCACAAGGGCACATCACTGCTCAGCTGCACCAGGGCACCTTCTCCAACCCTCAGCAAGGAGCTCCAGGAGAAGCCTCACACTCCCCTGACACACAAAGCCAGCACCATCTCTCATTTACATCACTAGAACACACCACAACCCATTCTGAAGTCTTCTGCCTCACCCACTGACACTTATTAAACACACAGAGTTTGCTTACATTTTATCCAGAATCAGCCAACACTGCTGAGGGATCTTAATTCAGCTTTTCTGATCTTTAAATTTAGCTTTTCTGCACCCTTCGTGTGATTTCAGGCAACTTCATGCTGCAAATAAATCAGCATTATGGTCTCACAGGCTTGAGGGGAGTGGAAAGCACCCACTGCTCCCTGCAAAGACTCCCCCACATCCACAGACACAAAACAAGGAGGTGTGGGTCAGCTCCAGAGGGCTGCATGGAATGAGCTGTTCCATACCTCCTCCTTCCTCAGCCTGCTATAAATACGTATTACAGCTCACTCGGCCAAGGAGTAACAAAGCAAG
The DNA here is from genome assembly GCA_013400315.1 of Bombycilla garrulus. Taxonomy (NCBI): domain Eukaryota; kingdom Metazoa; phylum Chordata; class Aves; order Passeriformes; family Bombycillidae; genus Bombycilla; species Bombycilla garrulus. The sequence continues at coordinate 1,048,123 of VXBU01001144.1, read as the reverse complement.
GAAAATTAGGACAAAGAGGATTACCCAAGAGTTATTTCCCCTTTTAAATTTTTTATACAAAGGCCTGATGTTAATTGAGTATTCCTGGTGACAAGAAGGCTGCGAGAAACTCAGCCCTGAAGTGTCAGCCTTTAGAACTAAATCCCAGGGGATTTTACTGTGTTGCAAGTGCCTTTCCCTGGGATTTTTCCCTCAAAGCCCTCCAGGGCTTGGCATCTATCAGTGTTTTCCTGCTAGGAGCCCACGGACAGCACAGGGCTCTGCTGCTGTGCCAGGAAATGGGGAAGCTGTGGTCACTCATCCATTGCTCACCGAATATCTGGACAAATCCAGCCCCACGCTGCAGGAAAAGCCCTGTGGGATGCGTGGGAATCCATGGATCTTTTAATAGACTGACTGGATTTTTCTGGCACCCGTGTCCACCAGGTGAAGCAAACTTGAAAACATTTTAATTGAGAATGGGCTCCGAGAGCGAAGCCAGGGAACGCCAGGAAAGGCGGGAAGTGACTTATCCTTGAAATATGAAGTATTGTTCGACCAGGAACACGCTGGGGACACGGCAGATCTGCCAGGCCTCTGCAGGACACGCTCAGCCCCACAGACACCCCCTCTGCAGAAGCTCCTGGCACACTCCTGGCAGCCAAAGTGTAGGCAGCAACCTGCTGCAGCACAGCCCTCACTTCCCAGGAACAGGGGAGCACCCGTTTTGGCTTAATTGAGAAGATTTCCTGATTAAATCCATCAAACACACCTCCTGCAGGCACTGGCATGGTGGATGCCACATTTTTAACCAGGCTTTCAAAACCCCAACTCATTCAACTCAAGACAGCAGGGTTTATCTGGTTTATCTTGCATCAAATAAAATCCATCTGGCTTACTATAATCTCTTTCTTCTTGTAATTATTTTTTCTGATATTATCAGCCTCCCCAATGTGTCAGATTTTCTGCCTCCCTTTTTCTGTAAGATTTCTCTGGCAGTGCCCAGGGAGCTGGAGTGATGGAGAGCAGGGTGCTGCTGAACAAGCTGGAACCACAGAATCATTTAGGTGGAATTGTTGCCTCACCTGTCTTGTCTCAAGTTGCTTTTTTCTCCCTTCAATTTATCACCAAATACTTGATGTAAATTTTCCTGACTTCTTAAGGCACAAGGCAACTGGGCAGCCGGTCAGACAGAGTCTGCTACCAGGCATATCACAGATCTGGGATGAGGTAAAAATTAAAAATAAAATAATTTAAAAGGGATTGTCTCCTCTATCGAGAGGAATAAGTGGAGCAGCCTGTTGTCCTGGGTCAGGGGTGTGGAGCAAAGTCTGGGGAGTGCTGACAGCTCAAGTGCTCCCATATGGGGACAGGGAAGGGCAGCAAAGAGAGACCAGAGGCATCTCTGTGCTCTGAAGCATCACAGAGGAGCTAAACTCCACTTCTNTGGAGTGATGGAGAGCAGGGTGCTCTGAACCATCACACAGGAGCTAAACACCACTTCAAAAACCTGCTGCAAAGTTAAGAAGAACATCAGGCAGCAGGCATTGGCGCAAAGCAGCAATGGGAAATGAGCCTTGCAGGTTTTCTGTGCATCCTGTGGGGACTTGGAATGCACTCTGTAGTTTTGAGGTCTCTGCCACCAGCCCCCCAAGCTCTGTATTCTCATTTGTGTCTCATCTGCTCCACAAGAGCTGGATTTTCAGAAAAAACACACGAAATAAGAAAGTTTGTCCAGCAACCTGCAGAAAATGGGTCAAGCCCTGGCAGAGAATCCATCACCATCTTAATAGGGACTGGCAGTCCTCACTGTTCCCAGATGCTGGGCTTGAAAATATCTCAGGGCTGACTTATCTGACTGTCCACAGACCTCCCCAGAAATAAATGACTGCCTGTGTGAGCGATGGCTTCCAAACTCAGCTCAGAAAGTTTTACGATGGGCTGAGCCTCCTGTGAAGCATCACCAAAGCAGCTCTGCATTGTAATACGGCCGGGAGGAAACGGCCAAGACCTTCAATGAAGAAATTCAAAAGTTTTCCAAGAACAAAATAAGAGGGAAAACAAAGCAGGAATTTAACATGCCGCCCACAACTGCCTGGAAAGCTCAGTGATTCAGTTAGAGGAGCTGCTCACAGGGAGGGGGATCCAAGGCTGAAAAGGCAGGAGGGAGCAGTGGTCACTTATCTTTCCAGAGGGCAAGGGATGGGGGGAGCACTGCTCACAGATAAAAGCTCATGTTTCATGGTTTTATCAGTGCAGTGCTGTTCCTCTGCTTGCAACTCCGAGATTACCAGGGACGGAGGAGGAGCACAAATCTTAAAATCAACACAGAACTTGATTTTTTATGAAATAAATAACTCAGAAAAAAGGAAAACCAGGCACAAATCCCTCTCAGCGCCCCCCCAGAAGGGTGTGTGTGTGCGTCCAGCCCGTGTGGGCAGCTCTGCCTCCCGCAGCCCCGGCAGGAAGCACCTTGGCAGCCACCCCGGCCCCAGCCCAGGCGCAGGAAGGGCAGAGCCATTTCTCACTGACAAAGGAAAACGAGTCCCAGCCCTCTCCTCCGGAACCAGGCAGGCAGAGCTGCTCCACCTGCTCCTGCTGGCACATTTCGGAACCAGGCATCACCTCCTGACACGGCCAGGGCAGCGCATCCTCCCCCTCCATCCATCAAACATTCTGGCTCGCCCCAAACTCTGCTCGGTAGGAACCACAACGTGGGGCGCACAAAATTGCACAGGCCGGCCACAAATTTAGCAGGATTTGGATTTAATTGCCACCTTGGCCACATCCCAAAGCTGCACACACAGCTGAGCTACCATCCCAAGAGTCTTTATCCTAAGTAGCACCACAACAGCTGAGGGGGATCTTCCCACCAACAGCTCAGACTCTTCTTTTTCAACCGAGTTTTTCACGTCCAACACTCATCCTGCCATTAGTGCTCTGGAATGTGGGACAGGGGGATCAGTCAGCTCAGCGAGGTCACTTACCACCAAATACAGCATGGTGTACAGGGAGAAGGACGCGTGCCCGGAGAAGAAGGATTTCCTGCAAAACAAAGCAGGTGCTCAGAACCAGCCAGCGCAAAGCTCAATATTATAATTCTCCCTATAACATGGTGACTTGTGGAATCTGAGGGTGCCAGACCAGCGGGACTCACAACCCCCAATTCTCTGGGTTATAAAGCCCCTGTTATCCGCCCTGCCTGCTGGTGAGGCAGAAACGGATGGACAGGATGCTTGCATTGTTTTGTCCCTTCCTGGCCTACTCAGGGGACAGCAGTTATTTCCAGGATAACCCAATAACTCATCATCTCGCCTCAAATAACCGGGAAACCCTAAAGAAACGAGAAGAGAGCAACTTCTCCGGTCGCTTCGCTGCAGAATGAGGAATGTGCCCCTGGAAGAGTCCAAACTGGGCATGTGATGGATGTCATAGAGCTCCAGGGGAGGCTCTGGCAGCCCTGCCTGTGTGGTGGAGCCTTTCCTGAGGAGAAGCTCTGCTCTGGGACAGCTCGGGCTGCTCACCATGAGCTCAGCTCTGGGTGTGAATTCCCACACAGAACAGCAGCTCAGGGAAACAATAGTGTAGGAGTAAAGGGAAAGGAAAAGAAATATTGTTCAGCTGAGTGCCACACTTCCCAAGGGAAACTGACGCTCACTGGAAAACGGATTTATGGCCTTCGCAGAAAAAGCAGCATTTCACAAAATCCTAGAATGGTTTGTGCTGCAAGGGACATCAAAGATCAATTCATTCCACCCCCCTGCTATGGGTAGGGACTGCCTTCACTAGACCAGGTTGTTTAGATTCCCATCTAAGATGGCCTTGAACCCTTCCAGGGATGGGGCATCCATCCACAGCTTCTCTGGGCAATCTGTTCCAGTGCCTCACCCCCCTCACAGGGAAGAATTTCATCCCAATATCCCAACAAACCCCACTCTCAGTTTCAGATTTGAATCCTCAATTGCTGACAGAGAATCCCAGACACATTTTGTGGCAGCAACCCTCGGCTTTGGTGCCAGGGGCTCTCACCTGGCTTCCTGCACCCTGCTGTCACTTCCCCTGCAGGTGTAGTTCTGGATGTAAACTCCCTTGGCGCAGTTGATGGTGGAGAAATCCAAGTCACAAACCGCCAGGAAATGCGGCCGCAAGCGCCCGACGGACACTTTGGCAATGTCTGTGAAGGACTGGCTGATGGCACAGCCAAAAACAAAGCAGCCCACTTGCTTGTAGAGAGCTGCCACGTAGGGGTTCTGGATGAAGGAGCGGGATTTCTCCTTCAGGTAGTGGATGCGGTAGAGCTCTCCCGTTATAATCTGTGAGGGAAGCACAGCAGAGAGGTCAGAGAGCAGGAAAAACACTGCAAGAGCAGGGCTGGGTGTGAATGCAGGGCTGAGGCAGCTCTGGGATCTCAAATACCAGGTCTGGATCTCCCAAATCCAGGAATCTGCTCCTGCAGTGAGGAAGGAGCAGCCACGGCCCAGCGTCTCTCCATCCCGCCCCCCTTCCCCTCCCAATGCTCGGAATGCTGTTTATGGAAAAATCCAATAAACAAAACAAAAGAGTAAATTTTGGGTAAGCACATTGGCATATCTTTACAAAAGTGAAATAACACCCCAGCATAGTGGGAAAAGAAAATTGACATAAACCAGATAAAGAATTAGTGCGTGTTGGGAAGGAAAGGCCAGACCCACTGCCCTCTTATCAAACTGATTTTGGAGGAAAATAAACCCACAGCCTGCTTATCTTTCTCTCTTACAATCATTAACACAACAAGGGAAGAAACAAAAAGCCCCAAATTTTTCAGATTCTGGCCCAAAACTTCCTGCCAGCAGACCCAATTCAGACCTCTCAAGGCCTCCAAAAAGTCCAGCTATTTTGGGGCATTTCAAGGGGTCTTGCCATGACACAGCAACAGATTATGTTTTTCTTGTGTCAGGGGTGCTGAGGTTTGACAATATCGCCATAAATCACTGTCAGGGAGCAGAGGATCCAGCTTCTCACACTCATGACTCTTAAGAGGCAGGTTAATGAAAATCAGGCTGTGAAATGAAGTCCAAATGTCTCACCTCTCCCAAAGAGCCAAAGATTTAAATTATTCTCCGTCACGCTACACACCTAAATTCTAAGCTTCAGATTTACAGCTTTAGGATTTCATTCATTACTCTAAATGTTTTTATACCTGAGTAATAAATCGAGGCAGAAGCTTCATTTTTGTTTTGGTTTTTTTTTTGATGCCCCCTTGTCCCTGCCTCTCTGTAGTCACGAGGACTGTGATATGTAAAATTAACTGTCAGGAAAAATGCCTTCATGTTAATCCCTTTCTGGAGCAGCCAGCAATATTCCTTCCAGCCTGGCAGCCTGCCAGCCATAAGCAGGAGAGGAGGCTCCCCTGCCTACCTTTTTTAAAAGCTTGGCACAACCTTTGGAAACTAATAAACTGGAAAAGTATGGCAATTAGGCTAAGAAGAGTTGAAGCTGTATCATTGTTTGAACTCACTCGTACCAGGGCTTGAAAAAACAAAGGTTGACCTAAGGCAGCTGAAATTGCAGCTAAGCAAGCTTTATCAAAGAGAGATACAACTGTAATAACAGAAAATAAATGCCAAGCCAGAGCAGGCTCTGCTACCATGCACAGAAATTCTCTGAGTGGCTGCACCACCATTTGGGGTTTACACATCACAGCTGAGATTTCCTCTTGGAAATCTGGTACTGACCAAGGCTTGTTTAGGGAGCTGCATCATTTTAATCCTCACAGTCTCCAAAGACCATGGTTTATCTCCGTTTTGAACCACTTTCCAGCACGAGCTGCCAGCCAGGAAATCTGCTGGTGTGAGGCCTGCACAGGGAGGTTGTCCTGGATGGACACAGGGACTCCTGCACGAGGGCAGATCCACTCCCAAAAGCCTAAATTCACAAAAAAGAGCAGCTCTGAGGCCCAAAACTCGTGGCTTTCACAGAGGGAAGACCAGACAAATTGAGGATGATATCTGATACTGGGAGATGTGCCATTACTGCAAACTCACAAACAGATCCACGCAAACCTGAGGCTCTCGGCCTGGGGAAAGGCATGTGACCATTTTAAACAGGGACCAACAAAAGTCTGGGGATTAATATTTTTCTCTCACCGTTGGTGGTCTGGGTAATTGCACACATGTAGCAGATTGTAAATTGGAGCCTTCATTCCCTCACTAAAATGCTGCTGGGTACCCAGGAACCCTCCCCAGTTAGTGAAAGCCATGGATCAACTTAATGAGAAGCTAAAAATTGGGTAAACTTGGTTTTTTGGCAGTGCTGTCCCAGATAAAGCAGGACGGTGAAAAACTAATGCAGCACAGATGTGCAGAGACTGGAAGGACATCCTGAAAAGAAAACAAGTTTAAATGGTATCAAGCTCTTCTCATGCCTTGCACTCCTGGCAAGCCATCCACACGGGACCTGTGCCATTCCCAGGTGATGGGCACAATTCCCCGGCACACATATTTAAAAAAGCCGGTCGCTAGAGAGAAGCCAACATCCAACTTTTCTGTCTGTGAATGCTTTTTGCAGACCTTCAGTTGTCAAATCTATTTTATTGTTATTATAAGGTATCACCAGCAATCCAATTAGCCTGTAATTACTTTTAGAGCTTTTCTAGCCACTTGCTTTTGGTGTAACATCCTCCATGCTAATCACATTGCAGCGTATCACCTTCAGCTGTAAAACAGCCAGCTAATCCAGGTGTGTAACTTTGATCACCTAGGAAATTAATTTAATTAGGAGTTTTTCATAGCCCTTCAAGACCTATCAGGTGTGGGGACACAGCAGCACAGCAGTGGTGGTACCACAGCCTACAGGGCTCAGGAAGAGGAGTGTCACCTTCCCCCGGCCACCAAGGGACCACCAACATCACATCAACCACCTTCCAGCACGGAGGGCAGTCAGGAGAGAGGTGAGAGCCCACAGCCCAGGGGCACGAGCCTCTCCAGTGTCATCTGCATGGAAATTGGCCTGAAGTCAGTAAATACACAGATATTAAAACCAAATGCATATCCTCTGCCATTCTGATGGAAGCAAAGGTCTCGCCTCTGCCGTTTACTTAACAAACTCTCTGGGTGTCCTCGAGCCACTTAAAACATGACCTGGACCTTTTTACCCCAGGCTAGACTGCCGGTGACGCCACATGAAGTGAGGGCGTGAAATTTTGGCTGTTCCGTCCCAAAAGGCAGCTCCCTGGAAGTGCTCATAACCACTGCCCTGCCTTCCAAAGGCAAACGATGTGAGCGAAGGGAGCGGAGTCAGTGCTTTGTGGATTTGGAAGGAATTCCTATTATGCTACAGTAATTCTGGTATCTGGGTTACATCTGAAAAAAGAGGTCAGGCTGACTTGGATTTTCCATGCAGGCTGCCATAGCAAAGAAATCTGGTGCTTCAGTTCCTCGTTAGCCATTTGTGTCACTCAACAGCAAATAACCGAGCTTTTGAATTTACCTTATTAAGTTACATTTGTTGTGGGCACAGCGAAACCAGGGCAGAAACATCCAATTCTCTGGGGATTTTCTTTCTCTTTTAATTGACCTGCTATTTCGTGGTAGAGAGCTGATGGATCACACAGGCAGCTGATTATGTTTCCAGTTTGTGTTCCAACTCCTGTATTTGCCACTGCCTCATTAGGGATCAGAAGCACACTCTGCATGGAGCTGGCGTGCCGATAGCCCCCGCAGTAATGCGAAAATGAGAGGCCTTTTCATTTCATTTTTATGGCTTTTCCACACTCAGGGGTCATTCACCTGCAAGGTGAAATTCTGCTGTGTTTATAGAATTGGGGGCCCAGCACCTTTTGGGCTTGTTTTGGGGAGGGAGGTGGAAGAGGGACAGGGAAATTTTGGGGACCTGCTTTGCTGAGTGTGTGTATGTGGTCAGGGAATGATGGAGGGATGAGGAAATGATGGAGATATTCACATCACAAAGCAAGGCTGCTGAGGATGGGATACTACCAAAGCAGGCACTGTGCCATCCTAAAATATCCATTGCCCTTGACATTCCATCTGGGAGGAAAGGTGAAAGTGGAACAAGTGCTCCTGACCTCTCCATTCCTCCCACCTGAAGGAGCAAGAGGAAGGTGGCATCTCTGGGAAAGCACCTGAGCTGTTCTGGCAGCAGGTGAGAAGGAAAATGTAGGTACTTTTCACAGGGGAATTTCATCTTAGCTGGAAGTGTTTAAGCAACAAGCAGGAGACAGCTCTTGTCTTCTGCCCCCAGACCAGGCACACGTGGGCATCAGGAGGCTCAACTCATGGGCTGAGTTCAGCTTTTTGGCTGACAAATAAAGCTCTTGCCATGCAATCATTTCCCAGCACAGCTCCAGGAAAAGTGGCAGAAGGAGAATGAAGAGGCATTGGGAAGGCGGGACATTAACTACATTTCACAGCGAGGACTCTGGGAATATGCTCCCCATGGAAGATTTTAATTGTCTTTTAAAAACGACTGCAATATGCAATCTCTTAAAAACCTAATACTAACCTGTTAAATTTTCCAGGCACTGGTTAGCTGAAAAGATGTATCCTTTCTTTGTTTTTTAAAGCTTATAAAATAGGCAAATACCAGGAGTTATTTGAATAGGGACAAACCATGCCAAGTCTTTACTGACACTCGAGTGTTTTTGCCTCTACTCTGAACTACTGGAGGGTGAAAAAGTTCTTGGGAAGCTCACAGACTTGCCCAAACAGCTTTGGGCCTGTTTACAGGCTTCAAGAGTAATCTCATTCCTCTCATTACAAGCTTTCATTTGTAAATGTTTGCAACTCCGCGCTTACAAAAGTCAAACAATCGCGGAGGAGATGTGCACCCGGTAGATATGGTGGCAGCATTAGCAGGACAAAGAGGTGCCAAAAAAAAAACCCCAAACCCTCCCGGGACAGAGGAGGAGGCTCTGGAGGTGGCACTTACCGCCAGGATGGCTATGAGGATGCCCGCAGCACAGAGCACCGCGTCGTTGATGGTTTCCACGTTCTTCTGCGGGTACCTGATGCTGTCGTCGTCGCAGTAGAAGCCCCTCTGGTAGGGCTGGATTGTGCTTGTCTCGATGATGAGGAAGGGCAACCCGGCTACAAAGAAGGGGAGACAACAACCAGACCCATCAGCAATACAGGCAAGACCAAGCAGCTCACAAGAAAAGCCCCCCCAAGATTCAACAAGAAAACCCCTTGCAAACCAGGCATCACCGTTCCTGGTGCTTTTCTTTCCATATCACTATCTTTCCAAAGGGAACGGGATTTGTTTTTCCAAGCTGGTCTTGCAGGGAAAAAGCATCTCCTCTGTTATGGTTATCAGATGTCTGCGCAGCCTGGTTCCAGTTAAGCCCTGTGCGCTGCAAATATTAACTTACAGGAACAGACCCCTGGAGCAATCCCTCTGCAAAAGGCCATGAAAACCAATCTGGTACTTTTCTCCGGGGAGGGCCCGATGCTCTTCTGAGCACACCAGGCAGAGCAGCCCAGAGCTGTGCAAACAAACACGGCGGGATCGAGTATCCGCAGGGCTTCCCTCCTACCTGGCCAGCCCAGCTACTCTCCAGCCCCATCACTTCCCTGCCTTTGAAGCCTTCCTTGGCTCACTCCTCTTTGTGTTCACAGGGTGTACTGACAGTTTTCTGAGAGTGTTTGTACCTGCTAATGCACCAACCATGCGCTCTGAGCAGCGGTGGGACACCCATCCGTGCAAGGACCAGAGCATCCACAAGAGCTGATGAACTCCCATCCGAGCCTGTTCACCTTCAATCACACTAAAGCCACGTGAAATCTGGGTTTTAAGCACTACCTGTGAGATCTCTGTGCAGGATTCCTGTGTCTGTACAGCTTGGCTGGGAGCAGATCTGCTCAAGAACATGGATCAGGACACACAGTAAGGAGGGGACACCCAGAAATTGTGGCATGTCCATAACTCCATGTTTTTTTAAGTTTTTCAGACAAATACAGCACTGCCTCAAACCTAGAAGGGTGTTTCCCAGTCACAGTGTCACCTTGGGCAGGGCACCCTCCTTCCCTTTGCCTCAGTTTCCCCACCCATCTTTGCTGTTAAGCCCATCATCGAGAGGAGCACTACATTCCCACAAAACCAAGCCCCAAATTCCCTGAAACCCATATTCAGAGTAAATCACAAGCCACAAGGTACAGGAAACCCTCCTCCCACTTGCAGAGCGAAACCCAGGTAAGGAGAGAAACAAATGCACGGTGGTTCCAGCTGTCCTTGGGCCAAGACAACAGGTCTCACACCCAGATCCTACAGAAGGCATTAGGGAATACTTGTCGACCACTAACTTGCTTAAGTATCTGTGGGTTTGTTTACACAGCTAGCAGTCAAAGACATCAGAGGGTTTTTCCTTCCAAAATGAATAAAAATAGTAAATAAAAAATGAAGCGCTGTTGGGCCTGACCCAAACCTGTCCACGGTACACTTGTAGTGAACACCATGTGCTGGATGTGATGCGCAAGGGCACCATCCATGTTGCTCAGAAGTGTCACCAAAATAAAGTTCCCCCTGTTCTCCACATGAACCACTCTCTGGATTTCACTTTGCGCAATCCTCTTTGGCTCCTTTTCCTACATGTTAATGGGTTTGCCTAAGCCAGGATTACTACAGGGTTTTGTTAGTCTGAAGAAAAAACTCCACCACCTGTGAGCAGGGACAACACACAGTGAAGTAAAATTTTCAGGTACCCAATAGTGGTCTAGGCCACTGCTCAGGACTCCTTTCAGATCCTCTCAAAAACTCTGGAAATGGGTAAATAGCAAAGTTCTGGGCTCCGAGCTGCTTGGCAAGGTGGGACAGTTCCCACCACACGTGTGAACCAGCAAGGAACAGTTTCAGCACTGCCCGCCCAGCTCAGATTCGGTAAATAAAATCGGACATCTCGTGTGAATCCAGTTGATCTTCATTCCACGATTTAACCGTTCTGATGCCCAGCCAGCTTGGCCCCAGAAGCCTGCCTCTGATGCCAGCAATCCCTTTTCAATGGGCCACTTAAAAATAAAAAATAAAATCCTTAGGTTTCCCTGATGAGGAATGGCAGGGGGAGAAGCGCTAACGTCGTCGCCGGGCGCGATCCGGTTTCGCGCGCCCGGAGCGGCGGCACGGGGTTGAACTCGGGGAGCAGACACACCACGGTTACGTGGCTCATTGTTATTCCTCCAGTTCCTCTTGTTAATGGCTTTCACATGACAGGTCTGTAAAACACATGTTCCCACAGACAATAAAATACATCTGAAAGCTAAAACCGGCCCTAAAAAAAAAAAAAATTAAAAAAAAATAAAGTAAATTAAAAATAAAAAAAGACAATAGTGTTCCTATATATTCTGTGAACCCAGGAATAATAAAGATTTGTTTCTCCTTCATTCATTGAGCAGCACAGGGTAGTATTTCCATGTCTCAATTATATGTACACTTGCCACAGCTATAATAAGAGTGCAAGTGACCTATATGGGACACATTTTCATAAAGAACATAGGCATAGTTTGGAAAATCCAATGCGTTTGTTTTCTCTCCTACAAACTTGTGGTTTAGTGGGATATTGCCAATCAAGTCTTGATATTTTTCCAGCAAAACACTAACCTCAGATTCCCTCTTTTCTTTTTCCTTCCCCTTTTTTTCAACATGAGAAACATAAACACACTCCCTATAACTGAATGAATATTACTTAGAAGACACAACACGCCTTTGATTTTGAGGGTTGGGTGAGAGGCTGCTCTTTCACCCAAGGAATGGAAGACCCCAGCCCATGGCAAACAATAAATTGTGCCCAAGATGACTCTTCTTCCACAAGTTTATTTCTTGGAGGACGGGTTGTCTGAGGGACTAGGTCACCAGCCACATTTTTTTTGGCAAGGGGGTTCCAGCACGGAGAAACCTGTAGTGGTGCCAAAAGGCTGCCAGAGCACGGGCTTTGCAGAAAAAACACTACAGAGGGAAGTCTGGAAGAAGACAGAAAATTAAATGCAGAGAGAGATGCCTTTGGGAGCCCTCAAACAAAACACCACAGAGACATTATTCACACTAGGAGATCTGCCTGAGGCAAAAGGATCCCGAAGCGGGGCTTCCAGCCCACACACCTTGGAGATGGAAGGCAAGCAGAGTAGGGCTGTGTGAGGATGGAACATCTGGCCTCATCACCTCTCCTGCCCCAGTCTGCCTCTCTGAGTCAGCACTTTAACAGCGAATTCAGAGTGGGCATCCCTGGCTGCAAATCTGCAGATTTAACAGCTGAACCCCATAAAGGTGTTGAGTCTTTCACTTCCACCACTTCCCATCCCTACACATGGTGTTAAACTATTGGGGGTACAAGAGGTTCATTTCACATGAGGTGAATGACAGATGTACAGGGAAGGCAAAAAAATTAGACTGAATTTGGGGATGTTCACTTTTCTCCAAAAATGGTACCGTCTGCTCATTCTGTCTGTGGGTACAACTCACCTACATGTGCAGACCGACTGCAAAATCTTTAGGAACGCCACAGAAGGGCCTCACATCCTCCTTAATACTGGTATGTACATGCTGAGAAATGACACAGAAGCTTGTGGACCACGTCCTAAAACATGGACACAACACTGGCACACCCAAAGAGATCTGTGCAGCCAGACAAGGGCTGCTATCCCCATCCCATGGGAAACGAAAACATCAAACAAAGGGATTTGCTTCTTCCAACACAATAAAGGTAAACGGCGCTGAAATCACCTTCTGACCCGTAACATCCTTCACAAGGTGAAGGAAAGTTTCTTTTCCTTGTACAACGGGGATTTTTTTGCTTTAATAACAGAACAAGGAAATCCCAACCACAAGCTTTTATCCAGCTATGCTGCAGGAGATCAAACACAGCTCCGAACCATGAGCATAACAGAATTCTCTCGAGGACCGATCCTGCCCCATCCACACGGGCTCAGCCCTGCTCCGAGCACCACGGAGCAGGTGTGGACACTAAGGAATTGTGTGAGGCTCTGCGGGATGCTGTGGGGCTGGACATTGAAAAATGATGTTGCTTTTGTTGGGAGGAAGTCCAAGTGACTTGGTGACCTCTAACTGCTGGTGTCCTGTGCTAAGGTATTTAAGAGCAGGGTTTAAATTTATTTGTCTTTCCATTTAATAAAGCCAATCGAGTTTGGAAATCTAGCACCAAGGAAAAAATATTCCTTTCTTTGGTCAGCACCTTTATTAAGAAGCAGTTATTAGGCAATAATCCTGGGAAGGCTGGCAGCTTGAAAGCTAAAACCCCACCACCAAGCCCAAACAAAACCCCCGTGTACTCTCTGACCAGCTTGAAATGTGCATAAAAATCAAAGGCAGGAGAGAAAAAAGGGCTCTGTGTTGGGTACAGCACTTTGAATTTCAGAGTCTTTGAAAAGTTAACACTTGTGCAGATTTAATGGGGGGAAAGAAATTTTAAAAAGGGGATAAGATTTCATTGGCCACTCATCAAAAAGTGGAAGGAGCAGAAGGCAAGAGACATTTTTGCAGTGACCCACCCTTTTCCCTCTCATCTTCCCAGCCCAGCCTTCACCTTTGCACCAACTTAAACACCATCACCACCTTTTCCTTTTTAAACGTCTGGTTTTGATGGAGTTCAGGGGTTTTTGTTCCATTAAATCTTTGTTCTTCAGCCCTGCAGGTCAGTGGGATGTTGCTGGCTATCTCAACAAAGCAGTGGTAATTTCTGACAATTTTTCCATGATGCTTTTGACTGCCACTGTCTGTGGGTGTTCTTAGGGTTTCACCAGATCAGACATCTACCCAAATAAGTGAAAAAGACCATTAATTAATTTGGCCGGGCTGAGTGGGGTATCTAATTCCTTACTCAAGTCACACTCTGTAAATATTTGGGTACCTACAGGAGACAGGCTCTCTGTTTGAAGTACTTAGTGGCTGATCTTGGGTACATACAAACCTTATTTGGTTTACAATATTTGTACATATTTAAAAATGCATATAAACTAGACTAGCCTACGGTAGGCTTTTATTGGGGCTTTAAAAGTTTGGCTTCCCAAAACTTTCAGAGAAGAATTGCAGCACTGAAAGGCCAGCCTTGGCAACTGCTGCAAGAGCGAGCAACCCCTGAAGCCAACTTACACTGTACATGTATAAATATATACATAAATACAGAAATAAAATTTAATAACCCAAAGAATAGAAGTATTTCCATATTTCTGCCATATCAGGCATGTCAATCAAAACAGAGCCCAGCTCTGCACCAGCACTGGGTGTATCTGAAGGAATGGCAGGAGCGTGGTCAGCTAAAAAAATAATCTCAAGGGAGCAGATCTGCAGGCCAGTATCAGCCAAAATAAGGATCCTGCTGCAAACTGGATCAAACTGTTAAATTCAGATTTTTTAAAGGTCTTTAAGGGAAAGCAAGAGTGATGTGCCTCCATCCCAATGTTTTTTGACTGAATCTGGGTATTTGAAGACCACATATTCACTAGGACCAGGAGACAACTGGGCTGGCCATCAGCTCTGCTGTTTTATTACCTGCAGTCTTAATTGTTCTTCACCTTGATTCCAGCAGTCCAGCAGACTGATCTGTGCATCTGCCTGTATTTTGGAAACACATCTAATATCTTTGTTTGCAAAACAGATTCCCATTCAGCTCGATTACAGTTCCACTACTCTCAGCTGACACATGAGGAGAGAAAATTCTCCACACAAACAAACCCTAGACTTTATGGTAAAACAGGTACCTGCTTTAGAGTACTAAAGAACCTAATCCTAAACAAGGATCCGTATATATTGTATTTCTCTGATTTGAGCTGTTTGGAAAAGTTCTTGGGCATAATGGGTTGATGTCCACCAAAAAATAATAATAAAAAAATAAAATAAAATAAAAAATTAGTTAATTTTCTACTTGCTGTAAGTTTGTTCACGTAACTCCCATGAACATTTGCCCCATCTATGTTAATTTGTCTGGCATCCTTCCTATGAAGAGAGTGATATTTTTGTAGTCCATTTTATTATTTTTATTTTTCAGCTAAATCATAGGAATTTTAAAGCAAATCTCATCATTTTAGGTCCACCAGATTCCAAAAGACTTCCTAGTGGCAGACACAGGCACATTTTGACTTAGCTGGTATTTTCTGGGTTCTTACTTTTTTGGGGGTTTGTTTCTTTGTTTTTAGTTTGAACTGGTTAATCAGGAACACTGAGAAAAACATCTTCTCATGCCTGTTAGTGCAACAGCAAACGAGAAGAAAGTAAAAAAATATTTATTTTCTATATGGACAAACCCATAACACTGATGACCCCAGGCTGCAAAGGTATTTGAGAAGTGCCTTTAAAAGGAACCAAAATTGGTGTCAGAAGTGACAGGTGTCTCTACCTGCTGCCCAAACCCATCCCTGGAAGTGTTCAAGGCCTGGCTGGATGGGACTTTGAGCAACCTGGTCCAGTGGAAAGTGTCCCTGTCCATGAAAAAGTCAAGCTTTAATGTCCCTTCCAACCCAAATCATTCCATGATTCCATGATACTCATCCTTTGTGGTTATCACCCCCCTGTGCAACCTGCAGCATGTTTATTAACCCAGCCATCCTGGGAGATTATTGTTACAAAAAGGTTCTTGGTCACAGATAGTTTAAGCCAAATGCCAAATTATCCTCTTGCACTGCAAATTCCTCTGGATTTGAAACCAGGAGTAGAAATATTTCCTGATGTGGCTGGAGCACAACGTGCCAGCCTCACGCTCCAAGAGCTCCAGATGAACAGGAATGCTGCCATTGTTTTTTTCTGGGAGAAAAAGTGCTTTTAGTGAGTAGCTGTCACCTATTTTCAAATAAAAGGACCACATACAAAGGAAGAAAGAGAAAGGAATTCTACAAAGAGTGTTAAGTTGTACCTCATGGGAGTTTGTCATAAGCTGATGCATTAAAAAAACTTTATATTAAAGCACACATTTATTTTCCATACCTCAGAAGGCATTAATAAGAACAAAAGGTCTTACCCAAGCCACATTATGCAGGTCCTTATAAAATTCTGCATTTCTGGGGTAAAACAGATTTAAACCAGACTGGCCAACCAGCAAATTTGGAGAGGGTGAATATTACCAACAGGAATCCAGAGCCAGCTCCAGCCAAACATGATGGAAACAGCAAATTTGAAGAGGTGAATATGAAAGACATTACCAACAGGAATCCAGAGCCAGCTCCAGTCAAACTTGATGGAAACATAACCATCATTTCACACTGTCTACAGCAAGGGATAAAATGCAACACCCATGAAAGCCCCGAAGTCCCAACACCTTTTGAGGCACCTCTGCACATCCATGTGCTTTGGAAGCCTCACAGATATGACAGGCCTGACCCAGGATGACCCAGCTTGAAGAGAGGGGAAAAATTTTAAAAAATAAAGATGTGCCTGTGAACTGTGCAATGGTGAAGGCAAACAGCTCATGTGAAAAACACACTGTGGTGACTTATTATGTTTTCAATTACCAACGGAGCGAGCAGGGTTTGCTCTGCCGGTCAGCGGGGTTTGGAATGAGCCTCTCACCACCACTCCTCTGGGCTCTGCCTTCGAGGAAGGGCTCAGGCCACTGCCCAGCCCCCTGCCCAGCCCAAGCAGCACTCAACAGCCTGTTTTTTGGGGAGGAAATCAAAGAGATTTCTGCCAAACCGGTGGGTGAGCAAAGCAGTTGCTCCCCTTTGTCCCACTGGCTGAGTGCACACTCGTATGTCCCCGCGTCACCACAACTCTGTTCCACTCATGTAGAATCACAGAATGATACGAAAGACTGGGTTTGAAGGAACCCTAAAAATCGCCTAGTTGCAACTCATGCACAGGGGTGTCACCCACTAGGTCAGGTCACTCAGGGCCCATCCAACCCATTCATCACCCTCTACTCAAAAGGAGAATTTTGTGAGCTGTAGGTGCTGTTTCAATACATAAAATAGCAGGCAAAAATCCCTTATCTCAGCTTCTTGCCCCCAAACACCCAAAAACAGAAGCCCTGGCTCCTCCTCTTTGCACAAACACCCCAAACCACAACAAGAACAGGTAGAAATATAAAACTGTAGCCAAGGTAATGCAGCCAACAAAATTCTCTTATTTTTAACTCAGTAAATACACAAAGCATATGAAGCAAAAATAAAGCCAGTTAACCTAGGCAACATTAGCTCTCTTAAATAAAAATTCATCCAACTTCATCTCTAAATTTCCCAAACATCTTCCTGAGCACCATGGCCGGGCAGTGCCACTGTAATTAAGCACGTTTTTGGGAGCAAGTGCCCCCGTGCAGGAGGCAGCAGAGCCCCTGGCCACAGCCCTGAGCCTGCCACCAGTAGCTTTTTGACCCAGTTCTGTCAATGTACCTATTGTAAATGCAAAATCCTTCTTCGGATTTGAAGCAGCAGCCACCTGCACAAATAAGGCTGGGTTATAACTCTGTAACCCAATACAAGCACTGGAAGCTTAAAAAGTTTGTATTCCAAAAAGCACTTCTGACCTCTTCCTTAAAAGTTCACTAATCACTTTTAATTCATAATTTATTTCCTCTTAATATACTTGCTTTATGTAATGCCCCCCTTTCTCCCCTCCCCTTCCTCTCCTCCTTTCTTTTTTCTGGAAGTTCCCCAGGAGAAAATGGTATTACACAACTCCCTTGATTAACTGGAAATGAAGCTTTTCCCCCTCGGTAGTCGCGATTTGGTAGAGTTTCCAGGACATAAAGCACGGCCCAGAGTGCTGAAAGGCAGAGAGACGTGGGTGGAAGTGATCCAAAGGCCCTTAAAGTGATGGGGGTTGATCTTGGTGGTCCCCAGCGCAGAGCTTTGTAAGGCTCTGCCTATTTATCAGTGGGTTAAAAAAGTGCAATATTACCATTCTTCTTGTTCCTCTGTATTTTGACTGCACACAGTGGCACCCTAATGTATGGCAATGCAAGATATAACTGAGACTGTGCTGGTAACATTAAAAAAAACTGAATAAAAACCATGCTCCTAATTAAAATAGCTTTGTATAACAGGGAAAGGAGACTTTGCAGGGGAAGGAGGAGCTGTGACAACTTCGGCTGCCTTGGCCACGCTGACACCTCCCTGCCCACAGAAGTTTAAATCACTTTGGTGGAAAGCAGCTGGGAACGGGGTGTTTGGGAGGCAAGACCTCACCTGCAGTGACAGAGGTGTCACCCCGTGCTGCACACAAGGATTTACCTACCCTGGCCCATCTGCTCCTGGATGAGACCCCGTGAATTATCTGTGCCTCTGAAAGCCAAACAGATTTTTTTGGGACAGCATGGTTAAGTGCTGCACAACATCTCAGACTTCTGGGTGTTTTATCCCTCTAAGGAACAGAAAATTCTGCAAATCCAGTGTAATAGCAACACTGAAAACTCCACCACTCTTGTGTTCTGCAAGCACAGGGCAGGCAGGATGGGCAGAGCCACCTTGTCACCCCAGCCCCTTTCCCATGCACAGCCCAAACCTGCATTTTGCAGGCAGGTGACATCCCATAACCCTGCTTCTTTAAGGGACAGGATGAATTGGGCCACATCCCAATGGCACAGGCAAGGGCCAAGGCTCTATTCACACTGACTCGAGGGACACAACATGTACCATGCCTTTTAAAAATCAAAAAGGGAGAACTCCCAATTTCCATTTCCAGCCTCCTGCAACAATGCTGTGCCCTGCTGTCAAGGAACGTGTGAATAAATTGAGGAAAGAAGGTTAAAGAAGCCCAAGGGAATAGGAGTCCCTTTTTCTTTATTGCAGTTAATTTTGACAAAGGCTCTTCTGTTTCCTCTCCTCCCCGCACCTTTTATTTTTGGGAAGGGCTTCGTGCCAAGCTGCATTATTCCTCTTCACCATGGTACTGCCATGAAACCCGCCTGGTATGTTTGCCTGAAAATCGCAGGTTTTCACAGAAATTGTTTTTATCTCAACAACTACTCCCTTTGTCACCTCAGACATGAAAAGAGGAGGAGAAAGACTCAGGCTCAAATCCCATCCCAAAAACAAAGCACCCATGAAAAAGCACCACGACCTTCCAAACCCACCTCCCAACAGGGCAGAAACCCTCCAAAAACCCTTTTACCACCTCACTCACAACACCAGTGCAACTGCAAACCCATGAGAGATGCTGTGCACAGCCTCAGTTTGAAACACTGAGGCCTGGGAAAAAAAAAAAAAGCATCCCATTGGTGGGATTGTTTTGAAGTATTTTTGAAGTGGAAATAGTTTCTTTTCTTGCAGCCCATCGTGGCAACCGGAGCCCTCTGGCTCCTGTCAGCAAGGCAGGAGCTCCTCAGGGGTGTCCTCTATTTCCAGCCTATTTACTGCTCTGCTGAGAAAGCAGCCTATAGATGCTCCAGTTCTCAGATTGGGGACTTTGGAGGGACTGGGTTATTCAACAGACCAAGCCTTTCTAAACACTGTCAAAGGAGTGATTTGATGCCTTTCAGTGCTCACCATACAAAACGCTGAAAGACCAGCGGACTTCAAAAGCCGCAGGAGCGGAGCTGGAGTTTGGCAGGAGTTCATTAGCTGCCTGTGTCCTTCTGTGTGTGGCTTGTAATTACATGCAGACCCGGTGCCAAATCCTCATCTACTGAGGGGCACCAATTAACGTGCTGCTGGATGATTCACAGGTAGCTAATGTCGAGATTTATACACCCGGCGCGCCAAACAGCCCATGCTTTTTTAATATTATTATTAATTATTATTATTATTTTAAGCTGGCCATTTTTTCCCTCTTTTCAAGCTATCATATAAAAACAAGGTTCTGACAGTAAAATTGGCATTGTCCAGCCTGTTCCCAGGGCCACACGCTGGTGAGTCTGGTCCTGCTGACACCGTGTACCACATCTGCAGGGAAATGCTCATCTCTTGGAGCATGGGCCAAGGGATTGCAAACCACCTGCTGTGTCTTCCCTTTGTAAAAAGCAGAGGTTTTCTGCTCCAAGGAGTAAAATTATAAAGTTGAGGTGCCATTTGCACTCTAAACTTGGCTTTCCTGCTGCTTGCACCCTCTTACACCTACAGGTAGCAAAACAATAACAGCACAAGCTTTAATGCTTTTTTTTAAGAGCAGATGGGGAAGCTGAGGAAGCAGGTAACTAAAAGTGATAATTTATTTTTGAAGGGGAAATGTACACAAAACTGCATCTCCTGTAGGAAAATGTAACAGTTGTTAGTTTCTCTGACAAAAGACTAAAAAAAAAACCCACAACAAAAAAGAGCCTTTCTTCTCTTACTTGAAATCTGCATCCCTTTGCCTCTCGTACTGGAGATCTGCATCCCTTTGCAGCCAGCTGGCTCCCAATGCAGCCCTTGGCAATTAAAACCTTGGGAAGTCAAACACAACAGCATGGAAGTGAGCCTTTTGTTTTCCTGTTTTGTCATTCCTGTCTTGTGTTTGATCCCAAGATTTCTCAGGCTGGAGGGAAACCATGGGCACCGTGGAGCATCTTGGCATTGGCTGGGCACAGCTCCCCAGGCTCACTGGTTTAACTCTGCTGATGTTTTTCCCATGGGGAGCATGGAGACCCAAGCCTCATCTACTTCTGCTTGACTTCCTATTTTCCAAAAAACACTGCAGGACAACAATTCCAGGAGGGCTGCAAGTACAACCCAACGCTCGCACTGCTTTATCCCTCTCTAATAAACCTTTCACTGCATTTGACACGATGCAGGTCTTGTCCAGCAATGAAAGCTTTCCTGCTTATCAGGAGAATTTTTAATCAACCAACAGGGAAAACACGGCCTGACATTTTATTGCTTCCTTGTGCTTTGCTTTTCGATGTTTAGGTTTCTTCCAGCCCTTACTCTTGCTAATCTCTTTAGCCAGGGATCAGTGGAAAGCCTCAAGTTTTCCATGCCCAGCAGCTTCCCCAGATCATTTGGAGTCAGGGCAGGCAGAGGAGCGTGGGGACAGTGGAGGGTTTATGGTGGGATGAAGAAGAAGGCACCAAGCTCTCCATTCACTGCAGGTTCTGGAACAGGGTTTTGTCCTGGCCACAATTACAAAACAACAAACAGCGTCTGTGGGGAAGGGTCATAAGAAGTTCAGCTTTCCTCTATTAAAACCATCTGGTGCCTATAAAAAGCCCCAACTGGTTGGTTGGGATGGTTGGTAGCACCTCCTCCCTGCTCGGCTCTTCCTGGCACCTCATGGGAACGCGGTGGCACCAGAGGTGTCACGGTGAGGGACAGGGCTGCCATGGGAACAGGGGGCCTGGCAGACACCCCTCCCTCTACACCCCTCCTGCTGCAAAGAAGGTGCTCCAGCATCCACCTCATTTCACTTCTTATCTGAGCCAGAACTTCTTTACGAGGTGCCTGTCCCCTCAGGAACGCCGGCTCCTGCCACAGTGCCCTCAGTGAGCCCCTGAGAGGGCTGAGCAAAATAAAACATCTCTGTGAGGCCTGCGTGGGACCCTGCACAGGGTTTCTCCAGGTCACAGCCACCAACGGGTCCCCCTCCAGCATCAACAGTGAGAGGCACCGCCAAACCTGCAGGGGATGGGAACCTTTACTACAAAAAAAAAAAAAAAAAAGCAACAACAAAAAACCCTAAACCTCTCCTTTGTTTCCAACAGAAAAAAAAGAAAGGGAGGGGGAAAAAAAAAAAAAAAAAAAAAAGGAAAAGAAAGGAGAGGAGAGCTTAGAGCCAGTTCCCCAGCCTGTAACACAAAACCAGGCTGTGCTGGGAAACCTTACACCACGCAGCATCCAGCTCATGTACTCCTGCTCCGCTCGCCGCCTCCCGGATGCTTCCCCAAGCCCAAACTGCCCTTGAGAGAAGCCAAGCCTCAGCCTCTGCTGAAAAGCCTCTTTGTTTGGATTCCCTTTCCAAATCAGCGTATCCTGAGATTGAACTCCCTTCCACCCCTCTGCAGGGCTTTTTAATGTTGGGATGCCTTTGGCAGCAGCCAGATCTGCCAGCAGGTTTGCGGTCCCGTAATAGCGCTCAGCCCGCGGAGCCGGGGCACACTCAGCACGAGGAACTTTCTCCACGATAAAGGAGAGAAAGGCAAGGAACAAGAAAGTATTGCAGAATTACTTCAAAAGATCCTTTAATCATGAATTGTGAACAGAGGAGCTAAGTTCTCCTTAATTAAACAATAGCTTTAATCAGCCTTCAGTAGCTGGCATTACTCAGAGGGTGGGGAGGCCCTGGCACAGGGTGCCCAGAGAAGCTGTGGCTGCCCCTGGATCCCTGGAAGTGTCCAAGGACAGACTGGACAGGGCTTGGAGCAGCCTGGGATGGTGGAAGGTGCCCCTGCCCATGGCAGGGGGTTGGAACAAGGTGAGTTTTAAGGTCCCTTCCATCCCAAACCACTCCACTGTGTGACATTAAGGCACACCAGTGTGCTGAACATTTTATCTTTGTTAAACTGGGATAATATAAAGGGAAAAAGGAATAAGGGGATAAAAGAAAACCAGACAAGGCATCAAAGAAACCCAAACACGAGGTCTGGACCACGCACACATCACCAAGAGGGTCTGACTCCAAGCCTCCAGTACAACCCCGAGGCCATCACTCACTGAGGCCTTCAAGACAGGCCTCAAGTCCATCACTCACTCTACACAGGAATAAAGTGCAATTTATTGCACTGCCCACCCATTCTGCCAGCTCAGGGCACAATTGTGCTACATCCATACAGCCCCTGACAAGCAACGGGGGTCTCCTGTGTCCTTTGGGACTTGCAAATGTCCCAAAATCCTGCGTTCCCACAAAAGGCAGGGATATGGCACTCGCAGAGCAGGATCTCTGCTCTAGCACTGACCCTGCTGAGACCCCAAACAGCACCTCACAGAAAACACAGCAAGGAAGTGTTAATGAGAATATCAGCCTGACACCTCACCCTGAAACCCTGAAACCTCTTCTCCAAAACCAGCCTCAGTCACAGGATTGAAGCAATTTCACAGGGGAAGAAGATGTTTTTCACTTGCAGGCAGCTTTAGTTTACTTCAGTGTTACATCTTTCCCTGTGAAAGCAAAACCCTGAGCTTTAAGCAGGTGCATTTTCAGGCTCTGGACCCAATACCCACTTGTGGCAGAAAACTTCAGCAAGAGCAAAAGCGAAGTACCTGTTGTTATATCCACAATCCTGGTGTATCCCAAACACTACCCCACTTGTCTGGCAATTTCAAACATGCTGCAAGCCTAGATTCTGCAGTGGCTCTGAGAGTTTTACACACTGGAAAATTTCTTTGTGCCCGTGGTGATTTATCAAAACAGGCTTTCTCCAAAATGCTATCTGACTTTTCCTTGGGTTTTGCATTTGACGAAGATTTATACCAGCTCAGTCAGAAACATAAATGCCACAAAACTTCTCCTTTAAGGAAAAAAAAACCAAACCACCCAACCCTCACAGCCCAATGCTTTGGAAATGCTTCCACATGCTAATCAGCCTCCTATTCAGTTCGAGACTGAATAGGACTCCAACAATGACAAAGAAATACGCTGAACCTATCCCACATTTCATCCCCTTCACTCAAAATGTTGCTGTTACCTTGGTTTTCAGCCGCTTTGTGGGAGCTGCAGCAGAATGACAGCTGCATGCTAAAGCTGCAGGGATGGTCAAGAAACCAGGAGTGCTGGATGAAAAAATATCTGGCCCAGACTACACAGGGAAAAAAGGGGATTATTTGATGAGATAGTAACTGATGCTGCGAATTTTTCTAAGACTTAATAAGAAAAAACTACAAAAAAACCCCTGAGTCCTCTACAAAAAGTACAGCCTCTTGTGGTCAAGCAGCAAAGGGAACTTACTCTCAGCCTGGCAAGTATGAGTAGGATAAAAGCCCCTCTAAGCCCTTCCCTTTGAGAATCATCCATTTTCGTTATGCATTATCAATTGGCAGATGCCTCAGTGCAGCTTTTCTCCACATCCTTAACCTGAAAAACTCCAGCTCTTATTCTGGGAAAGGACAAGCCAGCTCCTGCTGCAGTGGGTGAATCCAAGGTTGCTTCCCTTTTCTGCAGAACATGGAAGCACCAGAACAGAGGCACCTGGGGATGTTTTCCTAGGAATTCGGGTGGGAAGCTCCAGGACAGGTGCACACATGTCCTAGGGACACACTTCAGCCCAAGCCCTGGCAGTCACAGACTCCTCCACAGTTGCTGAGGATGTGATTTCAAGATACTTCGGGAGGCCTGGCAGGAGCACTGAAGTTTGCAGCTCCAAAGGGGAGTTCAGGAAGGAATCAGAGGCATCTCAGTAGCTCTGAAAGCCCCACTGGGCACCTGGGTGCCTCTGTACTGGAAACACTGCCTTCAAAGTGTGCCCTCGCCGGGCTCCAGCGCCTGCCCACGCACCGAGGAGATGCTGCTCCTTCTGCTCCCTGTCTCCCTAGATTAGAAACTCCCAGAGGCACAAACCTCCCGTGACGTGCCTGGGCAGGACCAAGGGCAGCACAGCCTGGCACAGGGATCCTCGGCCCAGCACTTGAATTCACGGAGAAGCAGCTCCCCCAAAAAGCAAGGGCCATCTGATCGGCGATCAAAGAGCCGCTCCAGAAACCTGCTAACACCAAACTGATTCACAGCTATCGACTTCAAAGGAGTTTTGCTGCCTGCCATCAGCTCGCCAGCCATCCAAAATTACTCCCTGAGCATCTCTCAGAACACAAATGCACCCAGCGGTTACTGACCAGACCTGCTTATCAGCATTTTACCATGCTGTTTGTGACTTTCCCTTTGGAAAGTAGCACTTTGAAGGATGGTGGGCCTTGCAGAAAAGCCTTGGAAGCTCTCAAAATGCTTGGGATGTGGGAGTGGTTGCCATGGCCGCTGTGCTGCTGCAAAGACCAGAGCAAAGACTTTGCTGTCAGCTGGGTGGGAATGATAACCAGGGCTGGGCTGGCTGCTCCCTCCAGGCTTAAAGGAAAGCCCACCACACCACCCCTCAAAAAAATCATAAATAACCTGCTGAGTGTCAAGGAGACAGGAAGCCCAGACCCCATTTGGCACATTGGCTTTCAAATTCACTGGCTGAGCACTTGGAGGATGTGATGAGGTCTCAGCTGCACAGGCCCACATGCTGAATTAACAGAAATGTAATTAATATCTGTGTGCAGTGCCTGCAGGGGCACTGCTGGCTGGTCAAAAATGGCAGTCATTTTTTTGTGATTTTACAGGTGAAAGCAGCTCATTTCTTCTTTTGTGCAGCACCAGACTGACACTGCTGGGAAACAGAAGTTCTCTGAAGGAGTAGCATTTCTTCCAAAAGGGATGGCTGCCCAAAACATCTCACCAGTAGCTTTCACTTCTTCTCTTTAAAGCCATGGAAAGAAGAACCACTCTGTTCTCAGCTCCAGCGGCCAGCGAAGATGATGAGGCACCAAGAGGTGCAGTCTGACACCTGTAAGTTCCTGAAGCAGTGAAGGGCAGCTCTGTCCCACAGCCACCTCTGGTGTGCAGGGCAAGGGGTGGGTGACGCCAACTGCCCCAGCCTCAATTTGCTGTGTTTTCCAAGCTGTGCCCACTGGTGTGTTCTATCAGAAAGCCTGGAGGCACTTCCCCTTCTCAGTGCTACATTCAACACACTTTCACATCTTTCTGGAGAAAGGGATGCAAAACTGTGGGAATGCAGCAGAGGATTTTAGGCATTCTCTGTTGACTCAGTGTCACCACCACTGTCAGACCAAGCTCCATCTGGGCTCTGGCTGGCAGCCCCAGCCTGGCCCTGATGGAGGGCACCATGTGCTCAGAGAAGACGAGGTCGTGTGCGGATGCAATTCTGTTCCAGGGCTGCGACAGGAACACGCAGCACAAAGGGCACAGGCATTTTCAGAGCACCACAAGCTCTGGAGTTAAATTACATGTTCTGCCTGTAACCTGACTTGATGCAGAGTCTGTTTTCAGCCCTCTGTCTCCAAAACATCCAACACATGTGAAAAACAAGCCCACTTACGTGACTGACTCCAAAGCATGATGTTCCATAGGACTTTCTGATACTTCCAAATCTGCCGGGACAAAGCTAATTTTCAAACTCATTCATGCATTCCCTCGGTAACAAACTTATGCTTAAGGCTTGCTTTCAAACTGTTTGCATCAAAATCCAAGCGAAGACACTTCAAATTCCCTGGGTTTTGTGGCATTCTGCTTCCTCAGGTCAAACTGGAGGAGCAGCTTCTGCTGATCACGATCCCACTGTTGCAACTGAGCCCTTGCGTGCAGCTAAGAGGCAAGAAGGGACTCTCCAATTTCCCAACAGCTGCTCCAACACATCCCTGGGAACAGACACCCAATCCACACGAAGGAAATTTCCACCTGCTCCAAAACTGTGGAGCAGGTAGTGCCCCTCCAAGGTGGATGTCACGGGGGAGAGTGAAACGGAGATGGGGTGGCTTTGAAAGGGATGCAAATGTCCTCCTGAGAAAGAGGCCCACTGACCCATGAAGAGAAGTGACACACGGGGCACCTTCCTCCCAGCTTTTGGCAAAACCCTCCCAGCTGAGGTACCTGGAGAGGCGGATGGAAGGCTGGCCACAGGCCGGGCCTCCAGACACACTGGCAAGGGGGGAAGCACGGAAGCGTGTTCAGAAAACTGACTTCAGGCTTTTGTAATTACAGGATAAGTGCTGGATTACTTAAATTCACCTCTTTCACTGAGGTTTTATCTTTCTCCCTTCTGAGCACTTTTTTTTTCTGTTTGTTTGTTTGAAATAAGAAACCTGACCCATCGGAAGAGCCGAACAAGGAGCTAAGACAGAGCAAAAAGGAAGAAATGTAAATAATAATAATAATGATAATAATAATAATAATAATAGAAATATATATATATATGACAGCACTCATACAAAACCCCAGCTGGCAGGGGGGAAAGCCACATCCTGGGAGGGGGTTTCCCCGCTTCCTTCCCCTGCTGGGACCCAGCCCCTTGGGATGCCAGGGAAGCTGCCGTTCCCAGCGCCCGCCGCGCGTGTGTGGACGCTGGGATAGGAGGGTTTAAAGGCTGCTGCCTTTCCCCACGCTGCCTTCAACAGGCAGGCCCTTGTTCCAGGCCGGGAGACCACAACGGTCCCTTCTGGATTACTATGGATGAAGTGGGAGCATTGTATGAGGGGAACGGGAGGACGGAGCCTGCTCCGCCAGAGAGCCACGCAGCAGAGCCGGGCCCGGGCCTCCCGCTCTTTGAAGGCATTTCAGGCAGAGATGGAGCCACACAAACACCCTGCCTATCTCAGATGCTGGAGAGGGGCCCTGCTCTGCCAGAGGTTCCCCAGCTGTGGTATGCAAACCATTTTTGGGTGGTACACGGAGCACACGCATCTGGAGAGGCACCACCAGCCTGTATCCAGACAAACAGAGTCAGACCAAAGCAGCCGAGGAAAGGTATGCATATTAAATCGAGATTTAAAGGGTATAAAAATAATCCGTTTGATCTGGGAGTGATGTTTATATTATTTGCCGTGCTCACTACAAACAGACAATTAAAAAAATGTCGTCTGCTGTAATTGTGATTCCCATCTCCTGCCTGTCTCAGCAGCAGGTACACAGGATTCAAAGCACTCCTGGCCATGAAGCAGTTGCACGTAATTCTGCTTTTCCTGGAGACACATCTTCAGGCTGGCCAAGTTCCACCAACTCGGGGAAGCCAACAGATTTATACCCCTGAGGACTCGGTCTGCCATAGGCACAGCATTTCCTTGTTCTGCAATTAACACCTCAAGTATAATTGTCACTAATAATCTCTTTTTGATAGGTGGGTCGTCTTGTTTTTTGTTTGTTTGTTTGTTTTCACAAAGCAAATGCAGAAAAAGTGGATTTCAAACACTCCAGAATATTTCTCTCGCCTTTACTTCCAGTCATCTTTGGCTCCTTTGGTCTTTCAAGGGAGGCACAACAGATGGGTATCACACTTTAGGTGCTGACTGTTGGTTCAATAAGAAGATTTTTCAGGCCCAAAAAAAAAAAAAAAGCTCCTTTACACAACAACCCCATGCCAAGGTGCCACTTCTGCCAGCCTGCCTTTGCCAGAGCTCCTCCAGAGCAGCCATCCCTGGCCAGGAGCTCGCTGCCACCAGGACACCCTACAGCTGTGGAGTGATACATAAACATGAAGGAGCAAACCCCACCTAGGGATGCTCCAGACACGATGATGACTCTCCACCCACGCAGCTTCTCCCGTGTGGTGTGGGCTCAGGCCTCCCCGACACGGAGGAGACAGAGCGTGGAGAAGGTGACACCGAGGGGTTGGGACTGTCCAGCTGCCTTGGAACAGCCAGGTCTTGCTGTCCCTTGCTGAAAACAAGAAATGGTTGGCTCAGCATCTCCTTCAGGTGCATAGGAAGGTGTTACCTGTGCGACAGGTGAGTGCTGAGCACTAAAAATAAAAACAACAGCCCCAACCCAAACAAAGCGAAGTTGCTTAGCTCATCACATCCAGCTTTACACCATCCAATAACTCTAACCTCACCCCTCATCTCCAATTCCTCCCACTCTACTTACACTTCAATGACAATCCCAGGCCTGTTTTCACCAATTTTTGTGATGAAGCGACAGGGCCCCTGGCAGAGCTCAAATCCTTCTTGCTCCTCAGAGCTGGAGGACTACACAATTTTCTACATAGAAGAGGAAAGTCAAGAGTAATCTAAACTGTTAGCCCAAATTATAAGATTATATCCCCACTTACATAAACATGTCAAGGTCCAGCTAGCATAAATATTTACTTTCAAAGTTCATTTTAGCATCAAGCTCGGTGCAGGAGATGCCAAATTTGTGAGAAGGCTGCAGAGATATTAAGGTTGTAAGAGGTTTATCCATCTGTTGCTTCAAAAAACCTCCCCAAGGCAGTAAAACTTGTGTTGTACAGATTAACTGGGATTGACAGAAGAGAGAAAATTAAATTAGAGGCAGAAAAGAAGAAGGGCAGTAAATTATGTGCAGTTTACATCCCACCAGCCTGAAACATATGCTCCCATAAACCAAATTTCCACAAGCCTCAGAAGCAGGTATGCCAGATGAAATCCTTCTATTTTATGGCACAAGCAGGACTTTTTGGAAGCTGTTTTACCTGCACAGGCTGCACAAATACAAGCTACTGAAGACCCTCATCTGCCCTATCACCCTTGCTGACACAATCTTCCGAGATTAAACGCCTGACTTAGCACCCGTCAGCAGAGCACATTTGTTTGCTCAGAGCTTGCTGAACACCGGGAGTCCCTGTCAAGGGAAAACAGCAAGTCTGAGAGGAGTGAATTTAACCCTAGGTGCTGCATCTGTGGGGCCAGGCTCCCAAATGTCCCACCTCAAGGGTCGGGGCAGGAGGCCTCTCCCCACCTGGCCACATCTCGTGCATCAGAAGGAGGTTTGGTGGTTGTTGCAGGACAGCAAAACCCCACGGCACCAGGGAAAGTTGCCCCTTGAGATCTGCACCAGCCAGGGTCACCCCAGCTTTCCCAAATAACAGCTCTAAGCTCCAGGTAGGAGGTGCAGGAAACTCCTGGCAGAGGGATGGGCTGAGGATGATCAGATGAAGGTGGAGCGAGGTCCACCCATCACGCCTCTTGTTTTGCTGCTCAGAGAGCTCCTCACCGCTCTACAAAGTGAAGACACCAACCAGCTCAGCAGGGGGAACTTCAGACCCGCCCAGAGCCCCTCAATGACATTTTCAGATGTTTTGCAGTGATCAGGAGACAGGGACAGGGCAGCGGGGACTCCTCCACACCACCGAGCTCGCCTGCGGCCCTAACAATTTCAGGAAGCATCTTCCAATTCTCCAAACAGAGCCCTCCCAAGAGGAGGAAGCAGATGGAGAAAGTTATTTTCCCCCCCTTGCATGACCTGCTTTAATAAATGCACACTCAGTTCTTTTCTGCCTTTTTCACTGAGCTAAGCACAGGCACGGAACTTCTGGGAAGTTCACAGCGATCAAACCTCTTGTTCATGCAAGAGCCCAGGGGCTTCTGAGTGCCAAGGGCACTCATTAGAGGAGTGGGCTGGTCATTCAGCAACATCCAGCTCCCTGTCAGCTCAACTCGAGCTGGAAATGCAGGAGAAATGGAGGGTCTGGTCCAGTGGATCTTAGTCCAACCCCCTCCACCACCCACGGGCTCCTGCCCACGGCTCCATGACCCTGCTCCCCAAAAAAATAAGATAGAAATCTTCCTCTTATGCATTTGTTATCAAGATAACCATTGTACTGCTTAAGGATGAAAGACAAAAGTGGATCTTTCTAACTACCTTCACCAAATTAAAGCTGAAGGAAGCTCCTGATAGCTCGGCTTTACTAATTCAGACTTTCTTAGATGTTTATGATAATTGTCTTCTGGGTAATTTGTTTAAATTTGTGTGTAAACAAAGGGTTTGTACACATCTACAGCCTCACAGAGAGCGTGTAATTTCTGAAAAACACTTCAGCCATAGTTCACTCATGAAAAGAGTTTTCTCCCCTCAGAGAAAACCAGTTCAAGGCTGAATTATGGCACTACCTGCAGCAGGAGCCAGTGCAGCGTCACAGGCCTCTGCAAATCAAATGGCCAGTTTTAATATTTCCTAAAGTGGTCCTCAAATGAGAAAAAGCCTTCTGTTTCCCTGCTTCTCTGAATGTCTTCGGGCAGCTGCTCAAGAGGCGTAACTCATTTGACTGCACTGGAGGCCACTGGCCATGTGCCCACATGCACCAGCACAAGACCTCTGCTGGTCCCTCCACCTCAGAAAAAGTCACTTTTTCACCCAATTCTGCTCCTCATTATCTTACATAGAACTTTTTTTTTTTTTCCCCCACTAGGTGTGTAAATATCCATCAATTTGTACCTGTCCAGCTTTCTCTTATAGGAAGAGCTTAGCTAGGGCACCTTTTTTCCACTTGTCAAGTGGTTTTGGGGGGATTTTTGGACAAGAAAATGGGAATCAAGTGCTTGGAAATGATCAACTCATAGCCTTCCCTAGCAAAAGGCAGAGGGAAGAGCAAGCCAAGCCTCCCGTGAGTGGGGCAGATTTCACAGCAACTCATGGCCAGTCACCCACTGGCCAGTCCCACACTCCTGGTCCGGGTGTATTTGCAAACACACATCACGGGCTATCCATCCCCAAACACACATCATGGGCTCTCCATCCCATAATCATCTCCCTCACCATGTCCCACCCATGCTCTTCACCTGCCAGTGATCAGCCAGATCTAAACTTTCCTTCAGCTATTGCATTCATGCCCTTACTTTTAAATGCTCCTCACCCTAAAAAAACCCCAACAAAACGACAACGAAGAACCCCAACAAAAACCCTTAAACAAGCCAACTCTGGTGTTTACATCCCGATTTCCACCTGTAGCAACCTGAAACAAAGCAACAATCACTGGGGTTTTTTTTGCCATATCACATTATTCCCTGCTGACAATACTTCCCAGTGATGCTTGATAAGTCCTGTTTACCCAAACCAGCACAAGTAGAATAACACATGTCAACCAACTGCTTTTTCATTTAGGACCCTTAGCCCAGAGAAGGGGAAGCAAACCCTTCTTTCCCCATTCAAATAGCACCTACTCATGCCAGGAATGCCTTAAGTTAAGAAAACCTGGGTAAATAAAAGTTTAAAAGTTCTGACTCCTAGGAGCTGTTTTACTATGAATTCGACTTTTTGCTTAAATGAGTGAGGCAAGTCCAGCTAGTTATGTTTCTACTTATATAAGTTTCATATAAGGGATATCAAGCATTTTTATTTTTTCCAGATCTGAGAAGATGAAGCTTTCTGCACTGGCCCCTATTCTTGTGGGAATATGAAGAGAAAACCATGCCTCTCCTCCTAATGTATTAGTGCCCCCTAATATACACCAGATGATCAATAAACTGCATAAAAATTAAATCAAACTGACAGTCTTTAAAAAATGGGCTCTAAGCAGAAACAATTGTTTTAAAGACTGTGGTGTCTGGAGTATTAAACTCACGTGCTGTTGTGTTATTAATCTCTTTGTTGGAAGCCAGTTGATTTCCCCTGCCTGTGTCTGTCAATTAAATATTCAGCATCGCAGCCACAATGGAAGGGTTGATGTTTTGGAATGCAAAAAGTTTTTTTGAGACGCGCTGTTGACAGCTCCCTTCCATGCCACAGCATCTCCAGAACCCATCGCATCTCCGACAGCCGAGCAGGCAGGCAAACCCAAATCCGTGCCAGGGGCTGCGAGAGCGCTCCGGACTTTTTAAGGAGCGAGTTCAGCGAGGTGGGAGACGGAGAGGAGCGCTGGTAAAGCCGCCAGCAGAGCGACACAGTAACCAGAGCGGCAGGAGCTGCTATTTTCCATTATTACACCAAAACACGAGCGTAGAGCGCTGCCTCCACCTGGAGCTGGCCCCGGCGCCGCCGAGGTGCCGCTGAGGCAGCGCCGGGTGCGGGGCCCGTGCCGGGGGCAGCCCCGGGGCGCATCCCCGAGCCCACAGTGCCCCCTGCGCACCGCCCGGGCCGCTCCCCCACCTCCGGAGCGGGGGAAGCCGGGCAGAAACCGGAGCAAATCACCCACAACGGGCGGATCGGGGCGCGGGGGCGCCGAGCCCGGCTCTCCCCGCGGCGACC
>VXBU01001144.1:990108-1014877 GCA_013400315.1 Bombycilla garrulus | reverse complement strand
AAAAAAAAAAAAAACAACAAAAAACTCCTAAACTTTTCTCTCGCAGACCAAAAGGAGAAGGGAGAGGCCTCTAGCGTTCTTCCTACAGGAGTGCAGAGGGGAAAGGAAAACAACCAGCTGATCCAAGGCTGCAGGACTCCCGAAGGCTGGGAACGGTGCAAGGGGCAGAAAACTAACAACAAATAACTTTATAAGTGTTTTTCTCGGGTTTTTTTTTGTTTTGTTTTGGTTTTTTTTGTTTTTTTAATCTTCCTGCTCTCCAGCTCTGTCCCGTGTGCTGAGACAGGGGAGGGGACGTGATGTGTGTGGTACCCACCGAGCCCAGCGGGGCGACCCCGGGCTGAAGTTTTGGCTGTGCCACCCTGCCAGGCAGCTTTGGCCTCCCGCAGCAGCAACACCACCTCCATCAAATGAGTGTAATGGGTGAGGGATTGTTGAGTTGGTTAATCGGTCGTTTGGTCTAATTAAAAATCATCAAGGAAGTAAAGGAAAGGTTTCCCAGGAACCCGAGCTGGCAGGAGGGCAATGCTGTGCTCTGAGCAGGGGTGCAGGAGGTGTGGAGAGAGCTGCTGCCCCCGGGAACTGCTCAGGACAGTGTTTAACCACTTCTCCTCTTATTTTTTGGGTGCATTTGACCTCAGCCTCTCAGCGGTGTGCCGGCACGTTTCCCGCTGCACCCCTGGTGTTGCCCAGGCAGGGAGGGCAGGGAGAGCCCCCAGCGAGGGCACCCTGCCCCGCTGCTCCTCCCGGAGCTGCAGACTGCAGCCCGAGCATGGGGAGGGCGCCTGGGCCAGGGCAGGTTTTCCAGGAATCTGTTCAGACACATTCGTGGGCATACTGAGGCCAGCCTGGGAGGGAGGAAGAAAGTGAAGCGGCTGTTTTCAAATTTTACTTTTATACGTGCGGTGTAAAAAGAAAGGGGAAAACACACCTTGGACGTTCCCCCAATTTTTTCATTAAATGTCAGCGACGATATCAGGTGCCACCTCTCACCTTGCTGTTGAGGAGACTCTTTTGCACATTGTCACCCCATGGCACTGAATACAAAAACATCGCTTTTGGCCCAAAATTGTGCTAATCACCCACCCAGGGGACCAAGCTGCCTGCTGAAGGACACATCTCAAGGTCTCTCTGTCTTTCCCCTGAGCGTGACAGAGGTGTGGGTGCCTAATTTAGGCTCCTGTGTTGCCTGGAGCAAGCAGAAAGAATCTTCACGTGGGAATTCTCCACTAACTGTGGGCACACTGCCCAGCCCGGCTCATGTCCACTGTGGGGCCAAGCATCCACATTCCCCTCACCCTTCAGAGCCTGGCCCTGCCCAGAGGAGCCCACAGATTCCAGCAGCTGGCTCCATCCTCCCCACATCCCCAAATCTGCTGATTCCCTGGGTTAAATTCCATTTTGCGTTCAAAGCGAGGAGAAAAAAATAAACAAAAATTGAGACTTATCATTGTAACAGCAAATAAAAAGAAAAAAGAAAAGAGGCTTTCTTGTACTTTCAGGGAAATTGAAATTATGGTTTTGTATTTGCATTTACAAGACCCCTCAGGCTACTTATGTTTGCATTTTCATAACAAAAAGATTGTGCTGTTAATTGATGCAAGCCAGGGCACACAAATCTGAATCTTGGACAATTTCTTAAGGGAGCAGCAGCCACCACAATTGCATAGCTCCCATCTGACAATGGGTAAGTCAGCAGGGCCAAAAAGCAGTTTCTGTGCCTTTGTCAATAATATGCAGGAGATTCATTGGTCATAATTGTTTATTCATAAATGGAATTATCAAATTCACCATGCAACAATATCCTTCAAGACGTCAGCTTTTCCTTTCTCTTGAAATTCTCACTGTGGACTGAGGTTTTTCTTTACAGAAATGATTTGAACTAACTGAGTTTGTCGTACCAGTGAATTTTGCTGTGCATTTTTGGAGAAGGACTGATTTTCACCACCTTCCCACTCCAGCTGGACCAAACCTCCAGTAAACAAGGAATACGCTGATATGATTTCTGGGAAGGTCAAAAATTTGCTGTACCACTTGTTCTCTCCCAGATTTATTTCACAGCCCAGCAATTTGAAAAGAGGAGTTGAGTTTTATTCATTCAGTGTTGTAATTTTAAGAGAATCATCTCTTTCAGGATATTCCTGGAATGGGCAAAGGGGCAGGAACTTGTTACTGCCCTTTTTACCTTTGTATCAGTGGGACAGGACTGTGTGGAAACCTCTTCATGACACATCAAGAACTTCAAAATTGAGAGAAGGTTTTACTCACTCACCATGACTAGTCAACATGATCCCGGCCAAAGGGTATCTGCCAAAAAAAACACCCCAAGCCAAACCAAAAAACAACAGTAAAAGTGTTCTTGTATTTCCTTTTTTTCTTCCTTCTCCATAGAAGCGGGTGCTCTAGTGGGACAGTAAGGTCTGGTTTGGGGTGAGGAGCCCAAACCTCTTGCTTGAGAGGTTGTGAGAGCTTGTGTTTCCACCAGGTGCACAGGGTTGGTGAGGGGAGAGAGAAGGGAAGGGAGAAGGCTCCACGTTCTGCTCTGAGGCTTGAGGAAGTAGTTTATCCCACACATTATTTAACATAAAATAACTATTTGTTGGAGCAGGGAGTGAACCTGCAGCCTGCCCTTATGCTCCTGCTTACCCCATCCCGTTCTCCTTGGCCCAGCACAGCTTTAATGAATGAGTTCCAGCAGTGCAGCACTGGCTCTGGGGTGCACAGGGCTTGGCCAGCACTGTCCCCGGGCTCCTTGGCTGGGCAGGACGTGGCCCTGGTTCTCTGGGCTGCTCCACGTACAAGTGTAGAGTATCCCAGAATCCTGGAATGGTTTGGGTTGGAGGGGTAAAGATCATCTCATTCCCCACAGACAGAGACACCTTCCACCATCCCAGGTTGCTCCAAGCCCTGTCCAACCTGGCCTTGAGCATTTCCAGGGATGAGGCAGCCACAGCTTCTCTGGAAAACTTGTGCCAGGGCCTCAGCACCCTCACAGGGAAGAATTTCTTCCTCATACCTAATGTAACCCTGCCCTGCGTCAGTTCAAAGCCATTCCCCCTCCTATCACTCCATGTCCTTGTCCAAAGTTCCTCTCCACTTCTCTTGGATCCCCTTTAGGTACTGGAAATGGTTCTAAGTTCTCCCTGGAGCTTTCTCTTCTCCAGGTTGCAACTCTCCTGCTCTTCCTGACGTGCTGCCAGCACAGATGCTGTTGCAGAGCAGTGTGATGCCTGAAGGGTGCCCAGCGTGATGCTCATTTTGATGCTCATTTTGATGCACTGCCCGGTACCAAACCACCCCTTCCCCCTCAGACCTACAGCCAGGTCTTCCTTGGGAACCCGCTTTGCTTTTCTGTCTCGGGAGGATTTTGGCAGCAGCTCTTCTGGAGAGGGGACACGCAGTGTGGGAGGACCAGGCCCTGCCTATTGTATTTCTTGGAGCTGCTAATGACCATGGCTACAGCAATCCTAAAATAAGAAAGCAAGCTGATTGTTATCCGTTATCTGAGATTGCTCCCCCCCCCCAGGGGGAAATCGGAGCACGGTTACGTGCTGCACATCAGGTGGCCTGAACTGGAGTCACGGCCGAAATACCAGTAAACTTCTGAAAAGTCCGAAGCTCAACCACCACTACCCTGTTCAGGGGTATTTTTAGCATCACCAGCTGCTGCTGCTGGAGAAAACGCCCTCAGAGGGGCTGTGAGTGGGGGCATTGCCCTCCCCACCCCATGGCAGGAGGAGGTTGAGGGCAGGACACCTGCTGTGTCCCCTGCCACTGTCCCCATGCTGGACACCGTCCCTGGCGCCAGGTTGTCCAACCTGCACAGTCAACACTGCCCTGTTAAATTTTTACAAAGGCTGGAGTTGGACCTGTCATTGCAGAGAAAGGCAAATAAAAGTGAAATCCAAAGGGGGCTCAGTTCTGCCCTCCCCACTGCGGCTGGGAAGGATCAAGTCTCATAAACTTTCAGGTCATTAAAAAGAATTAGCTGATAAATGTCACCGTGATGCAGCGTTTGGTGCTGTCAGGAAGTTGGGGAGCCAGGCTAATGCAGGCCAGGAGGGTCAGCCCTCAGGCACGTGCCTCAGTGACCCGAGGGGTGGGACATTCTGTGGTCACAGACCCGTTCCTGGCATCACAAATCACTCGGGGTCAGCAATGTTCAATTTGCCAACAACTTAAAGTCCAGTCTGTTTTGAAACCAGCCTCTCTATTCCTGCCAAGTTTCACAACCCTGATGTTTCTCCCTAATTTAATTTAGTTCCCCTAAATCTTGCGAGGTCTTGGCATGATTGGAGGATTTCAATTCACGTTATTACAAAAATGAAAAAAAACCCAAAAGACAGAAAGAAATTTCGTATGACATGATTGCAACAAAAAGCTTGAAAATGTGAGCTCAAAATCTCATCAAAAAGATCAAAACACAGAAGCTCTAATAAATGATGTTATTTGATTTAAGATTTTCTAAAGACCAAATCCCATGATTTGAAGGAGCCTGATTTATGATTTGGGGACACTGGGGACTGGTAACACCTTGTGTACAGTCACAGTTGTGCCTGTCTATCGTCTGCCCTCCTCGTCCTCAAAAAAGAGAATAACAGCACCATCTACTGCAATTCCTGAGCATTCGCTCGGGAATGCCAAACTCCAGCTCCACCAAAGCACCTCAGCAGGTCATGGCCCAATTTGACAGAGAAACGAGCAAACTCGGACTGCAAAAACCAAAAATCAGCAGTCTAAATTACTATTGATGCATGCTAATTATTCAAAATCTCAGGCCTCAGTAATACACCTTCCACCTAAAACTGTTGGCGCTGAAAAAGTATTTCAACAGACCAGAATTTTCATCCATTTCCCCCAAATCCTTTCACGTGTTTATTAGCGCAGCCCTGAAGGGCTGTCTGTAGAATTCCCGATTTCTACCGCGGGCAGGCATTTTCACCGTCAACAACAGCTCATGAAAGAGGTGGAACATCACCCTCGTTTCCAGCCTGGTAAAATCCGGGTCTGTGCTCGGGGCTGGCCAGCTCCCAGGAGTTTGTTTGAAAGTCAAGAATGTGCCATGGTTTAATTACGCTGCTAGGCCGGGGCCTAAATGAAAGCCCCGTTATAAAGAGCAGTCTCAGAGGAGAGGTCCCCGCTCGGGTTTTTCACCCCGAATTGATTACTGGTTAACTCAGGGTAGTTAACACGTTTGTAATGTCTGGTCCGGGCACTTCCCAGGCATTTGTTGCAGGATACAAACATTTGTGGTTTATAAAGTAAACAGGTCCGCCGACATTTTTTCGGCTCGGATTTATTTCTGGTCGCAAACCGTCTCAATGACCTGGTTGAAAATGCTCCGCATCCAAGTGAAAAGTGAAAGAAAAATGAATATCTTTTTCCACGTCTAGACCAAGCCATTTTTATGGGCCACCCCACAGCTTTTGGCATCACCTTCAAAGCGTGAAGAAGCCCTGACGATGAACACGGGTGCTGGTGGGGCAGGTGTGTGGTGGCCACCGTGGGGCAGCAGGAAAAGCGATGCTGAACATGAGGTTGTGCCTTCCCAAAGTGAATCGAGACTCTGCTTTGATGGGATGTGACTGGAGGGCCCTGGGTTTGTAACTGGAAAAGAAAAAAAAAAAATTGGGGCTCATCAAGAGGTGAAGCAGCACAAGAAAAACGTGAAGCGCTTGGCCCCACATGTGGGGACCCTCTGTCCACCCTATCTTTCCATCCTATCTTGCACAATTTTAGAACAAAAAATGGAGTTTCACCAGGGCAGAGCTCCAGCATCCCTCCTGATGTGAGCTGCGAGGGCCAGGCCAGGTATTTGTATACAATGCACAAGTCTCTGGGTTTATCTGCTCCCAAGTCTCTCTATCTTGGTAAATCATTGTCCACCAGCCTCAAGAATTTCCATGTGTTTGCCAGGGCCAGCCTGGACCCTCCCCAAATATTTGCTCCAGCACACAGACCGGGTTTGCTGTGACCTGGTCATCCCTCCGTGCCATGCAGTGCCAGGGGGATGGAAAGGAGATGCACAGCCCAGTTCTGCCATGGAGGAACTTCCCTGCCTCTGCACCAAACAGGGAGAAAAGAAGTTTTTAAGGCACAGCCCTGCTGTGGCTGAGCAAGGCTGTGCCATGTGGTGACGAAATTTAATGGTTCCACGGCAGCAGCCCCCTGAGCAGGAGGGGAGGCCGGACCTCAGTGGGCTCCGAGTTCTGCACCAAGCCTTCAAGGGGCACAGCACACACACAAAATCTCACCAGCAGCCTTCAAAGCCTGCTCTTTGCTCCCATTTATCTTATCTGGTGCTCCACTGAAGCATGGATTTACATAATACTCACCTAATATATTAATGTTGCTGTTCGTCGAGAGGATCTCAACACTGTTTTCTTTGAAAGTCTTGCCAGAAAGGATCAGGCTCCTTAAAACACAAGAGGGTTTTATAGCTCTGAAAAGGATTTGCTCCCCCATTTGTATTCTGAATGCTTTCACAGAGGCTGTTTGCTCCTGTGATAAGAGCCAGGCCCAAAAACTTAGGAGTGGTAGGATGCACAGTTTGGGTTAGTAGCACATTACAAAACTACAGCACTCAGATTACTGACTCAGCGTGAACCAGTTGTTTCCCACCCCCTTTCTAGCTGCAATTCTTTCCCCAAAAATTATTTTGCAACACAGCCTTTTAATAGCCATGCCGTGTTACACTTGTCACACACATTTCCAGTTTAAAAACTTTTTCATTTTCTCTCTTAAGTGAATAAACTTCCCCTCTTGCTTCAGTTTTCTGTGCAGGTTTAATTTTGCTTGGGACACTGGATTTCCAAAGGCTGAAGAAAAGTCTGTTAAGAAGAAAAAAATTCTGTTAGAGTTATGATATTGACCCTAATGCAGCTCAAATGACTTGACAAATGCACACAAAGATGCCTTGCAGACCACAGCATCAAACCACTAGAAGGAGGCTGTTTTCCCTGTACAGCCAAGCAGATTCCCTGGGATATATATCCAGCTTATATTTTCCTTTATTTTGAATGGGATGAAGAAATATTTGCTTTTACATGAATTTTTGGGCATAAATTTTCTTCTACCCAAAGGTGGACTAAGAAAAATGAGAAGCACATTGCTCACTTTATTTTAAATAACGACAATGATCAAATCTTGGAAGATGTTTTTGAGTACTGGGTTAGTTAGATCTTTCTGCCTTCATGTCTTGCTCTGTGGTGCAGCTGAACACAAAGTATTGGGCTCAGCAGAGGAGGAGACGAGATTAGGTGGCTTCAGCTATCCAGAGACTCAGACCATGGCATTAATGGCCTCTTCTGATCTTCAAAATCTGCAAATTTGCTCTGAATCAAGGATTATGAAACAGCAAAGAGTAAATCCCTTTAAAATTGGCAGTAAATGTCAGGGACTACACTTTAAGCACACAAAGGCACAGGTTCACTGACAGTCATTGCCCAACAGCCCACAAATAACTCGAGTGCTCCATCACGGACCCTTTATCTCCTTTATCAGAATTGCCAACATCAAACACTGAATGTCAAAATCCTCCCGTCTCCAAACCACAAGACTGTTTTGAAACACTGGGATCCAAAAATGAAAGAAAAAGACACCTACCCCCTCAAAATGATACATTTTTGGGTTTTCATTTTACCCATCCTCACCTGCCCACCTTTTCACCCGGCTCCCACCTTTACACCCTGCAGCCTTCAGCAAATCCTCATGCTACCAGCTGCTGGGAAAGTGGGGCAAAATGCTTTTGGGGTGACAAACCCAACTGCAAAGGCACAAATCACTGAGACTGGAGATCTGAGAAGGCACTGTTTTCATTTGGGTTTGTTTTCCTCTGCTCTTCAGGGACTGCCAGCCTGGGTGGCTCTGTGACTGTGTTCCTGTGGGCACCTGCCCAAAAATACTGCTAGGTCATGGTGGGCATTAAGGAGCCTGGCCCTGATTTTACTCTTTTCTAATGAACTTGCTTGAAAAGCTCCTAATAATGGCCCTCAGAGAGAAAACATGAATCACAGAATGGTTTGGGTTGGAAGGGACCTTCAGGATCACCCAGTTCCACCCCCTGCCATGGCAGGGACACCTCCCACTGTCCCAGGCTGCTCCAAGCCCTGTCCAACCTGGCCTGGGACACTTCCAGGGACCCAGGGGCAGCCACAGCTTCTCTGGGCACCTGTGCCAGGCCCTCCCCACCCTCCCAGGGAACAATTCCTTCCTACGACCTCATCTACCCCTGCCTTCTGTCAGTG
Organism: Bombycilla garrulus; assembly: GCA_013400315.1. Classification (NCBI taxonomy): domain Eukaryota; kingdom Metazoa; phylum Chordata; class Aves; order Passeriformes; family Bombycillidae; genus Bombycilla; species Bombycilla garrulus. The sequence goes on along the minus strand of VXBU01001144.1, from coordinate 1,006,631 downwards.
TGAAGCCACTGCCCCTTGTCCTCTCCGTGTCCTTGTCCAAAGTCCCTCTGCAGCTCTCTTGGAGGCCCTTTAGGCACTGGAAGGGGCTCTGAGCTCTGTTTGGAGCCAGGCTGAACACCCACAGCTCTCCCAGGGTTCTGCAGCCCTCAGATGATCTTTGTGGCTGCACTCACTGCAGCAGCTCCATCTCCTTTTACGGACACTCCACACGGTTTTTCCCGTTTCTTGACCCATTCTTGCTCATGTTTTCCATGCTCACACAGCACCGTGGTGGCTCAGAAGCTGCTGTTCTCTGTATCACACACCCCACCTGAAGGCCAGAGAGAGAACAGACCGAAACAGAAAAAGAGCAGCGGAGAACAGAACTTAAACTCACATGAAAAATAATTGCATAAAAGGGGAATCTTGCTTCCTGAAATAGGCTGGCACCAGGCTGTAACACGAGACCCTTTTGCTGATGCCAGATGAGGAGAGTGAGCTCAACATGACCGCCTGCCCTCGCAAGAACTCAGCCTGGACAACACTGAGCTCTCTCTGCTGCGGCTCAAGACCTTTGATTTCAGAAGAAAGCAATAAACAGCACCTTGCTTCAAAAGCTTCACGATCCATAGAAATTAAACTTGGCCAGTTCAAAAGGCTATTATTAATGTGCCTTCTTGTGCAGATATGATCTCAAGAAAAACACACATCTCGGACTAATAATAACAAATAATAGAGTTATTCATACAGCTGCTGCTTACACGATGGCAATTTCCCTGTAATTGCAGGCACAGGGAATGGGCACACAAACAGCAGTCTGTAGTGCCTCTGCCTACTCAGGGCTTGGGTTGGAGCTATTTCTTGTAGGTACATTTACTTTTGGGTAGAGAAGTATTTCAAACTCCAGCAGAACCTCGATAAAGCTCTTCTGCATCCTCGCCTGATGCTGTGTTCACACCAGGAAAACACACACAAAAAAAAAAAGAAAAACAAAAGGCATGAGCACAAAGATGTTTCAGAGGGAGAATGGTTTCTGGGCAGTGGCGAGATATTCAGACCTGAGAACCCTTTGCTCAGCTGGAGACGGTGAAAAGGCTCAGGTGAGGTGGCTGCAGTCACCTCCAGGACCGGGACCTCGGCACCCTCCTCAGCAGGGCCAGGGCACAGGAAATGGTGCTGGCAATCACACAGGGCTCATGAAGTTGTTGCAGCCACCTGCAGAGTGCAAACAGGGCAGGGAGTGAACCTCATGTCTCTCGTGTCTCTCCTGTGGCTCCTGCCCCTCCAGGCAGCCACCCAGGGCCCTGTAACCATTGCCTGTCTGCTCCTCGCCCCTTTGTGTGCATTTGAGCCCTTTCCTGGGTGCTGGCCCGCAGTGCCACAGCCCTGAGCCGGGGCCAAGCTCAGCTGCCTCTCCTGAGGAACCTGTTCATGGCAGGGCACGGTCCAGAGGTGATAAAAGCAAACCATTTGCTACCCAAGCTGGAGGGCTGGGGGGATAATCCCACCTTCCACACAGGAGAACACGGATGGGTGACAGGGAGGGGTGCTGGGCACTCCCCCTCCTCATCACTCACCTGCAAGGGAACGAGGAAAAATCCCCCAGGCAAGGGTTGTCTCTCATGGTGCTTCTGCTTTCTCCCAAATCCCATCGACAGCCGGGAGACAATTTGGCTTATTTAGTAAACAAGATGGATGATGCAAAGGCCATTCCCTCATTGGGAAATGTCTCCCAGTTTCATTTCCAGTCACCCCAGGCTGCACACCTTGGGTGACACCAAGGGACACCACACAGACAGACACAGCAGCCTGCTGTGTGTCCAAGCACCCACGGGGCTGGCAGCGTTCCGAGGAAAAAGAGGATGGGTGAATGCACCCCTGCAGGCTCCAGTGCACCTTGACTTGTGCACGGTGCCTTTGCTCCTCCCTCTGTCACACTGTCCCCCTGTCCTGGTGGCTCAGCGCTCAGCTGAGGTGGTGGAACAGAGCTTGGAGGGGGCTGCGCCACAAGGAGGTGGCAGCAGGAGGTGGGAAAGCTCCACCTCCTCGGCCCTTGGATTTTTCCCCCTCATCCAGATGGGATCCTCACTTTTTAATCCAGGTACCATTATAATTTCAGAGCCCAGGACTGAATTTGGGACCCCAGATTTCCACCTTGCATGCCATCTAGTGCTGAGAGCAGAGGAAATTTCCAAGGTGCCTGGAGCTGCCAGGAAGAAAATCTCCACTCCTCTTCCAAGGGCTGCTGGCTTGTGCCAGACCTTATTTCCCAAGACCCCTCTGAAAATCACCTGTGATTTGGGTTGATAAAATTTCTTCTGGCCACTTCTTTATCTACCTTTTTTTTTCTCTGATACAGAAGAATTTCAGGAATAAGCAACCACATTTGCAGCACAGGAGACAGGACACCTTTAAAATGAAATATTTTCTGGAGTCATCCAAAATCTGTTTGGTTTCGGTTCCCTGAAGATGAACCACCCAGCTGAAGGGTTGGGGTTTGTCCCAGTGCCAGCTTGCAGAGGCTGAGGATCCTCAGTCACACCCCAAGATCCAGGCACTCCAAGGAAGAGGTCAGCGCATTTTTCCCAATTTCAGCACTACCAATTTGCCCATTTCCCAGTGCTGCTGTTCGGGGGGTTTACATTGGATATTAGGAAAAATTTCTTCAAAGGTTTATCAGGTGTTGGAATAGGCTGCCGCAGGCAGTGGTGGAGTCACCGTCCCTGGAGGAATTTAAAAGATGTGTAGATGTGGCACTTGGGGACACGGTTTGGTGCTGACCTTGTTGGTCCTGGGCTAGCAGCTGGACTCAGTGACCTCAAAGGGCTTTTCCAACCTAAATGATTCCATAATTTTATGATTTTTCCGTGTGATCCCTACAGAATGGCCACCCCACTGAGGAGCACAACCCATGCCAGTCCATAAAGTCTTTTCACCACCCAGACCGAGTTCCCAAAAACATCGTGAGGCTCTTTGGGGCGAAAAACCTCCCTCCTCTCCCCACCCCAGAGCCCAGGAGCGCACACCTCACATGCTCTGGGTGCTCCCAGGGACGAGCCCAGGTCTGTCTGGCTCAGCCCAGGTCTCACCTCTGCACTGCAATGCAGACATATCCTCAGGGCACGTCTATCCTCCCCGCTCAGGCTGCTCTGGAGCTGGCAGGGAGCAAGTCAGGTCTGGTTTGGGAGCTGCTGAATGGCACTGGGCTGCAGAGCCAGCCGAATTTGCCTGGGCACCGTGCCAGCTGCAGCGGCTCCACGGCTCGGGGCCGGGGCAGGAGGCTGCACAGAGCTGCTGCTGCACAGCCTCCTGCTCCTCCACTGCTCCCCACGGCTCCCCAAGAGCTGTGGCACGCTCCCACCCACCCCTCATCCTGTTTTCCTCCGCTTCTGCTGGCACCTTGCCCTCCCAAAGCTGCCTGTCCCTGCTCTTTCTGCAGCGAGGCCATCGGGAGCACTGCGGAACCTCTGGGGTCGTGCACAGCTCCTGCCCCTAATTCAGAGGCACAAGGACTGATCACTGTGGAGAAGCTGAAATGATTCACTTGCCCGCTTGCCTGCCGTTTTATTAACTCAGTTTTTTTTTCATCTGCAACTTCAAGTGGTGCAATTTTGAGATCAAAGGCCTGCCCTGCACTAATGGCTCCATGTAAGCCCGGCCTTCACCCGCACAGGAGGCTCTGCCTCCAGGAAAGATGTGAGACTCAGCCTCAGCCATCCACAGAGAAGGCAAAACTGGACCCAGTGCTGCTCTCACTCATCCCCATCCAAAGTTAATTGGCTTTAATGTGGGAGGACCGTACCTGCTCCACTGATCTGGGTCAGGCCAGGCCCTGCAGTGTGTTTAAGAAAACCCACTGGGTAGTGCTGCCCATGAAATAGCTGCAGTTACCCCTGGCCCGAGGAGAGCAGGAGTAGCTGGAGAGTGTCCTGAATGGACAAGCAGAGGGCAGGACACAAGCCAGGGGGCTGCTTCATCTCCCACCAGCAGGAGGGATGTTTGTGTTGGGCTCCTGGAGCAATACTCAGCTCCAATTTGTTTAAAGGTGTTGTGCACGCTCTGTCTTGTTTCTACAGCACCTTACCAACAGTCCCACGTGTGCCCTTTCCTCCCCTGGGAGATTTTGAATGGGTCCATGGCTACCAGAGAACCATAAAATAGTTTGAGTTGAACTTAAAGACCATCAGCTTCCAACCCCCCTGCAATGAACAGGAACACCTTCCACCATCCCAGGCTGCTCAGAGCCCTGTCCAACCTGGCCTTGAACACTTCCAGGGACGGGGCATCCACCACCTCTCTGGGCAGCCTGTGCCAGTGTTTTACCACCCACATGATAAAAAGATTTCTTCCTTATATTGAGTCTGAATCATTCCTCTTTTAATCTGAAACCACTACTCCTTGTCCTGTCACAACAGGCCCTGCTAAAATGTCTTTCCTATTCAATTTTGGAGTCCCCATTTAAGGTAGGACAGACCTCCCAGGCAGCTGGAGGTGCTGGTAGATGTTGCTCAACATCATTCAACACAGGAGCAGCAGAACCTACACCTGGGCAAACTGCAGATTAACCTCAGGTGAACCTGCACAGCATGGATAGTGAGACTTCATTTTGGCTTAGACCTGCCATAGTAAAGCTTGGCTTAAATTGTTTAGGAATTGTTCTATGATAAAATGAAGCCAAATCTGTCAGAAACAGGTGCATTTCTGCACAGCAGTTCTGGGCAGGAGAACAACAGGGTATGGGCAGAGCCAGTCTCACCAGTTCTATTGGAATGTAAGTGTGGTCTCTGCAGGGCATGGCTGAAATCCCCAGCCCGAGGACACAGGAGAAGATCCTAAGGGTGTCCCAGCTGCATCAGAGTCAGCTCCCCCTCAGAACAGGGTCCCTGAGCACTGCCCTCTCCCCTGGGTGCTGACTGAGGCCATCTGAGGTGTGACAGCTCAGGAATCACTGTGAATCAGGAGCAACGCAGCCAGCCCAGATCTGAAATGAGCCTAATCTTGTTCTAATGGACCTATCCCTTCCTTCCTCGTTTGCAAAAAAGCACTCACTCTTTCTGCTCTCTCACATGAGCCAGCAAGCAGAAGCACCACGCCGAAAGGGTGTCTTTCTGTTAGAAGGAATCCTGTTAGAATAAATCCTGTTAGATTTATTCTGTGCTCAGTGCATTTGATGTGTGTGTTGCTGATGAAACGCAGGCTGTGGTTTAACAAATCAGTGCAGCAGTCCTGATCACAGCCCCTCTGAGCAAAGGGCTGCTGGTTGCTGGATGTTTCCTTATCTAATCTTTCACACTTCAGCATTTCTTCGTGTAAAGCACTGATAATTAAAAATGCAGAAGGGGATGATCATGAGGAGAGATTAAAGAACTTGAACAAAACAGTTGAAACAATAACAGCGTTACATTACAGAGAACAATGTCTTCTATTGACTGACTGCTGTGCAACAGGGCTGAGGGATCCCAAGCTATGGATCAAATTCCCTCTGCGTTGGGTGACAAGAGCTGCTATAAAAAGCAGACAAACTCCCTACAGGATGCAAAAGGCAGCCCAGCAGCTGTTTACATCTCCAATTTTTCTGACACAGATCCTCAATTTCTTCTTAGTTTTTTGCTGAATTCCAAAGGTTGGTAAAAAGCTGCCTGAATCAAGATTTGAGGCTCTCTGTTCTTCGAGCTACTCTGCATTTTATAAAAAAAAAGAGATTTACATCAGATGATACATCAGTTAAAAATAACTGGGAAATATCAAGTAATCATAAGTATATGTCCCACAGGTTTGCATATCTTGAATACTGAAATAAGCAGTGAGTCTCATTTTTTGCCCTTGGAAATACCATACACAATTCCTTCTGTTTTGATGGAAAAAAAACCCCAGTTTTTTGTTTTGGAAAGCTGTCTTAATAGACACAGCTCAGTGTTTATTTCAAAGAAGGCAGATGAAAAACCTCTGCTTTGCAGCTGGAGTAGGATGGGATATGAGGTTAGTGCTTGTGGGATTTTTTCTTAGGATTCTGTGCTGGCTTTGGCCAAGGTAGAGTTAATTTTCTTTGTAGGAGTTAGTATGGAGCTGTGTTTTGGATTGTGCTGAAAACCGTGTTGATAATACAGAGCCTCATCCTTCATAAAAACAGGAAAGCATTGGACTCCAAACGAAGGATAAGCAGCAAGGAATCCAGACTTTCAGCTATGAATTCCACAAAAAAAACCCCCAAACACACAGGCTTTCTTCATTAGGGCTCAAGAAGCACCAGGGCTGCCTTAAGAGTAAAAATTGCTCCTGCTGCACGTGGAGACCCAGGAGCCCAAATCTCTCTTAAACTGCATGAGCAGCCTTTAGCCAAAAATCCCATCTAGCATTCCCCACCTGTGTAGCTGCAATCGCTTTAGAAAGGAGAAAAAGCAGCAGACACCCATTTATTTATCATTTATTATTGTGAACACAATTCCTCAACACAATTACACTCCTGGTAAAGAAATACTTCCTCCTGAACCTGCCCTGGTGTAGATTTGATCCATTCCCACATGTCCTATCACTGGGTACCAGGGAGAAGAGCTCAGCACCTCCCTCTCTGTGTCCCAGGAAGCTGATTCCAAAAAAAACCAAAAAAGACAAGCCCAAAAAAAAAAAAAAAGAGACAAGCCCAACATTCTCAGCCATTCCTCCTGGGATGTGCCTTCCAGCTTTGTGACCTTTCTCTGGATGCATTCAGGGACCTTCAGAAGGAGCAAGACAGCTAAAAAAGAAATAATAATGAAAGAAACGAGTCAGACTGGGCACTTTACAAACTGAGAATAAAGACTCACAGCAAATATGGTCAAGTGAACGTAGAGCATGAGACAATCGAGATGTAAGAAACTATGAAGAATTCAACAAATAAAAAAGCTCTCTAAGTTAGGATGCATTAATTTGTTCAGCTAATCCCTCTGCTTCTACTCACCCTAACCAATTTAATACCTAAACCAGAATTTGAGATGCAGGCAGGGCAAGGAAAAGGCACATCAGAAGAGGTGGAAAGGATCAGAAGCAGCATTTTTTTTCCACTATAACCTCTTGTTTTTCCAGCTCTACCTCATCAGAGCCCAGGGTCACACAAGGGATAACCTTCAGCAGCCAAGTTTGCAGGCTGTCCTACAAGACATGCTGTCAATCACTGCATCAGTCATTGCCCTCTTTATTTTTCTCATGTTGTATTCCAAATCAGACGTTCTCAGCAAAGCTGCTGTTCAGTCTCAAGGAGGGTTAAATGCTTTTCCAGCTGATCCTTGGCCACGGTTTCTTTCCACTCCGCTCAAAGCAAGGGCCAAATCCAAACCTGGCTCTGCGCCCTCTGCTTTCAGTATTACTTGATAAGTTCCTTTTGTCTGGAAAACCCTTCAGATTTATCTCCCACTCCTCCCATGCAGAGATAAGAGCCAAATCCCGAGCACCTTCGCTGAACATGTGCGACTCAGATGGTGGGGGAGCACGGCAGGGCTCTGTTTCCATCTCCAGGCTTACCAGACCCAAACTCTGCTGCTGTTTCCTCCTTGTTACACACCCCAGCCTGGTCCAGATATGTCACTGAGTGACTCAACGAGACCTCATTTTGTACCAGTTAAGCTTTGTCACTCCAATTCCTGCCCAGCAGTACGTGCCGGTGGAGGGCTCTCAGGGGAAGCCCACAAGATTCCACCTACATCTTCCAGATTTTCCCTCCCAGCCCAGCAAACTTGGCAGAAGCATTTTGATTCCTCCTCAAGTGGGCTGCGAAAAATGAAGATTCTCATCTGAGAGCAGGTCTCCAAAGACTCCTGCAGAGGATGCGAGCACGGCTCCCACGGCCACGCCAGCCCCAAGGCTCCCATCCCTGAGGGCATCCTCAGGCTGGAAGCATTCCACAGCCTCAGCAGAGCAGGAGGGATTAAACCAGGATGGCTGACTGACAGAAATGATAAAACCAGATTAGGAGATCTAATCTTGAGGCAGCAGGAGCAACTGATGGGAAGGCCAGCTGTGAAAATCGCTTTCATTTACTCAAGGCACGAGAATGGGCCGGAAGTGCTACTGTAGGATGATGTCTGCTGTCACATGAGTTGGTTAGAAAATATTTGTGGGATTATTACAATATAGCATTTCTCCAATCAATCAGTACATTCCTGACACAACATACACTGAAGTCCATGGGAAAAGCCAACTGCGTTCAGCAGGCATTGGAAAAAAAAAGTGGAAAATTATCCTAATGCACAGGCTTGTAATAGGACACAAGTAAAATGATATCCCTGCTTATAAAAGCAGCCATAGCAAGACTGTAAAATTAAATTGAGGCACAAACACACAATACAGCCCAAGCAAAATATGATATCCCTGACTATCTAGCACTACTGCTGCACACATCTAGTTAGGGTGTCATGAGGCTGCTGCTTAGGAACACAAAATAGAGACCAAAGATTGTTCTTTCTCATGGAGGAGGTTTTGGGCTGTTTGTTTTTAAGATGGATGGTTAAATTCATGTTTATTTTCCCATTACGCTGTTGTGTTAGTAACAAAAGCATCAGATAGAGGTTAACTCAGAAGCCTGGGAAACAGGGAAGACACCCTTTAACATGTGTGGTTTGTGGTTAATCTTATTGGAAAATAAGAGTAACGTCCTTCTGGTGATGATCCTTTGGCCCTTTGGCCCTAACCTGCTGTGATTTTTCCATGGCAGTGCGACACACGGGTTGGAGGGGAATTTCCCTCTGGAATGCTGCAAGCTGGTGTTTGCACACACATTTTGGAGGGTTTTGTACCCAGTCAGGTTGCTGTGCTGTGAAGTGTTCCCCCACCTCAGCTGTGGATCATCACTGCCCGTGGAAGAGGTCTCGCCTCCCTCAGGAATTCCAGGGAAAGCCTGGGTGCAGAAAATTCCTGCCGAGCAGCCGAGGGATGACAGCTTCTCGGACAATGGCAACTTGTGCTGAGGCCTTTAGCACAATTACTTCTCATCAGAGCTGCTGGATAATTAAGGCTCCTCTCCAAATGAGTGCGACAGCTCTCCCACGTTCCCCACTGCGGCCGTGCTGAGCTCAGTGACCCGCATGGACGGTGCTGCTGCAGCCTGGGTGAGCCTCCAGCTCACAGCCACGCTGAAATGCCACTCATGGAACCAAAATCTGTTTTGTGGCAGCCTTTGAAGAATTACAGACATGGCACTTCTCATCCTCAAAGATGATCCTACCAGGATCGATGTGCAATGAGGGGAACGCGCATTTTTCTACCAGTCAACAGAAATCTGAATTTCTGAGTGTACATCCCAATGCAAAGACCCTTTTGGCTGATTTTACATCCCTAGGAAGCTCTGCAATTTATCTCTGATCTGATTGAGTTTCAGACTGATGCAACAGAAGGGGAAAATCTCTACTTGTAAATAAACTTACAAATAAATCTGGCCACCCTGTTGCCATGCCATCCTAATTCATAAGGTAAGATTTGCTCTCAGTTCCACCTCTCCTCGCTGTGCACAGGTCTAGGAATATATGAGAGACCATTCAGTGAATGTCTGCAACTTACACCCACTCCATCTTCATGCCACTGCAACCTACACTCAGCTAGATTCCACTCCCCAGACACATTTTCTTGATTCATGTTCAAAATCTGAGTGAGTGAGATTTTATATTTGTCCAGACTTTTTTTCCCTGCCTTGCTGGCTGCCACATGGCTGGAATACAGATGCACAAAATGTTTGGGAAGGTCCTGATGAGCCTGTGGCCACAGTGTGAACCCCTTCCCTCCTGGAAGGTAATCCCCCTGTCTGTGGTTGTGGATATCCAAAATTATTCAGGCTGCTCTCTCAAAAGTACATTCAGGGAGTGAGGGGAAGGGGGAAAAAGTTCTGCTGTCAGAAGTGGATTTTAAATTTGATTTTTAATCAACCATCTTGCTAATGCTACTGTGGTTTCCCACATATCCTACCAAAACTCATTCCCATGATGGAACCCGAAATGCTTCTCTTAAAACCTGTAAGATATTCTTATGCATGGAATCTCTCAATCTTTTTTCCCCAGTAGTTGATTTATTAAAAATACTTAATCTCAACTGGACCAGTTCCTCAAGAACTCACCCCAATGGCTTCTGAAAGAAGGGGAAGCCTCCATAAAATATCAGAGACAGAATTTCACAGCCATAACAGCGAGGGAAGCATCAAATCTAGGGACATAATCACATTGAGTTCCTGATGATCCTTATAATGTGGGAGATTATTTAAAGTCATACATCTTCCAGATTTTTTTTTCCAATTTAATAAGATTTGAAAGAAGCCACTCATGCCTCTCCAACCAAGATTTCTGATGCAAGAGCTCCCCACCGCAGACCAAAAATAGCAGAATTATGAGCGCTAAAAGTGTCTAGCAAGGCTTTTTATTTTAATTCATATTTGAGAAAGGTTTCTAGCAGCTGGGGAAAGTAAGAGCTGTATTCATAAAACCCTTGGCTATTTGCCACACAAATGGTGCTTTTATTGAGCAGGGGGGCAGTGGTGGGGGGGAAGGGGGAATGTGCCTATTCCGCATCAGGAATGTGTTTCTCTGATTCATAAATCCTCCTCCTCTCCCCCAGCTGACTAAAGGAAACCTTTCTCAGTTTGCCCCTGTGATGAGAGCGATTCCCTGAGAGTGCCAGGGCCAGGGAGAGAGAGGCATTTCAGTTAAAACAACCCGGTTATTAAAAACACACAAACAGGACTATGTGCTACAGCCCGGCCCAGGGACAACAGCGGGGACAGATCTGTCAAAGGTACAGCCAACCCATCATACTCACAGCCTGCCACCCAGTGTAATGCCCTGCCGTAAATACAGGCATTTTTCAGAACAGGTCTGAGAGTTTCCAGCCTAAAAATGCCCTCTCAGACACAGAGGGGGAGGAGGAATGAGTTACGAGGATGGGGAGCTGAAACACAGACAGATTGAGGGCTAAATAAAAATAATATAATACCTAGGTTTACTTAAAAAATGGTGGTTGAAGGTGATATGTTGACACAACTGGAAATGGGAACTTGGTCTCTTGATTTCCCCCAGGTAAAGCTTTGTCCTGAACTGCAGGTACCACAAGGCACTAAAGATGCTCCCAAGCTGCAGAGGAATATCAGCCCCATGGGTTGTTCTGGGCTTAGTGACTTCACAGCTCTGCCCTGCTGAAAGTGAAGCAGTTTGGGTTAATAAGAGAGGTCTAACTTCTGGCAGATTCCCAGGTGGGGAGCTTGAAAGCAAAAATAAAATAAAAGTCACTTAAACATCAGGGCTTGGCAGCAGCCAAGTGGAAGGTTTGGAGGGGGATTTTTTGACTTTAGCTCAGCTCCGTTTCTCCTGCTTTGGGCACTCCAGCCCTTAACTGCACATAACCCTTGACAGCCTGCCCAGCATCCCACAGGGGCTGAACAGAAATCCTGAGCTCCTGGCTGAGACACGAACCAGGCACTGGATGTGCAGGGACTGAGCTCACAGCATCCCTCCACCCCAGGCAGGCACATCTGCACCCCACAGCCCCATCCAAATAATTCTGACACTTCAGTAAGCCTCACTTCAAGTATTTCTTAATTTCATGCCATCTGTGTGGTTTAATTTTAGCCCCGTTCCTGTCCTGGCCATTGTGGATGTGGAGAACGTGCTGTTCCTCCCTGTTTGATACAGGCAATTCTTCAGATGGGGCAAGGAAACAGTGCTCTGAGGCTGCAAGGTCACAGATCTTTAAACAGCATTTCACACCAAGGTCAGAACAGGCTGGATCGACTGCACAGGCCTAAACTCGTCCTCAGTCTGTCCCTGGAAGAGATGCTCAGGGGTGCAGAGCGAAGGGTGAGGATAAACCTCAAACTCCTCCTCAGCAGCAAGTGCTTTCCCAGTGGAGCTGGGATTATCTCACAGATTATGCCCTAAAAGAAAACAAAATACTTGTCAAGGCACTGGAAAAAAATGCTACTACAAGCAGCTCACAGAGTCACTGATTTTGCCTTCACCCTCCTACGAGTTATCTTCCAGGATTTGCTGCTGAGGCTACGAAGTTTCTGTAGGAACTGTACTGCCCAAAATTTGTAAAAGTTTTGCAAAACTTGTAAAAGGTTTTGCAAAACCTTTTTGCAAAGGTTTTCATGCAAAGACTGCATGAAAAGAAAAAAATACACCCTGACTTTTCCGTATCACACCTCACACCCATGTTGGACTTCATATTTGTGGATAAAGCCTAAAAGATTGATTGCATGATTGCACCAAAGGGACCAGTGCATAGAAAATCACAGAATTGTTAAAACTGGAAAAGATCTCTAGGATCACAGAGCCCAACCACAACTATCTGCTTTAAAAATAACCCCCCAACCAAACCATCACACTAATCACACAGCACATAAAAAGATAGCAGGAATTCATTACTGCTACATTCTAATGGGTTGAGGAATCCAATTACTCATTTGTGCCTTTAATAAAATCTTATCCAGAAGTCTCATTCTCATGTAGGAGTAATCCTCTCAGAAATCCTGTCCTTCTCTTGCTGCTGGTTAGAGTGTGGTGCACCCGGTGCTTGCCCAGGCAGGCAGGGTCTCCTCAGCAGCCTCCTCATGAAATGGGTGTTTATCATGGGCACGCTTAAAATGTTCTATTTTCAATGCAGGAAATACCACCCTCCTTCCCCACTCTCATACAGAGTTTCCAGCTCACATCCCCACCAGATCATCACATTTTGCCACACAGTTTTTCACCCATCACCAACAACAGGCCCTAATAAGTCCTGGACCCACACCCTTTACATTTTTTGAATAATGCTGCTTGTTGTTCTGTTATATTACACTCACAAGGTTGTATTTGAATAACCAATAATTTTAATGACCCTCAGAAAAGTTAATTTCCAACACTGTAGCGCAAATGGTTCAACATCTGCTCTTGGCCGCTACATGGGGTTTGATAAATGGCATCACTTACATAATATAAATGGGAATTGCTTGGTTACAAATCTAATGTGCATAAGCTGCCTCTGATGCATGCAGTTTCTCCAGCATTCAAAAAAAAACCCCATTTCACGTGTCACAGTTTACCCACTGCTGCATTATCTCATTAACTATCTCCTCCCAAAACAGACTGGGAATGCAAATCCTTCTGAAAATCCACAGATTTAGGGCATTTAAAAGGGTATGCCCCAGAAGTTGAGCTTTTCTGTTAACAGATGCACGGCATCCCTGGCATTTTTTTGGTCACATTGAACTGGAAAAATACAGCACCCAAATGTGGTGACAGGGGCAGGGTGCTGAGGCTGGACACAGCTGGAGATGTTCAGCTACAAATCCTTCTGTAGGTTCATGCTGGTGACTGAAGCCATCCAGTTTTCCTTGGTGCCCTCCCAGCCCTTCAGCATCCCGCTGCTTAGCCCTGCATTTCCAAGAAAATTCCCTTTGAATATCCAGTGAAATCAGCTTGGTGCCTGAGAGGAGCACCAGCAAAATGCGAGCACGAGCCAAAGCCTCTGTGGGATCTTTAAAGAACCCAGGTTTCTGCCCAAGACTCCTGCATCCCACAAAAGGGTGCTAAAAAATTCCACGTTTTAGCACTCAGACCTAATTTCTCCTGGAACTCCAGGCCTGGCAGCAGAGCAGGGAGAGGGAAGGGCCAGGAATTCCATGGCAGATTTCCCCGTGCCATCGCACAGTCCCTGTCTGTGAGGAGGGTGGACGTGCAGCCAGCTGGGATGGAGGGGCTCCCGCTGGCACTGGGGTGTAACAAGAGGCACAGGCAGCAAGGAAAGTCAGAACAAGCCCTGGCAGGATGTATTTAATAAACCCAAACCCAGAAAAGTCGACTGCTAACTCGCAGTGTCTGAAAAAACAAGAGACAACCGGCCACAAAGGAACCGGAGGCATGTGAGGATGCCCTCCCCTAAAGAGAGACATACATCCTGCTGCTCAGAAAAAGGGATTCCTCAGTGAGCAGGGAAAAGGAAAACAGAAAAAGAAAAAATTCTTGGAGACTGCAAACACCCAGCCTCCAGCTGCACTCAGCACCATACAGTCTACATTTGATTTGTGTTTTAAATGAGCTGCAACGCTACGACACAAAACAGATCATTCAGAGATGAATGTAAGCAGGGAGAAGAGATTTCTACCCTGCTTCACAGTCAAATACCATTTCGTGTGATCTGCACCAAAAATAAAAACGCCACTTTGCCAGACAGTGGAGTCTCCATCTCCTAGCAACACGCCCCACCCAGCCTTTTCCTCGAGACCCTCCAGCTCCTGCCTGCCAGCACAGCTCCCTTCCCCCGTGTCTGCAAACGAGCTACCCATGGTACACGTACACACACACATAAATATTCTCAAAATGGGAAATTAAATAAACCTTCTCCAGCCTGAGCCCTGGCACTGCTTTCCAGGAGCATCCCAGGCTCTGCTCCCAGCTCTCACCAACAGTGGAGAGGGTGGAAGGCATTGACCCAGCTGGGGACATCCTTGCTGCCAAGAAAAGGCTTTTCTGTGAGTCTCCTGCAAAACTCAAGACCCCAAAATATATCCTGCAGGTTAAAGCTTGATTAATATTAATTAGATGTTTCTAGTAGACAGCTTCTGTGTGCGGAAACGACATCAGCTTGCTCTGAGATTTAGTGACCAGCTTTCAGGAAACAAGCAGCACAGCAGAACAGGGCATCTCCATGTAGCAGCTCTTGTTGAACATATTAGTTTAACCATTAAACAAACACCACTCGAGTTCACACCTCTTTGTGGGGTGTTTCATTCAGGCAGAGCCAGGGCTTGCCAGGACTGGAAGGGGAGATCAAAAAAACCCCAAAGACAGAGCAGAGCTGCCCAGAGCTTGCAGGGTAAAGGCTCGCATGGGCTGACAACTTTGCAGCTGCCTGAAGAAGGCAGAGCTTTCCAGGCATTCCAGGAGGTTGTAGCTTTGCTATCTTACCCAAAGTTTACTGTTCGTAAAAGCTGTTTCTCTCATGCCTTCACGTCCATCAGTTGTTCTGGTTGAACAGAGATGGTTTCATTATACTACAAACGGTTTTGTGTTACAGCAGCCTTCCTGTTCTACCCCCAGCTTGTTATTTTAGTTATTTATGTTATTGGATTTCTTGAATTAGGTTGCCGTTTTATTATTTATGATAGCACAGTTGCATAGGCTGGTCATTATTTTATCAGGGACCTTGTGTTTACACACACTGTTCCAGCTTCCCAAACAGCTCTTTATTACCTTGGAGCACAGATTGCATTTCTGACTGCCTTCTGCTACTTCGTGCAGCTGAATGAGCTACAAATTAACACTATTAAAATGTGGCAGGACCACTTTCCAGATATGCCAGGTGCCCGTTTTGGTGTTCAATCATGCTACTTTTTTGGGATGAACATCCATTCTTTTTTTATAATTCAAACAATTCATGCAGTCCAGACAAAGCTTATGCTCTACATCGGAGATGAGGTGGAACATCCTGTTTTCACTATTAAATCTTTTGGAATTCTGGCTGAAATTGTTCATTGAGTGCACCTTGTCTCCCAGCCCGAGGCGCAGCTGGGCCTCAGAGGATGCATTTGGAGCCCTGCCCCTCACACCCAGCATCCCTCCTGTGGGGATTTGCTCTTTGGGCCAAAAGCAGCTCCCTGGCTGGTGAACAGTGTCACCAAAAGGAGGGAGCGACCCAAGGAAGCAGCATCAAAAGCAGGGCATACCCCAAGGACAGTGCCACGCTCTGATGGGCACATCCCTGGGCAGCTGTGACATCCCTCACAGGCAGAGAAGGGTGCACCTCAAGGACAGGGTGACCCTGGGTGGGTGTCACTCCAAGGAGGGTGCCACCAGCACCTCTCTGATGTGTGCCACACCAAGCCAGGCACACCACAAGGAGGGTGCCCCAAAAGGAGGGTGTGCTCTATGTCCCCACATCAGGCAGGTGTTCCCCCAGGGAGGGAGGAGCCTGAGGGTGCCACCACCCCGAGCAGGGTGTCACTGCACACAGGGAGGACCCCAAGCACAGTGCCACCAAAGGAGGCTGTCACCTCCAGGCAGGTGCGTGGCAATTGAAGGTGTACACGGAGGACAGTGCCATCAGGGGACAATGTCCCTTGTGGCAGATGCTGCTCTGAAGAGGTGTCACCTGCGGCAGGCGCATGGCAGTAGAGAATGTACCCCTGAACAGTGTCACTCTGGGAGGGCATCACCCCCGGCAGGTGCGTCTCTAAAAGGATGTCACCCCTGGCAGGTGCATGGCATTAGAGAACATACCCCGATTAGAGTGTCACCTGGGGACGGTGCCACCCCCAGGCAGGTGGATGGCATTAGAGAATGTACCCCCGAACAGTGTCACCCGGGGAGGGCATCGCCCTCAGACAGGTGCGTGGCAATAGAGAACGTAACCCCCGAGTACAGTGCCACAACTCGGGGAGGGCGTCCCCCCGGCAGGTGCCGCCCCCAGGGGTGTGCCCCGCAGGTGCCCCGCTGCTGCGGGCGCTGTCCGTCCCCGCCCGGTCCCACCTGGCGGCGGGCGCTCCGCTCCCTCCCCGCCCCTCCGCTCCGCTCCGCTCCCCGCCGCGCTCCGCTCCGCTCCCTCCCCGCCCC
>VXBU01001144.1:857608-990046 GCA_013400315.1 Bombycilla garrulus | reverse complement strand
CTCGCACATCCCCGGGGCACACGGGCGGGGACGCGGCGCTGCCCCGGGCGGGGATGCGGCGGGCGGCCGGTGGGAGATGCGGCGCTCGGTGCTCGGGGCTGTCACAGCCCGCGCTGCGAGCAGGAGCCGCCAAAACTTTGCGGCGGCGCTCGGAGGGAGGCGATGGGGAGGCTGGAGCGCGCAGCGGCATCCTGCCCCTCGGTGCCGGGAATGCTCTCCTCGCTCCGTCCCTTCCCGAGGGGCCGCAGGTGCTCCTGGAGCCCGGGGCCAAGGGGGTTCGTGCTGCCGCCCCTCCCAGCATCGCCCCCCGGGGATGGAGGGGTCGGGGCAGGCAGGGGTGAGCAGCTGCGCTCCGCCTGGGGAAGGGAAGGCTCCAGAGCGACGCCGGAGCACCTTCCAGTGCCCAAAGAGGCTGCAGGAGAGCTGGAGAGGGACTTCTGGCCGGGCGTGGAGTGGTGGGGCGAGGGGGAATGGATTCATGCTGGCAGAGGGCAGGGTTAGGTGAAATATTGGGGAGAAATTGTTCCCTGTGAGGGTGGGGAGGCCCTGGCACGGGTTGCCCAGAGAAGCTGTGGCTGATCCATCCCTGGAAGTGTTCAAAGCCAGGTTGGACAAGGCTTGGAGCAACCTGGGACAGTGGGAGGTGTCCCTGCCGTGGCAGGGGGGGGGGTGAGATGGGCTTTAAGGTCTCTTCCATCCCAAACCATTCCAGGATTGCAGGATGAGGGGATTGTGTCAGGCTGGGGCTGCACGCAGGCGTTCCTTGGCCAGTCATGCCAGAGCAGCCAACTCACATCCTCAAGGGTTTGCTTTACCTGGTGTGAGGTTTGCAAATATTTGTATTTCTTTTTCCTGTGGATTCTGCCCATACGTGCAAATGTCATTTTTTAAACAGGGTACTAAAAAAACGAGAAAAACCAACAAAATTCAGTGTCTAAGCTGTGTTTGCCAGTAGGAAATGGGTTTAGCTCGAGCTGAGGGAGCAGCTGTCCCACTCAGTGTCCCCCCACCCCATTGGGATGTGGCTGGGCAAAGGGGTGCTGTGCCTGCCCTCAGTGCCTGGGGTTTTAAAATAAACCCAAATTGACAGCAGATGAAAGCAACCACCACAACCACTGCAGCTAAGTCCACCTGTGGCCATTAATCACGCCCCTAAAAATATATTGCCGTGTTTAATCCCAAACCACAAATTTACTGTCTAAAGAATTATCAGAATAAATACTTCTAACAGTAAGGACCATTTAAATCACTCGTGTGTACTAGCAGACCTCAAAGCTGCTCTAAAGGCAGGTTTTTTTCCTTGCAGACCGATTTAAACCTGCCAACAATAGCCTTTTTTACCTGAACTGGCACAAATACTCCTACCCCACATATGACCTGAGTTTGGTAAAAATTGACATTTTCCAAAGAAATATTTCAGATAACATAAAAGGGATTTCCTAGCTCAAAATCCTTTATATTTTTTTCCCTTAATATTTTGCCTGCAACTGACAGGTGAAGTTTGTACTTGAGGCTGGGAACTGAAATGAAGGAATGGAATCTCCCATTTATACAGAATTACAGCATTTTAATTGGATGAGCTTCAGAAAATCTTGTATTCACATGAGGAAAGTAGAGGTTTTTGTTGGTTTGTTCAAGCATTGTGTGTTGGGTATTAATAATTGCTTTTTCAGGGAGAAGTCAGGTGCCATCAGTGACATTTCTTGTTGCTGATTTCTTCAAATTCTGCCTTGCACAAGGTTTTGGTTTTGACACTTTGTCCTGCCTTACTCGTCAGAGTTAAGAAATCATAATTTACAGTTGTTCAGGATTATTGCTATTAAGGAAATAAGAAATGGCAATGAAAGGGAGGATTTATTGTCATGGGGTACAAACCAGAGCTTGAACTCATGGCTGGAGCTGAGTAGTCATTTTGAGCCATCAGAAAAAGTCCCTGACTGCCTGGATCGCCAGGGAACTGATCCTCCTAAAAACTGGCTGAACACTGCAAGAAACTGCTTTGGTTTAAGCCCATTCAGTTTTTTGATCTCATTTACAGAAAGTCCCCACAAGGCACCGAGGGGAGCAAATAGGTTGGCAGATGAGGGCAGGATTTTGGTGAGAATTCTGAAATGCTGTCTGGAAACGGCGATGAGGACCCAGCATCTGCTGGAAGAGAGGAGCTGGTGTGGTGGATGGATAGGAGGTGTCACGTCAACACTTGACGTTACCACACGGCGTTTTTACCAAATATACAGCTGTTTTCCCTGTCCTCCAGGCCAAAGATTAGAATAATTTGCAGAAATAGAGCTGTGGAGGTGATCTTGGATTTGGAGTTCAGCAAACCCTTGGAGGGAGGAGGTGGCATCTCCTTCCCTGAGGGCTGCTAAGAACAGATGAGACAAATTGCGTTTGCTGTGGGTCCCCAGAAGCTCTCCTGTGAGCCCAGCCCTCCCACAGCGAGGTTCACAGTGGGTGTAGCCTGCAAAGTTTCAAAATCCAGCAGGGTAACCCAGATATTTTTTGTGTGTGGTGCCACCCACGGCATCCCCGGGGGCCTTGGTGGTTTCTTTCCCTGGCTCGTTTGCCACTGAAGTGACCAATTTGTGGTCCCTTGAGGACTGGCAGTGCTTGGGTTGTGTTTCTCTCTCTCCAGTCGGGATCAGATCCCATTTTTCCCAGCACTGCTGCTGAAAGACAAACTTTGTGTCAGAGGGAAGATAAACTAAAGGAGCCTGAGCAGATGAGGGACAGGGAAAGGCTGATACACACCAGCAAGTGGCACCGGGGCAGAATTAATACAGCCCTGCTAAATATATGCTTTGGATGGATTTCATTTTTAACTTGGGGCTGAGATAAGGGCCGGCAGAGCTGATAGGGAAGGAGTTTCCTCACCCCTCCACAAGCTTCTACATTTCCCTGAAGCATTGGAAAAAATGTTAACTGCTTGTGCTGCCTGAGCTGGTAGGATAGAGAAAGTGATGCAAAAAGCTGTGCTGTCAAGGGGTTTAATTATTATCTCTGCTCATGGTGCTGTAGTCACTATTCCTCCTTTTTTTTTAAATTTTTTTTTTCCTTTTATAAAAATAAACAGTCAAGAGTCTTCTTTCCACTTTTTTAATCCAGGGAGGCAGTGAGAGGGCAGGAGGTGTCCTCACCACCAGCCAAGGCCATCCCTACCCACTCTTGGGGTGAGGATCCTCTTCCGTGCCTGTGGGACACCTGGGACCTGCCCCTCAGTTCTGGGATGATTTTGGGGTTCAGGGACAGTGATCCTGTGAGCAGAGGGAGCATTGTCTTTACTGCCCATGTCTAAATTCCTGCAGCTGCAGAGAGCCCTCAAAGATTTAAAAGTCTCTCCCATCACACAGGAAATTGTGTTCCCTCTTTGTCTCTCTCTCACCGAGTTCAAGGAGGCTTTAACAAGTCACTGGAGACAGAAACAATAATATCTCTGTATCTAATGCTTACTGTAAGCAAAAATGGATTACAAAATAGGCTGTTTATTTTTAATTATTAATGTGTTTGTGCTAGCAGACCTTTGCAGAGTTACACATTGTTTGTCACGGATGGGAAAGGGGATGAACTATTTGGCAATAGTATTAACAACAATAATTATTCATTTTGGGCATGGCCTTTTTTTTTTTTTTTTTCCCTAGTGTATAATAAAAATTTTTCAGAGCATAGGCTGAGGCAAGGCCAGAAAGTGTTGTCATGAAACAAAGGGTGGCAGAAATCAGGGTTTTCCTCCTAGTTCAGTGAAAAAAACTTTTCTTTACCTCCCTGCAGCACTGCCCTGCTCTCCTCTCCCCAAGGATTCGCCAGGGAAAATGCCTCCTGGACTATTTACAGCCCTCTCCTTGCACTGCACCAGAGGAATTATCTGCCTCCTCCAGCCCTCAGCTAATCCCTAAATTGCATCTCTGCTGCAAAGCTGAGTTTATTTTCATTCCATCATCTAGTAGTTTTAAGTATTATGAGGAATAAAATGGACATGCAAAGTGGTGCTTTAATTTTCAAGGGCAGTGAAGTGTTTTATTTTTAGGATGCTCTTCTTGGGGAAAGAATCTCTGGCTGGTCTTATCTGGTGGCTAATAATAGTGACCTGATGTGCCCTGAGTGCTGCTGCCCTGCCCTTCTCACGCCTCCTGCTCACCCTGGGTGCTTCTGATCAGCTCATTAGGGCTGCCAAAATTACAGGCTCTAATAATGTAATAACCAGGTTTGCTGGCAGTAATTAACTCCTTGCGCCGCGTGTTGTGACTGGGAGGGTGACGTTGGTAATTAGAGAGCACAAATATTTACTGTAAGCAGGTTTTTCTGTGCAGGCTTTAGGAAACTGTCCGTGTGTCACCCTGTTGAATATCACAGCAGAGAATACTGAGAAGCAGCAGCTTGTCCTGAGAACCCTTTTTGGGTATAAACACCCCGTTTTCAGACTCTTTCTGCTCTCAACTTCAATAGAAATTTTGCCTCCTGGGAGCTTTTTATTTTTTGTGGGGTTTGTTTGTTGATCACAAGTGGATCCCATGCTGAATTGGTTTCACATCATTAAGTACAATTCCCCAGTGACAGTGGGGCTGCTCCTCCCAGTTCATGTTATGATTTTTCCCTGAACACAGGAGATAAACACCAGCATCTCGATACACCAAGTGCATTTTTAAAAAAACTGGTTTTGAAGTTTCCATTTCTCCTAAAAGCAGGGTTTGCTCCTGCAGTCCAGCAGTGTTCCTGCAGCTTGTCATCAAAGCAAGAAGCATGCTGGAGGAAGTATAAATAGAAATTCATTTTAGTAATGCAAATCTCGCAGTCCTATTTTGGGCAGGGAAAATCCCCGTACCATTTTTTAAAAGAAGTGTGGTGGTCTAGTTTTAAGACTGGGTTTCGTCTACCAGTGTGTTATGGTGGAGATTCTCCTCTGCCATTTAAATATATCTGTTTCTGATTAATCTAGCTTTTACATGCTATAAATCCTTGCAAATTAGCTTTGGGGTGTGACCTCCTCCAGCAACTCACTCTGTTTTATTTAGTGGAGTGGTTTTGGCAGATAAGTCCCCTCTCTTCTGCCTTCTCTGACTCCACTGGGAAAACAGTGAAGAGACAAAAGGTTTAAAGTATTTCACACCCTCATCTTCTGCTTTTTTTCCCTTCAGAGGTGGCTTTTTGCTTGTAGTGCCCTAAACTGCTTGTATGAAGCCTGCTGCCCTGTTTAGTGACTTTGCAATGCTCTCTCTTTCTCTCACAGTTGGTGAACACCAGCTGACAGGGCACAAGGTAGCAGTGAAAATCCTGAACAGGCAGAAAATCCGCAGCCTGGATGTGGTGGGGAAGATCAAACGAGAAATCCAAAACCTGAAGCTCTTCCGGCACCCTCACATTATCAAGCTGTGAGTTCCCTCCCTGCCACGTGTTCAGCTGCTCCTCTGGGCACACACACCTCTCACACATGGCTTCAGGAGATGGATTAGAGCAGTAAAAACTGTGTTTATTCAGGGTTCTGTGTGTTAGATGTTCCACTGGCACAGGTTTTCCAGAGAAGTTGTGCTTCTCCATCCTTGGAAGTGTTCAAGGCCAGGTTGGATGGGTCTTTAAACAAGCTGGGATAGGGGAAGGTGTCCCTGCCATGGCAGAGGTTGGAATTGGATGGTCTTTAATGTCCCTTCCAACCCAAACCATTCTGTGATTCCACGAATTGCAGCGTGGTCAGGCTCTGAGGGTGAAACCTTGGCCTCCAGTCCATAGGATTTATGTTTTAATGGGCTGATTATCCAGAGCTTAGAAGTACTATTTTTTTTTCTTTTTTTAATTTATTATTCAGACATAAGTTTTGAAAGTCACCACTTTGATGAGCCTGAGTTGGGGTCGTAAATCAGCACCTGCACTGCAGCCTCTGGGATTGCTGCTCAATCCCCAGCTTGTGCAGCCTGCCCACATTAATGAGGCACTCGATAATATCTTTGGCATTCCTATAAAAGAAAGCTGTTGAATGGTAACTGCAAGGGTAAGTTGACATTTAGGTCAGCCTTAAAACTGGCATGAGATATAGCAAATACCTGGGACTTAGAGGCAAGGGAAAACAAATTCTCTCTACAGTTAAATAACTAACCATGCAGCAACTGTTGATTTTAGAGTAACTTCACAGTTCCGTGGATTTATTGGAGAACAGATTGGTATTATTTCATGAAAAAAGTGCCAGCAAGACTCCTCAGCTGCGTGCCCAGCATCCTGCAAGTCAAATCCTGTTCACACCTTTGTGAAAGCAATAAAAATTAAATCCAGTTCGACAATATCTGTGTCCTATGATACGTGTTGCATTCATGAAATACAGTGATAAAGGTGTGGGGAGACTGGGGCACACAAACCTTCTTTCAGTAAGTTTTTAAATGTATATAAAAGAAATATTGGGTCAATTAACATAACTTAGATGTGTGGGTCCAAAGTTCTTCAGAAAAATGAGGTTGATGCTATTGATCTTTATGGGAGTATCCCACATTCCCTTGCCAGCCTCTGAAAATTGCTGAAATCTCTTTGTTTCAAATTATAGCCCTGTAAAAAGTCATGAAATTCATCTCTTAAAAAAAATTAATAAAAAGAAGCAAACAACAACAAAACAATGAATCTGAAATAAAAGAGAGGGAGGCCCCAGCTGGTGCTCCCGGGGCTGCATTGACCTCAGCTGATCACTGGCAGTTTATTCCAGCTGGGACACTGAAATGCCTTTGCAGCACTCAGGAATCATTTTAAAGGAAAATGAAGAATAAATCTGCAAGTTGAAGGTGATACTCAGGGTTTTCCTCTCCCATTCTAGAATATAGAGAGATTTAATATTTGAAGAATCACTTTAGGGGGCCTCCTTTTTGTTTCTGTACCTGTCCAGAGGAAGCTCCCTGTAGTGCCTAGAGTTCTTTATCTTCTATTTTGTTGATATGAGGGAAGCCAGATGGGTCCTCTGCTTGCCCCCCAGCTAACCAGGACTTCATTTCTAAAGCTGTTGTTGCAGATCTTACCCAAAATGGAAATTGGAAAGTCAGGGCAGTCCTAAATGTGTTCAGATTGCCTGGCAGATATTTCAGAGGATTATTTAAAGGGCTGAAGGAAGATCATAGGTCTGGAAAAGAGGTTCTTTCACAGACAACCGAAAGATTATACTGGAAACAAGAGCTGGCTTTTCAGAAGTGGAAAGCAGTTAAAATGCAAGATCCAAACAAATTCTCATTTGCAGCATTGATGTGGAATTAATAATCTGTTAAAAAGCCTTTGCCTGTTCTTAATTATGTATTTTTCCTAAATCTGCTCGTGTTTTTGAAGGTACCAGGTCATCAGCACACCAACAGACTTCTTCATGGTCATGGAGTACGTGTCCGGCGGGGAATTGTTTGATTACATCTGTAAGCACGGCCGTGTAAGTGCCAGTCCCGGGTCAGCCCAGACACTTGTGTGGGAAGAGGATGGTGCTCAGGAGCAGAATGACTGCTCAAGGGAGCACACTTAAGGTTAAGGCCCAAAATAGAAGTTGCTTCACAGCAACCCCATCTGGGGTGTCTCCTAGCGGCTCGCACGAAACTCGTGCGTGATTTCTCGCAGCGTTCTCTGGTGTATTTTCCATCCTCAAACCGAAATATCCAAGGTAACGTGTTGCTTAGGGCAAGTGTTTGGAAAAGCGGCTTATTTTTGTGATTTTTAGCTATGGGTTGCCTGTCAAAACCCCCACGGGTCAGCAGCAAATTTATGGCATGGGAGGGGAGCACCACTTGGTGTGGGCTCCACCCCAGTCATTCACCTCTAAACTCCCCCTGGACTCCACGTCAGGTTCTTTGAAGACTTTTCAAGGATGTGGCTTATCTGAACAGCATTTTCAAATGGCAGCAGTCCCACTGGGTGTAAATCACCTGAGGCATGGGTTGAGCCCATGAAATGTGAGATTTTGGTTGTAGGAAAATTGCTGGTGTCTGCCCCATGGAGCAGCTGCAGGGCAAGGAGGTAAAAAGGTCCAAAGTGGACATCCAAAATAAGAGTTCAAATGAAGGATCAGCACATCTCATGTTCCTTCTCTGTGCTTCCAAATCAATACATTTACAGCAAATTGGGTTAGATTAATGCAGTGGTCAATGGAGCTGACTCAATTTTATTTTGTATGAACAATTCTGATTTCTCACACATTTTTACCCAAATAGATCTTTTCAGTGACTGATTTGGATCTTTTCTGAACTTCTGCATTCATAAACTCAGTTTTTCATGAAGGGAGTCTTTGGAATTCATGAGTAAAAATAATAATTGAAAATACAGTTTCTCTGATATAGCTCATACAGCTTTATAGCTGTACAGGTAATTAAAATCACCACGATATTCCAGCTTCACCTGTTGCTTTGAAGGGAGTCCATGAGGAATTGCTCCCATCAACATCTCTGTGGTGTTTGTCCAGCCTGGATCTGTACCAGTCCCACTGGGACAGCAGGCCATTGTCTGATAGGTGCCACCTTTAAATTCTTGTTGACGTCTCAGCTAAACCGAGGTCTCACCTTTCATCTCTGGGCTGTGTTTCAAACACTGGGAAACACAAGGATGAGAAATCTGCTTTATTTGCTGCCTCTGGTCACAGAGATTTTCTCTCTGAACCCCGGAAGCTTTTAGCTCCTTGCTAAGTCAGACCTTGGCCTGGCAGCTGTGTGTGCACACCGACCTTGCAGGGCTGTTCCCTCCGCTGTTCCCGCAGGTCGAGGAGGCAGAAGCTCGGCGCCTTTTCCAGCAGATCCTCTCCGCAGTGGATTACTGCCACAGGCACATGGTTGTGCACAGGGACCTGAAGCCAGAGAACGTGCTGCTGGATGCACACATGAATGCAAAGATAGCTGATTTTGGTACGTGACCCCGGCAGCATTCCAGAGGCGCAGCCAGCGCCGCCGGAGCGTGGCCGTGGAGCAGCCCTACAAAACCCAGAGCCTGCTGCCCCTGCTCCACCTGGAAATCCCACACCTGTAAACACTGCCCTTCTGCAGCAGCAGGGATTGCTCCTGCAGCCTGCTCCTGTACTGGCGCTGAGAGTGGAGCAGTGAAGTAATTTGGAAATCTCTGCTGTGTTGTAGTGTAATCACCCCACGTAAAATTTACCTCATTTATGTTTGAGGCGGGCTCGGTGCAGCTAATTCAGGGTGAGCTGGCTGTGTGTGTTTATTTTCGTGCATGTTCTCCCTCTGTTTGGCCATGTGCTCTTGGCCTCAGTTCATTTTACAACGAGCAGTAACAGAAGTGTCTAAGTGGCATTAGGGATTGAAATCCATTAAAATACCCGGGCTACCAACTCTGTCCCTGTGCGTCCTTTCTAGCAATGTAAATCCTTCTGGAGATTTATTCATTTCACAGCCCCACCCAACTGCCTTGTGAAGTAAGTGCTCTGGGATGAATTATGTCTCTTCTCCTCCGTGCTCTGGGATTTGCAACATAGAGGAGCAAAATTAGCCTGGAGTGAATATTTCCTGGTTGGATGTGAAAAAAAAACAAATAACAAAAATAACAAACAACAACAATAATAACAAAAGTAATAATTTTCAGATCAATTCAGAGAAGTCTATCTGAATTATATCAACAGTTCCCTTCCAAATATTCTACTCCACTTCCCTGCCTTTCCTCCATGGGGGATGGAGTCCAGTGTGTCTGGACTTTCAGATCAAACATCAGTGTGTAATAAGCGTTTTGTTTTTAGGACTGTCCAACATGATGTCAGATGGTGAATTTCTACGCACTAGCTGTGGTTCCCCAAATTATGCGGCTCCTGAAGTCATCTCTGGAAGGTAAGACACTCCATTCCTCAGAGTCTGTGTGAGCACATGGAGTTTAAATTTGTTCTTGGTATTGGAAACAGCTTTGCATGTCTAGTAAAAGCAGCTGAATCCTTCCAGCCTGGATTTTGTGTTTGGGTGAATCTGTTGGCAAAGATCTGAGGGTTTTCTTGGTTATGTTACTTAATGGTTGTAATAGCAAACCGTGTTTTGCTACAGGTCTTTACTTTGGAGGAATTATTAATACCAGATGTTGACTGTTTATATTACTAATTAAAGAGGGTGAAAATGACTCTGGATGCAAATACAGAGGTTCCAGGTGGAAAGGCTTTTCCAGGCCACCCCTTCCTCTCCTGCCCACCTGTAATATAAAACACAGTGTTAATGAGGAAAACCATTTACTAACAAAAGAACCAGGAAGATTTTAATCAGTTCCCAACACTTGTAATGAAAATACTTGTCTTCAGGTTCTTTAAGCTTGGGGTTTTGGCTGTGGCAGTAGGTTCAACCTTCAGAGCTTTGTATTGAACTGATTCGTTGAATTGACAAACCTCCTCTGTGGTTGCATCTCTCAGCATGAAACATCTGCACAGCACATGGAGTGTTGAACACACCCCACAAGGCTGAATTGGACTTCCATGTGTTGATACAGAAGTGTTGGCTCCTACATTTTGCTGT
Organism: Bombycilla garrulus; assembly: GCA_013400315.1. NCBI lineage: Eukaryota > Metazoa > Chordata > Aves > Passeriformes > Bombycillidae > Bombycilla > Bombycilla garrulus. The sequence goes on along the minus strand of VXBU01001144.1, from coordinate 979,613 downwards.
CCAGAACAGGAATTATATAGAATGTACATTTTCCCTAATTCTCTCTGAAATACCTTAGCAAAGATTGCAAATATAGATTTTCAAATTCTCAGTCCTCTGAATGGTCCTTCAAACTGCCCACCTCATAATCTGCCCCTTTTGTTTTTGGAATCTCCCTTTGCCATGAGCTTTGCTTTTCCTAATCCAGCATATTTTTGCCTATATCTGTAGCTTTTAAATAGAACATTTTGTTCAGAATGTGTATGCTCTGATTATGATTATTTTATCCCTGTTTACACCAGAGCAAGTGTTGGCAGAGCATCCTAGGAATTAGACTAGCATCCAAAAACCCTGTTGTGACTACAGCTCTGTGTGTGAAACAAAACCAAGTAAATCCTCACTGTCAAGAAAAGGGCAAAGCCAGAAACTACTGGGGTTCCAAAAAAATATTAATGGTATTTCCATCTCAGTGAAGGCCAGACACATGTTTTTTAGTTTGTATAGGAGACAAGGCACATGGCAGACCAGCCAGAAGGATTTAGTCCCTGAGTGTTCCAAGGGTACAGGCAATGCAGCTTGGCACCAACAGAAGTGAGAAGGAAAACCAAAACCAAGCCCTCATGTTGCACTTTTTCGCTGGCTGCATCCCTCCCTCATCACTCCCTGCTTCAGGCTCAGGACTGCCTGGGCCTCGTGCCCTGCTCAGTGTGCCGAGCTGGCCTCTTCTCAGAGCTGCAGCAGCCTGAGAGAGCTGCATTTGAGGGGCACAGGCACAATCCAGCCTCCCTGACTCCTGGGTCCTGCTGCCTTCCCTGCTAGGGCACAAAGGCATCAGAGCGTGACGGCTCAGGTTTCAGAGCCATAAAAGTGCATCTCATTTACAGGTCCAGAATTCTGTTCAGGCAGTGTGCTGAGCAGAAAAAGAGTCAGGCTTCTGATCTGTGGGAGCTGGGCATGGAGGCAGGGCTGAGGGGGCATCCAGCTGAGCCTCTGCCCTTCCAAAATGGCTTTGCTGCTGTCCTTGGCCTCAGCAGGGAAAGGCTCACCCTTGGACAAGCAGACCAAGTGTTTTGGGGGTGTCCAGAGAATGGTCACATGCATGAGCAGCATGATTTCTACACTGCTGTGTCTGCAGGGATGCTCTTCAGCAGGAGCAAGTGCAGGATGCTGAAGTTTCACAGAGAGACTTCTGTAGTTGCATTTCAACTTCTGTATTTCGGTCGGGCCTCACAGCCCAAGGGCAAGTGTTGCCTCCCAAAATCTCTGGGGAGGCATCAGTTGTAGCAAAAAGAGATGAGCAGGAGCAGCAGAACTGTGTATTTGGGGAGTCCTGAGTTGGTGATGGCAGGGAGCACATTTGGTGGCTTGACGGAGGCAAGAGCATTTAGATACCAGCACACCAAAAATAAACACTCCGAGATAGAATTAGCTGTTGCTCTTGGATCTGCCTCGTTCAATGAACAGAAATTTCTGGGTGAGCCTTTGGGGCAAAGGAGCAGCCTGGCAGGGCTCTTAGAAATGTGGGATTTGGCTTTTTGGAGAGTTTGGCTTTTTTGTGGAGGCAGGGTTGTACACAGGAGCGTGGGCAGTCAGTGCCAGCCCTGCTGTTCATTTCCCTGGGAAGTTTTGGCTGAGGCAGATTCGGTTTGGGGGGAGCCACATGAGCAGCCCTGGTGTGGGCTGGAGCTCTGTCCCTGGTGGAGATGGCAGAGGTCCCCCCAGCTTCACCCTGGCTGAGGAGCGGATGAGAGTGACACAGAGCCTGTCCCCTGGCTGGGGAGAGGATGACAGGTGACACAGAGCCTGTCCCCTGGCTGGGGAGAGGATGACAGGTGACACAGAGCCTGTCCCCTGGCTGGGGAGAGGATGACAGGTGACACAGAGCCTGTCCCCTGGCTGGGGAGAGGATGACAGGTGACACAGAGCCTGTCCCCTGGCTGGGGAGAGGATGAGGGGTGACAGCTTTCTCCTGCCCTCGTCCTCATGCAGGCTCTATGCTGGCCCAGAGGTGGACATCTGGAGCTGTGGTGTCATCCTCTACGCCCTGCTGTGTGGCACTCTGCCCTTTGACGATGAGCACGTCCCCACCCTGTTCAAGAAGATCCGTGGGGGAGTGTTTTACATCCCTGAGTACCTCAACCGCTCCGTGGCCACGCTCCTCATGCACATGCTGCAGGTGGACCCCCTCAAGCGAGCCACCATCAAGGACATCAGGTCAGCTGGGGTGGGCTGGCTGCCTGTGGGGGTCTCTGGTGACTGTCCTGGGGGTCACCTGCAGGACAGGGTTTTCAGGGGTAGTCAGCAAATCCGGCTAATTTTTGTCCCAAATGATTCGAGGAGCAGCCCTGCACCCCTTCTGTGCTGGCTGGAAATGGTGGTGATGAACAGGGTGAGGAATTTATATATATATATTTGATATGCAAATATTAAAATTCTGTTTTATTGCATTATAAAATAGCCTTTAAAATCTCTTAACAGCACTTAGCAAAACCAGTTATAGCATGCAATAATAATCCCAAGAACTGGATATCCAACAGCCATTTTTCATGACTTTATTTCAAGACCATGTCCCTATGGGTACCAGATAAAGAGAGTAATCATTGTACTTACTGATATCCAAAAGAAAAGGAGGAGAAATTGAAGAACCGCTAACTTAATATTTAAATGTTGCATGTATTACATCTAGCTATGTGCTAAGCATAAACATAAATGTTACTTGGGCTTCCAGGAATTCTCAGGTTTTTAATGCATTTTCAATGGACTGCCTTAATTTTACCCTTCAAGTAAACCTGTGCAAACTTCCTTTTTTATTTTTTAATTCCTTAGGGTTGGAGGATTTAATTACATATTAGAGAGGCAGCACATGTGGTGAAATTATGTCAATATGTTCTATGACTATGTTCTATGTCAATGCATAGAGCCTATAGACAAGGCACTGTATGAGTTTTAGACACTTAATTGTCATTCACCTCATTGTAAATAGGTGGGAATTGGGTAGGTTTGGTGCTCTGTGTCTCCATCAGGCCCATGGGAATCCCAAAGTGTGAGAATCTTGGAAGTGCTGAGGTCTTGCCTCACAGCACAGTGTGCCAGGTGCCATCGCCATCCCTGTACCGGGCTGGGTTTTGCTGCCAGCTCACCAGCTGGGGTTTATTCTCGGCTTGGCTGTTTCTCCATCCTGCCTCTGACAGAGATGCTCCCCTCTGCCTTCCCCAGGGAGCACGAGTGGTTCAAGGAGGAGCTGCCCAGTTACCTGTTCCCGGAGGACCCTTCCTACGACGCCACGGTCATCGACGACGACGCCGTGCGGGAGGTGTGCGAGAAGTTCGAGTGCACGGAGTCGGAGGTGATGAACAGCCTGTACAGCGGCGACCCCCAGGACCAGCTGGCCGTGGCCTACCACCTGGTCATCGACAACCGCCGCATCATGAACCAGGCCAGCGAGTTCTACCTGGCCTCCAGCCCCCCCACCGGCTCCTTCATGGACGACAGCGCCCTGCACATCCCCCCGGGCGTGAAGCCGCACCCCGAGCGGATGCCGCCGCTCATCGCCGACAGCCCCAAGGCCCGCTGTCCCCTGGACGCCCTCAACACCACCAAGCCAAAGCCCCTGACCGTCAAAAAGGCCAAGTGGCACCTGGGGATCCGCAGCCAGAGCAAGCCCTATGACATTATGGCCGAGGTGTACCGGGCGATGAAGCAGCTGGACTTCGAGTGGAAGGTAGGGAGTGCTGTCCCGGGGTGGGTTTGCAGCATCCTGTATCCCATAAGCTCAGGGAGGTTTGTAGGTGTGGTGACAGCCTCACCTGTTTCCAGATAGATGCCCCCACCTTGCAATCATCCCTGCTATTCCTCGTTAAGGCAAACTCGCTGAATTAAGGTGCCAGCCGTGCTTCAGCGTCTGTGGTGTTTATTTATGGCGTGAAATAAGGGGTTTCTTTCTGAGTGCTCTGACACTTCAGCTGGAAGGATGATTCTGCCTCATTTAGCTGCAGGGATAAGAGGAGCTGTTCACATTTCTAATTTTAGTGGTTAATTCCTTGCAAGGTCATCTTGAGTGCTCCTGAGCACAGGAACTCTCATTATTTCTGCCTGGCCCTGTCAGGACTGAAATGGCACAGTGTGAATTGTCCCAAAGGATGCACAGGTGAGGGGCAGGGAGCCTTGGGTGCAGGATTTGTATCATTGATGTGGTGGCCTTTTCCTTGATGGAGATGCAGCAGTGCTCACGGACCAGATGTGTTTTCAGGCGCTTACTGCTTCCTCAATTTAGGGCTCAATTTCTTGATTTAAACCCAGATGTTTTAGTGGACAGTACTCACTGCAGGGCTGTGCAACATTTAGTCAAAGTCCTTTTCAAAGCTGGAATAATAAACCCCTGAGTTAGCCCTGGATCTCTGCTGCTGTGCCTGACTCCCCAAATCCTGGTGCAGCCCCCGAGGGGAGCTCTCCTGGCTCGTGGCCTTTGGCAGCAGCATCACTTCAGCATCAGGAGCCAGGTAAGGAGAGTTTCAGCCCAGATCTTCATCAGCAGAGGCGCTCCCGTCCTCCCTCCACATCCCAAGTGTTGTGCTGTGTGAATTTCACTGTGCTGCTTCTTTAAAACCTCCAGAGTCCTCCTTATTTTCAATAATATTACATCTTTAAAACCAAGTAGATTCCAGAAACTCCATTTCCCTGCACCAGGTGGGAGCTGGACTGGGGCCAGGTGCATTTGCCCACGGCAGCCAGACATTTGTTAGCTGCATGGTTTTACAGGGAGTGAACAAACCTGCTGTATTCCTGGTACAGCCTCAAAAACCAACTCAGCGCAACATCTCTCTGTAGGCAGTGGAGCTTATTTCAAACGAGGAGGTTTCACAATAGTCTTTCCCACCCTAAGAATAACTTCAGATGTGACTCTTCGTCAGAATTAACTCTCCCATCCACGCAGTTGCTTCACAAATATAGCGCAGAGAAAAGATCTCATTATAAATGAGAGGCAGCAGATTGCGAGGTGGGAAGCAGCGAGGGGAAATACTCAGCATGAGGCTGATCCAGAGGCACTGGGTTTAGCTCTGATCCCATGAACACTGTCCATCTGCGTGGGTCCACAAGGGGATTTCTTGGTTCGTGTGGCCGTGGCTGCTGGTGAGGGAGGAGCAAACATCAGTTTTGTGGCTGGCAGATGGGGCACTGCAGCTTCCTCAGCCAGCAGCTGGTGAATCACAGCCTTAAGAAGAATATTTAAAGACAGGAGGAAATGAAGCCATTTGCTTCATTTTACAGGCGTTGTCCTTTTGAGAAACTTTTTTCCAGAAGATGTCTTGCTTGTATTTAGAAGGAATGAGGAAAGAAGTGTTCCTCCTGCTGAGGGCAGGTTTTCCATTGCAGGTGGTGAACGCCTACCACCTGCGGGTGCGCCGCAAGAACCCCGTGACCGGCAACTACGTGAAGATGAGCCTGCAGCTCTACCAGGTGGATAACCGCAGCTATCTGCTGGACTTCAAAAGCATCGATGGTGAGTGGGAGATGGGGAGCATGCAGAAGGGCAAGGCTGGAAGTTTAAGAACCATCCTCTGCATTTTGAAGCGTTCACACGTGCGTTGTTTCGGCAAAAGCCCTTTCGAGCTATTCACTCCGCTGCTGTTCCCATTTCACTGCCACACCTGCATCGCAGCTGCCTAACTAATCCCACTCTTTTCTCCTTTATTCTTTTTTCTTTTGGCTTTTGCAGACGAGGTGATGGAGCAGAGGTCTGGCTCCTCCACGCCGCAGCGCTCCTGCTCGGCCGCGGGCTTGCACCGGCCGCGCCTGAGCATCGACGCGGCCGCGGCCACCGAGTGCCAGTCGCTGATGGGCTCCCTGAGCGGCTCCTTCGTGGGCAGCCTCCCCTCGGTGCCCCCGCGCCTGGGCAGCCACACCATGGACTTCTTTGAGATGTGTGCCAGCCTCATCATGGCCCTGGCCCGCTGACGGCCCCTCTACGCACCGCACCGTGAGGATCTGTGCTGACTCGTCCGCTCCTGGTTTCTTTCACTTTCTTGTTCTTCCTCCTCCTCCCCTCACCTCCCCACAGAGCCAAGTCCAGACCCAAAACACTCTCCCCTTTAGCAAGGCACCAAGAAGATTAACTTCATTTCTCTCCTTGTGCCTGGCTAAATGTATCCAATAGCCTTTTTTTTCCTTTCCCTGTGAACCCCATGGGAAACGTCAAGGCTGTAAAGTAACAAACGTATCACTGAGTTTTTGGAGAACGCCTCCCCTGGTTCATCCCGAGGCAATGGAGGCATAGCCGAGCTTCCTGCAGGGAGTTTGATGTTTCCCTGATGCTGTGCGGAGCAGGGGCAGGCTGGGCTGAGCCAGGGCAGAGGGGTTGGCCAGGAGCTCTGTGAAGTGGAGGGTGACAAAGCAGCTCTGCAGTGCTCACACCCAGGTACCGGCCTCTCTAACACTTTTCTCCCCAAAGCAGCAGCTGCTCAGACGCTTCTGCACTAGTGCAATATGACCTCCCTCCCCTCTCTTTTACCCTCTGCTAAAGATGGGAGGGAAGGTGGGATGTGCAAAGGTCCGGGTGCAAGCCTGCTGTGGGGAGGCCTCCCCGTGTCCGGTCTTCGCACAGGAGTGTCCCTAAGGTGCTTTACTTCCTCCCAAGAGCTCCGGGCAGCACTGACCTGCTCGCCACGCTCGGAGCTGAAGGCAAGCTGCCTTTTCCCAGCCTTTAATTGCCACCTCCCTGCTCATCCTCCCTGCCTCACCACAGGCTCCAGGGGCCGAACCCCCAGCAGGTGAGCAGAGGACAGGATCTGGATCACCCACCTGAAATCCCAGCACGTCACCCAAGGGTTGGGATCATCCCTGACGGGCAGGAGCCATCAGCAGCGCTCAGCTCTGGAGCACTCACCTCTCACATTTCCCCCAGGAAGCTCTGCCTGTTGTCAGCTCCCCAAAATCACTGCCAAACCCGCCTTTCCTGCTGCTGGACACTCACTGCCCCTGCCCAAGGGCTCCTGTCCTGCTGCTGCCCACTGGACCTTGCCCACGCCGCTGCCCAGGCAGGGATATCCCAACCCGGAATTTTGCTGTTCCTTTGCTACTGGCTATCTGAAGGATGGGATTTTATTTTTTAAGATGAACTGCGGGGATTTTTAAGGTTGAATTCTTGTTACCCAAGGGTAAACCCTAATGCATGTGTGACTTCTTTGTTTAAAAGAGTTATTATTTTTTATTACACGGGATTAATCTTAATGGGCAGCGTTGGCATCTGCTTGGCTTTGACATGGTCTTTAATTCCATTTACTTAATTATGAAGTAATAGTCTAATCAAGGAACAAATGCTTTATGAAAGTTTTGCCAAAAAAATCTGGGTGGGGGGTTTGGTTTTGTTCTGGTTTTTTTTTTTTTTTTTTTTTTTTTTTTTTTTTTTNGAAAAAAAAAATTAATCTGTCTTTTTGATAGCTTCTTATGACCCCTTGAGGTTTTTATCCTAGGGTTTGGTTTTTTTTGTACAGTTGCACTTTAATTTGTACTTTCTGCAAGTTTGTATTAGAAGCAAGGAAGAGAACAACACATTGAGCCTTTTTTACTAATCATTTAAGGTAATCAAGACAAACATGGGGTATTTTTGCCATCTACTGGCAGTTAAATGGACCTTTTCAGCTTGAAGTCCCTTTTTTTTAAAGAGAACCACAAAATTGCCTTACTTTTGTTACAGATTGTGCTTGGATCCTCACTAATGTGACTTTACAGCTCCAGTTTTTCCAGAAGCCGCACAAAGTAGAAAGCTTCCAAAAAAAAAAAAAAAGGAAAACGGAAAAAAAAAAAATTCTGTTTTGCTGTTAAGCTCTTGAACACTAAATCCAACACAGCAGTGGTTGGACTGTAAGTCCACAGCAGAACAGCTCTGTTTTTAAAAGAAATACTGGAAATATTTGTAGTGCTCCTAGGTTTTGTAACGAGCTTTTTATTATGTTATGATTATTAAATAAATACTCTGGGGTGGAGGATGGCTTTGGTGCTGTGCCTGGTGGCTGCCAGGTGATTTGTGTTCCCAGTGCTGTGGTGTGAGTTTGGATGGAGAATCCAAATGCAAAAAAAAAAAAAAAAAAAGAGTCAAACCCCACCCCAGAGTCAAAGCTGAGGAGCACCCAGCCCTTCAGCAGCTTTTGGATCAAGGCTGAGATGAGCAAAGAGCCCTGAATGGTTTTGGGGTGATGGAGATAAAGCCCTTTGGAAAGGAGCAGGAGCAGCTGTAGGGCCAGGCATTAATTTCCATCCAGGAAGCAGCAATGAGTGAAATGTGTTTGAAATGTTAAAGGCTTTTCAAATCTTCACTCCCAGCTGAGCATCTTGCCAAGTCCTGGCAGCATCTGTAGCCCGCTTGATAAGGGGCTGGCTGGTGTGTTACAGTCTGGGGCTCAGGAGCAGGTAGATGAACTGATTGTCTTTTTTTAAATGTGCTCTTGTCCTCTGGGATTTCCTACCCAGCAGAACTAATAGTATTAAGCAGCAGCAAATGCCCTTGGGAGGAAATATTTGCTTCCTGGAGGCAGGTGGGATTTATAGGTTGTAGAATAAGCCCCTTGTGGCACTTGGCATCTTCTCAGAGCCGTGCAAACTTGAACTGCTGTGTGGATCTGCAGAACCAGTCCTGCCTGGAGGGCAGCTGGAGTTGCTCAGCTTTCCAGATGGAGAGACACAAGAGATGAAGCACTTCCCTGCTCAGGGAAGGCAGTGCAGGGAGCAGGGCTGGTGGCAGCACCTCCTCAGTGACCACATGGGCGTGAACGGTCCCTCACAGCCTTGCCCAAATCCATGCTGCACTTTGAAATGCTCTGAGGACTTTCACTTCTTTTTATTATTTATTTTACCTTCGAATAGGCTGTGTTGTTTTCCAGCTGCAGAGGAGCTGCTGACCTCCAGTTACATTGTCCAGAGGAAGAGTTTAACTTTCACACTGTTACACTGTGGTCAGCTCGTTTTGAGTTACGCTGGTACGTGCACAAGCGTCGGGAAAAGCAGGGTAGACAATGTTTGAACTACAGAAACTTGAATTACTCCAAGTGCAATTCTTCAGAAGCCACTGGACAGCTGTGCTTTGCAAGCCACAAACTCACCCAGATTTTGCTTCAGCCCGAGGGGGAGAGAGACAAAATGCAAAGAGTAAAGAGTTCAGATGGCTCCAACAGAAACCTCCAGCTCCTGGATGAGTTAATTCAGAAATACCTTGTGCTGTTCTTGTTGGAAGCTGTACGTATGTAAATATTATATATGCATACATGCATATATATATAAAATGTAGGTGGCATCCCTGTCATTGCCCTCTCAGCTTTACTCTTCCAGCAGGGCAGGTGTGTGCCCTGGATGCTGCCACCTCTACTAATCCCAGCCTCTGAGAGGACCTGGACAAAGGGGATGCTATTTTTACACCCTCTTTTAGCCCATGAGTAGCTTAGCTGACCCCATCAGGCTCGGCATGGCCTTGGCCAGGGATGGGAAGGGAAGTGGCATCAGGAGCTGTGAGAATCCTGCCCTTCCACCCCCCTGGCCAAAGCCCTGCTGCCGATGGGGTTTGGGGCAGGTTAATTTTCAGGAGCTGGAGCTGAGCAGGTAAAGGCAGCAGGATATTTTTTTTTCCCCTTTAACGGGTCAGAAATGCATTTTCAGCTGCATGTCCAGTTTAGCATTTCACAAGGTGTGTACAAGCACAGGGGAATATATGGGCAGTGTTGTAAAAACGTGAACCAGCTGGTCGGCGTGTGTTGTGTATACTTTTTTTGTGTGTGATTACAGTGGCAGCCGTGTTGGAATAGATGAGGTTTGAACAAAATAACCCTTCTGTCTACTCCTTTTCATTTCACTGCTCTTTACTGTCAGCCTGCACCCCTGTAGGAGGAAGAGGGAGCTGTGTGCAGGACATGAACTCGTGCCTTTGCTGCGCGTTGGGGCTGCTGGAAGTGGCAGCTTTGTTTCACGAGGTGCACAATTTCCCCAGCTCATGCAGGATCCCCCCGCTGAGACATGCAGGCCGTGTTTCTAAATACTTGAAGTACCATTTGTTGTGCAATTATTTGGCCTCACCCTTTTATTAGCTGAGAGGAGAGGGGGAAGAAGAATCGCACATCTGGATGAGCCAAACCAACCCCCGCTCGAGCTCCTGCTGTTTCTTTCCTGGAAAGTTTTAGGATCTGGTTTTGTTCCAGGTGTATCATGTACCTTACTAGAGTCACCTTTCTCAAGGTCTTACTTTGGTGTGGGCTTTTCATTTAGTGCTTTCCTTTAGCTTCCTCAGCCCTCCCCTTTATATATCCCTTTTCATCATTCACTTACTAAAAAAAAAAGCAACAGCTTCTTGTAATTCTGAATTCCCAGTCTGCCTCCCGGCCACGGAGTTAACGATTCAGCCAGAGGTACCTCACTGCCGTGCCCGAGAGCTGAACTGGGTTTCAGAGTTCCCACATTACACCTACTGCTGGAACACTGACTTTTGCAGAGAGCACACCTGGTATTCGATGCGCAGATCTTTGCTGATTTTAATCGTCAGAGTTAGAGGATTAGGAGAACCAGACTGTGAATCAGAGCTCTACCTGTAAGCATGAGCACACAGGTGGTGTTAGAAAAAGTCTGTTTTCAACAAAAGCCTTGAAGTTCCTGCTGAAGCTGCCTTAATTTAAAAATCAAAGTTTATTTGTAAGACTCATCTCTGGTTTTTTTTTTCAAGTTTGGAAATAGTTTATTTATCTTCATCTCACAAAGCTGTGAAGTAGATCCTTGTAGCCATGGTAGTATTTATTCTTGTTCCTGAAAGCATGTTCATGTGTTCTGTATCATGTTATATTCACGTGGTTTGTACCTCGATGCATTTGTTTTGTTTTTTCTTTTAGAGCACAAAGCAAAACTGAATCCCAGGATTTCTGTGGTGTCCATGGCCCAGCATCTTTGGGCAGACAAACCTCAGCTCTAGGAGAGAGGTGAACTGGACTTGTCCACCGCAATTCTTAAATTCATACTCTAAAGGAGTACTTATGATTTATAATATTATGTATTTATGATTTTAAGAAAAGGTACTGAACTTTAAAAGTTCTGAGTAGAAGCATCCCTTCAAACATATTATGAAGCTCAGGAAAAACCCCCCTGGGCTCTATAAACACTCCATCCTTCTCTATATTTTTATTTTGTCAACTGAGGGCCTGGAGAGGGCTTTGTTTTCCAATTCATGGCTGTATTATTTTCTGTTAGGGAAGGGCACAGAGCCCTGGTTCAGTTTGGTCCTTTGTGCATTAGATAATCACAACGAAGCCTTTTTCCTTCCATTTATGGTGTGGAAAGTGTTTCTCGGTGTACTGCACTGCATGTGATAGCTGTCTCCATGGTTGACATTTGCACTTTAATAAACTCAGAGATGAAAAGAGATAAAAGCAACAAATCCTTTGGATTTCCTTACTGCACAGTGCCTTTCTGCAGGCTGGGGTTGGCTGGTGGAGTTTCCCTCTGGAGATCCTTGCACATCCCAGCTGCAGGAGCGCAGATGCCCTCAGGGCTTGGTGGGGGGCAAGGAGGCAAGAGCGGAGTTAAAATTTCTCCATGAACGATTGAAACAACTTCCCCAACCCAAAATCCATGCCAGGAGCCAGGCCCATGTATTTTACATGTGCTGACTCAGATCTTGACTCCTTATGGCAAGAGAGAGAAGCATTTTAGAGACATCGTGCAAAAACAACCTTTCACTGCAAAAAAACTGTTGGGGACAAAACTGGGCACCTGTTTCCTCTGTGCCTGTGATGCAGGAGGATGTGACTCCAGTTCAAGCACACAGCTGCAGGGAGATTTGTCCCATCCTATCCCCTTTTTACACAACTTCAGTTCTCCCTCAGACTCATCAACTCACAGCTGTTATCGTGATTATTTCCCCTTTGAGGCAAAACGTGGAGGAACAGGCCTTAGCACTCACATGAGAATTATTTTAGGTTTTGATGTGGTTAGGATGTACCAATAAGACCATAAAAGAGGAAAAAAAAAAAAAAGGATGAGTTTAATTTCCTGACCAATCTCTTGACCTAAATATAACCGACCTGTGGCTTAATTGAGGAAATCTAAGTTGCTGCATCCAAACCATTTTTGTATTATCTGCAGTCAATCCATAGCAAGGTCTTTTCTTCTTTGCATGCACTGGAATGTGTCCATGATGGGAAAAAAACCCAAAACATTTCTAAGGGTATTGCAAGGCATCCTTGCATTAAATCAGCTGCCTCTGGCCGTGCAGAAGTTTGTGTTTCACAGGGATTTGGGGCACAACCCCACAAGTGCTGTGCGTCACCACAGCGGGATCGGGGCCACATCACGTCTGTCACAGGGTCCAGGGGGAGATTCCTAAAAAACCTTGGTTTAAAGTAAGAAAAACTTGTTAAATAACTTCCTTGGGAGGCAGAAAAGAGCTTGCACGTGTGCCTAATAGAGGATTTGCCCGTAGTGCTTGCAGAGGAGGTGATGAACAGACTTCATGAGTTGGGAACGAGTGCTGGCGGGGAGGATGAGGAAGGAGTGGAGGAAGGGGGTGTTTTCTTCAGGGTTTTAATCCTAAACATCACCATAAAAAAATACCCAAAACTATGGAGAAACCATCTCCAGCACTTTCCTGGGGCCAGTTCCCTGCAAAAGGATGGAGGTGAAGGGCACAGAGCACGTCCCAGCCTGTGCCAAAGCCAAACGCTCTCCAGCTCCCCAAACTCTCCCTCTCCACCAGAAAAATCCAAATATTTGGGCTGGCAGGGCTGCAAAGCTGCGCATGCTTACAGGGGAGTGCTTTATTTATTATTTTTTTTTGCTGCAAGGATGGATGCAGGCCAATGCACTTAATAGTAACCACATGGTAAAATAAATAAGAATGCCTGTATAGACTTAAAAGTAAATGTTAAATATTTGCTCTGGTTTTTTTTACTGACGTCTCCTATGCCGGCTTTGAAATGGCCCTGTGGCAAACAGCACTTTTATTTTTCTTAAGCCTGGAACATTTAATAATTCCTAATTAAAACATCTTACATTTTTAGGATATTTATGAGCAAACTGATATGGGCTCCTAAAATGTGCCAGGAAGGGGTAAAAGCTGTACACTACAGTCAGATTTAAGGGCTTATTTTTTTTCAAAGCCATGTAAANGAAGGAAACATCTCTTTCACATTAAACAGTGTAAAAAAACCCAGCTTTATTTACATTCCCATCATCACCCCACAGCTGACCAACGTGGGCTGTCACGGATGCAGGAAGCACAAAAGAGACCTTCAGGGATGCTCCAGGGGAGAGCAGCTCTCAGGGCAGTTAGTACTGTCTGTCNTTTTTTTTTTTTTGCTTTTGAACAACTATCTACTGAATACATGGAGGAGAAGCCATTAGCAATTTATATTTCTCTTCCTACATTTAGGAGCATTTTTCTGAGAATAAGTAATCATCCTGCAGGCCTACAGTGGAGAGAGAACAGCCTGAACACAGGGGCAACTGTTGGGTAATTCCCTGTTGCTACAAGTCCCTGGGAGCCAGGAGTCAGCTTTTACATATCTGGGATGCCTAAGTTAGCTAAAAAAAATAAAGCAATTTTTGACTGAATGCCTTATTTACTCCTTTTTCATATTTTTTTTTTTTTTGCATAGCAATGAGTCAACTTTTCCACCATTTTATATATTTAACACAGCAAGAGTGGTGATACATACTGCTTCTCCCAATACTTTTAAGACCAAAACCAGTTCCAATTTATATGGTTTGCTTTGTAAAGAGCAAATCTTTTGGGGAAACTTGCAATTCTGACAACAATGAGATTGAGCAACTAAACTATTTTTTTTCTTGCACTATTCTTTTTCTTAAAATGTAGAAACATAATGGCTATTTCAGAGCTGACCAACAAGGTACTCCAAAAAGTGAGAAATACTGGAAATAACTAATTATCAGTGAAGACATGTTCTAAATGACAGGGAAAAAAATAAATAAAATAAAATAAAATAAAATANAAAAGAAGGAAACATCTCTTTCACATTAAACAGTGTAAAAAAACCCAGCTTTATTTACATTCCCATCATCACCCCACAGCTGACCAACGTGGGCTGTCACGGATGCAGGAAGCACAAAAGAGACCTTCAGGGATGCTCCAGGGGAGAGCAGCTCTCAGGGCAGTTAGTACTGTCTGTCTCAAAGAAAAAAAAGAAAAAAAAAATAGAAATTTTCCCAGCAAGGGCCACCTGGGTAAGAGGAGGCTCGTTTGTATGAATTATGCATGAGCATGCAAGGAAATGCTGCAGCAGGGAAGTGGAGGGTGTGTTTTGGCAAGGCAAGGCACACGGAGTGGCCCATGTTTGCAGCAGATGTGGATTAATACGGCATATCTGAAGCAAGTCAGGAATCTCCAATTTATACAAGTCATGACTGGACGGGGCTTTTTTTAGCTGCAGTTGGACTGGAAACTTGTCCAGCAGCAGAGCAAAACTGGAAATACTCATTTAATATTTAATACTGGCTGTTTACATTAACTCCCCCTGCTTTCAGAAGTTTTTAAGTACATTTCTCCAGCTATCTCCACGCGGGAAAAGAGAGGAAAACACGCACCACCATAAATAAAAACCCGAGTTTACCTGAAGTTCAAGTGCTCCACCAGAACGTAGCCATCTGAGGGAAGAGGGAAAAGGAAGGGAACGAGTGAAAATCGGAGCGGGCGTGAGGAACGCGCCGGGGTTTGGGTTTGGGAGGTGATGTGGGGGGCCACGGACTCACATCGGCCCTGGGCGTTGCGGCAGATGGCGGCGTGGCCCTGCACGGCCTCGATGACATCCAGCGGCTCCCCGGCCGTGAGGGGGAGGTTGGCGCGGCGCGCGCTGGGCACCGAGCGCTCGGCCGTGGCCGTGGCGAGCACGCGGATCTCCTTGTGGTACTGCAGGACGGGGAGAAAAGCAAAAAGTTATTGCGGATCTGTGGGCAAGCCCCGTGTGAGGGGACAGGGAACGGGGAGAGAAGAGGTTCTGTGGAGAAGAGGGGAGAAAAAGCCCAGCAAGGCCCGGATGGATCCGGAGTAGGGGAGAAGGAAACGGGCGAGCACAACTGAGGCCTTGAGGCGGCCGCCTGAAACGGAGGCTAGACAGGGTTATGAGAGTTTAAAAAAGCTTGAGGGAAATGAGGAAAAATTAAGAATAATTAAGGGAATTTAAAGGAATTTAAGGGAACTTCAGAAAATTTAANAATTAAAGAAAAATTAAAGAAAAATTAAAGAAAAATTAAAGAAAAATTAAGGGAACTTAAGCAAATTTAAGACAATGTAAGGGAATTTAAGAAAATGTAAGAGAATTTAAGAGAATTCAAGAAAATTTAAGAAAAATTAAGAAAAGTTAAGAAAAATTTAAGAGATTTTTAGAGAATAAGGGAATGTAAGGGAGTTTATGAAAAAATAATAAAATTTAAGGGAATTTATTAAGAAAAATGAAAAAATTTTTAGAAAAATTAAGAAAATTTAAGAAAAATTAAGAAAATTTAAGAAAAATTAAGAAAAACTACGAGAACTTAGGAGAATTTAAGAGAATTTAAGACAATGTAAGGGAATGTAAGGGAATTTAAGAGAAATGAGGAAAATCTAAGAAAATTTAAGAAAAATTAAAGGAATTTAAGTGAATTTAACAAAAAACGTGGGTATTTATTGATGGCCTTCAACAGGTACATATTGGGCAGTCAGAAGCCTCCCAGAAGCTGCTCCCAAGATGGAGTGACAATGGTCATGAGTTTTTCAGAGAACTTTAAGTTGGGTCCATTTCCATGTCAGGGGTAAATCCTCCAATTCCAGCTTCAGGTAATAAAGTCATATTCCCCCAGTTTGTTCCCCCCAACTCACTTTTTTTTTTAATACTTTCTGGGGCCTGAGGCTGTAGGGTGTCCTTGGATCTCAGGCCTAGAGGGGTTGTTTTGTCTGACCAAAATGTGAAGACAGTTAACTAATGCTTTATATGAAGTTTAGAGTTACAGGATCTGAAAAATATAAAAGCTAAATCTTAAGGCATCAGGACAACTTTCCCAGCACAGCTGAGGACCATGAATTTTCCACCAGGTGTCTTTTAAACAAGCCACAGAGCTGCTTTCCTCCCCTGACACAGACAGAAGGACACTCACCATGAATGTCTCTCTAAAGAACTTCTCTTCTTTGTCCATCTTGCTCTTCTCTTCACTGCTCTTCTTGAATTTGAAGATATTTCTGCAACAAGAAAGACACACACACACACATGAACTTCTGAGCTCCATTTAAATAACCCCTGGCACATCTGAAATTGCAACCCAGAGTCTAATTCCAGCCTCTTATGCAAGGAACCCTTGGAATAGCACAGCACACTCTTCACATCCCTATTTCTCAGAAAAAAGGTGAATAGACAACTCAGATTTCTTAGTGAGGCACAACTTGAGACATTTTGTGTCTTCATTTGGGATAATGTTTTTTTTATGGTTTTTTTTGGTTTTTTGTCTGTAAGCAGCGTGGGAACAAAGAAACTTTCTATTGAGTGTTTCAAATCAGCCCTGTTTTTACGGAAGTCAACAACTTGCTTTTCCCCCAGCAGTTTGTCTCCTTCTGGTTTTATTTATACTCAGAAATAAAGGGTCCCCAGATAACTCTCATCCTGAGTCATTTATGGAAGTGGGGTAGGACACAGCTCTCCAGATTTTCTTTGGGTTTTTTAGGAGGAGGAGAAAGTCTCCAAAGCAGACGTTTATATGGCACTGTAAAGTGGAAAACAAGTTCTTACAACCCACTTAAAGGGAGTGGGGCACTCCCTGCATATGGGGATGCCACTCTTTCTGATACACTGAATTACAGCTCTAGCATTCATTTTAAAACTAAGACAGGAAACAAACACCAAACAAAAAAAATCCTCCACCCATTTGTAATAAATTGTTCATCCTTGGCTCATTTCGATGCACTTAAAATTAAGGAGGAAAGGAAACAAGAGCTGAAATTAGGGATTTTTAAGCTGTGAAGAGATTCCTCCTTGGGCAGGACCTGTGATCTCTAAGGGAAAGTTGAAACTGACTCCCTGATGGTCTGTAAAGTTATACCAGTAACTTTGCACAGCACAGCCAGTGGTGTTTGAGCAGCCCCATGCAGGAATTCTGTGGTGAGAACCTGAAAACTGGGTCTCTGATATACATTTGTTTGAAGTTCCTAGGTACTGGGTCATGAAAAAGGTTGTTGCATATTTTTGTGATCTAAATGGGAAAGGAAATCTCCCACTTCCATGTCAATTTTTGCAGTATCAGTAACAGAAAAAACAAAAAACAATAATTTAAAAAATTACCTTTATGCACAAATGGCAAGAGTCAATGCAATAAGCCCCAATAATCAATACTTCAAAATATAGGGCTCTTGCCAAAATAATGGAATCTTAGAATCATAGAGTTGGTTTCACCCCTTGCCATGGGCAGGGACAACTTTCACTACCCCAGGTTGCTCCAAGCCCACCCAGCCTGGCCTTGGACACTTCAGGGATCCAGGGGCAGCCACAGCTTCTCTGGGCAACTTGAGCCAGGGCCTCACCACCCTCACAGCCAGGAATTCCTTCCTAAAAATCTAATCTAAATCTACAAAAATAGCAAAAAGGAGCCAAATATACAACAAGTAACAACTTTTGGCTCAGCTCAGTGGAAAGTCATGATAAGACTTCAGGATAAGACCTTTGGGTATCCTCCCCTTATGCTCAGTTCAGATCCAAGAGTTTGTTTCACCCTTGAGATATTTTCTGCAAAGATTAATGAAATCTGGCTTTAAAAGGAAAGGACCCTGGCCTATCAACCAACACAAAATGTCTGTGCAATCAGGGACATCCTGCTCCTGAAGCCCCTCAGAGATGTGTACAAAAATGGGAACACAGAATGGAAGTCAAGACCTGTCCAAGTCGTCGATGCTTCTCATTTTGTCCACGTACTCTTTCACCATCCGGAGTTTTGGCATCCTAACTTTGTACTTCTCTTCCTTTCCCCTGAGAGGAACAGACAGGCAGGCATTCAGGTTTTTCCCAGCAGATCGTGTCCCCTCCCCAGAGCCATGTACCTACAGAGCTGGGATTCTTCTCCATCTCCCCCCACACCCTGCACTGAAATGCAAACACTTGCTGTGATTTACACCAGCACGCGCAGCCACCGCAGTCATCTGGCAGAAAGACACCAGGACATGCTGTTCCTATTAAAAGTAATTTTTCTGACAAGAAGTCTGCCAGGACAGGGCTGATAATTGGGTCTGGGAGACGGAGTTTTCCTTCCTTAGGAAAAAGATCTGATTTTTCACGTGTTTCAGGGAGCTGCTCTCTCCTTTTCACGTCTCTGGCACTAACTGGGTAACAGCGAGGAAATATCCTGCCAAATTAAACACACACAGGGAGGGCACCTGGACTGTCTCCAGAGGACTGAATCCCAACCAGATCATGACCCTCAGTGGGTTACAGCACCAGGCACAGGTCTGAGGAAAATCTCCTTGGGTTGGGGACAACCCCAGGACAGGGCACCCTCCTCACCTGGTGTCTCTCTGCCCCACCTCGACATCGTCATACACGTTGTCCTCCTGGGAGACAGCTGCTGTCAATCAAAATGCAGGGCAGGAAATGATTAGGAGATTCACTCTGAGCCTGGAACTCTAAATAATCTATTGCAGACGAAAATCTGGGCTGCTGCTCAACCCAAAGGGGCCAAGGAAATGCAAAAGGAGCTCCCAAACACCCAGCAAAGGTCCAGCTCAAGGAATGATGCTGGGCTCACACACTACTGCCAGCCTGGGAGCAGTGGTTCTGCACGGCCTGTTTCACACATTACCTCCCTGGATATATCCAGATCTGCAGGAGGAATGCTCTTCTTTAAAGCAAAACTACCCCAAAATGAGCAAAACCCCCACCCTCAAATGAAACACAAATCTCTATCAAGTCTTCAAAGCTTCTGCTGCCGCATGACATGATTTTCAGAAAGGCACAGTGCGCCAAGCTGGTTGTACAAAACATTTGCCTCTTCAAACACACACAGATCCCCAGGAGTCAGGTACAGGTATGTGCTTACCTAAATTTGGTACTGAAATGGAAACCAGTCTGTGGATAGAAAAAACGCTTTTAGAAACAAATCTACACACCAGCAATGCCTAAAAAGCCACAAGGAGCCCCAAAAAGCTGCCAGTGGTGCTGCTGAAGTGACGGAGACAAGTGGAGGTGCATGGGCTCCATGGTACCAACAGCACTTCCCAAAAGGATATCCCTTGCTAAATAAACATTTCCATCCTGACAGAATGGAACCATCAAACAGGAAAGAGCTACACTGCATCCAAAGAACAGTCCAAACTCCTGCTGCCCTTCTCAACAGCAAGGGGGCTGCTGGACAGTTGGAATTTTTGGTCAGTAGTAATTCCTTCCTGTAAGTCTGCCAAAACCAGGGGTCATCCAGAAATTCAAAGGTGACATTGTCTGTAGATATCTAAGACTTCTTTAAGGGTTTTTTGCGACAGGAGAATGGCACAAAAACTGGTGGGTCTTTCCCTGTAATGATGTTTATATTTAAAGGAGCCACTGCAGGGCATCTCTGTGTGAAATGATTTGTGACGAAAACAAACCTTCCTGACATAAAAGAGAAAAGAAGAAAGGTTTGACCTGGAATTTCCAAAGAAATAAGAAAAGGCAGAGTTTTCCTGGAGTTCAGGCACTGTGCTCAGGGTGAGGCACTCGCTGACAGCACTGGACACCCTCATCTGCAGGTTCTGCAGGTTCTGCACTCTTGAGGAAAAGCCAATTTCCCTGAAAACTTTTTGATGGCTTTGAGTATTAGTGGACCCAGAAAGGCACTGTAGGAAGTTATGCAACATTCCCTGTTAGAATGAAAACTCACTGTTAAACTTCTCCAGCAGATGCTCTTGCCATCTTGGCTCTGAATGGAACTTGGAATAAAACCCCACATCAGCAAGGCTGTCCCTACTCCTGGCTCACAGGTCAGGGCAGCAGGTATCACCTTTCTACACTCCCTTGTGCCCCTTGTGTCATGCTGAGAGATCAGAAAGGTACCAAAGGCAGCAGAAAATCTGTGAAAACCCAGAAACTGCTTTAGGAGCAGCTCCTGCAGATTCCTGATGCCAGAGATTCTGGAGAAGCAGCACAGATGAACCACTGCCACATCTGCCAGTGAGTTGACAGAAGCTATGTTTCCCAAAAATAGCTGTATTCCTTACTCCTAGACCTCCTGCTCTCAAATAATTGCCAGGAGGAATGCTCAGGTTTGAAAGGGGAAGGGGTGAGATCACCAACATTTTCTTACCTCAGGTTGTCCTTGAGCCTGAAATTGTTCAGCTTCAACTTCTCTATCTTAAACAGATTTCCAAATCTCTTTTGTTTTTCTGTTCTGTCCAGAAGAGAAATAGGTTTTAAATTAAAAGAGACAGGAGGTGCAGAAGCAGCCCCAGAGATCCTGAGGCAGGGAAAGGAAGGGCAGCAGAGCCTGGACCTCAGCTCAGAAGAAGAATTTAAGCATTAACAGCATCATATGGAGGACAGGCTCACTGGGATAAGCACCAGCACAGCAAAAGGTGCTTAATTATTAAACTAAAGCTCTTATCTCTGATTAGCTTTAAACTTTTATGTGTTAATTGAAGTTGTTCTCCACTGACCCAACAACTGGAGGGTGATCCAGGTTTCTTTGGAGTGGAAATTCCAGGAGGAATTGGAGGAAAGGGCAGCATTACCCAAAAGCATTGCAGTGGCCATTAAAGGGACATCAGGGCCCCCTTCTGAGCCTCCCTCCATCACACCTTTCTATTGTGTGTGTCCTTGAGGACGGGTCCACGGCACACACTTCTCTCTCAAGTTTACAAAGGATTGCAAATCTACACAGCAATTTTCTTGCAAAGGATCTGCAAACAACCAAGATCCTCCCCTGGGGGTCATTACCCCTGCACAAGGGCCATTAGAAACCCTTTATGTGTCTCAGCACACGTAATCCTGCACGTGGGATCAATAGAGAGATCACTGAAAGGCTGGTTCGGGGATTTAGACCCTGACCCCTGAAACCTGTCAATTTGGTCCCAAATGGTCTTGAAATTCCTTTCCAGCCCCAGCAGGATGCACTGCTCCCGTTGTGAATCAGAAAGAGTTTAATTTCTGCGCCCATGCGCAGAGGGGTGAGGAAAGGCAGGGATGTGCTTCCAGGGGGTGGGGATGTGCATGATCCATCTGGGAACACACTTCCCTCTGGGTGGAGAGGCTGGTGCACCCCCACCACACAACTCCCACGGCCAGCCTGCAGAGAAATGACACTTCCTTCTTTTAATAACCAGCCTGTCACCTCCAGGGGTTCAGCTTTCCCCTTTTTCCTCCCTCTCTGTCACATCCACATGAAGCTGGACTGGGACCCAGCTGCAGACCCAGGGAAAAGCAGATGTACAGCAACACCTTATTATTCCTCCCACGCTGCTCCTCAGGAGGGAGGCACCAGATGCACTCCAAGCACTCGTGTGCCACACATGCCTTTCCCAAAGGCTGTCTCTGCTCCTTACAAAGGCAACTTCTTGCTGTACGAGGGTAGGGAACCACACAAAACACAACTAAACCTCACGCTACACCTCGTAATCCATTTGGGAAGCTCAGGCAACGCATAAACCCGAGGCTGCAAAACTCATTGGTTTTGTAACACACCCCGTGGAAGCAAATATCTTGAGAGGCTACATAAAAAAGTGCAAGTTGCAAGTTAGTTACAGCACATCAGGTTCTTGTCCAGCCTTCTGTGATCTCAAATGTGAGCATTTTGTCCTGCTTTATGGGGACAATCTGTCCCTTGAGCATCACCTCTTTTGGCAGACACAAAAACGGTGCCAATTCTCAGCTACAGCTGAGAAACTCTTTGAATCAAGAGAAGGCAAGTGAGATTGTCCTGTGTGCTTGACGCAGGAAGAGGTCTGGGAGGGCAGTACTTGCAAAGGTTGGAGGGTGTCACAGGAAAAAATCCCCCTCGCTGCTTTGGGATTTAGTTTTGCTAATGACTTTTTGCTCCCTAAGTGCTAGCCAAAGGGGAAAGAGGGAGGAAGAAGGGAAGAAACCCACCCACACAACAGTTGAGTCAGGGAAAAAAAAAGAAAAAGGCTTCCAGCCAGTACCTGGCATGTGAGATCAAGGCTGAATGGTCAGAATTTCAAAATACAGACTAAGAAATTGCAACTTACTCTGGTTTTGCTGGGTTATCACCCCCAATCTCAACATCTTCATATGTTTCCTCATAGCTGTTTCCTGAAACTTAAAACCAAGGCACGCCATTAAGACAAGCTCTGTTCAGTAGCAATAAGGTGAGGTTTGCTGGACAAATTGCTCCCAGGCATTTTAAATTTCACTCTTACAGAGAATTCAGGGCTGCTCGAATGAATTCCATGCTAGACATGTATCCTACTCCCCACTGGTTTTAATGGGAATTCAGAGCAACCCGGCCAGGAGGAGACACTGTAGATGCTGAAAGTGAAACGGAACCATTCCCAGCATCTCCCAGGGACCAGCCCAAAATTAAAAGCAGCTTCTGTTTGAGCTTCCCCACTTACTGCTGTCTGAAGTGAAGGAACTTGAGGCATCTGAGCCGTGGCTGCTGGAAGACACAAGTGAGACATGGGGGTTTGCTGCAGGAGAAGATTTAAATGACATTTCACAGACACAGGCACTGCCAGAGCCCAGGTCCACACTCACAGCCTGTCCTGCAACTCCTCAATGTCGTCGTAGATGTCCTCTGGTGCCTGCAGAGGGTTTTGGTCCAAGGCTGCTCCTTCTGGATTTGGAGCACCACAGGGAACGCTGTGCCCTGGAAATGAGAAAGGAGCTTTGCTTTAGAAGCTTTGCTGAGGAATTCTCTCAGAGAAAGGACAACTGGTGAGGGTAGCACAACAAATAAGAGCCTGCAGATATATTTCCCATTCCAGAAGACCAGGAAATTGTCTGCACTGAAACACGTTATTCACACAAAAGTGAACAATTTTCAGAGTTTTAAGCTTCAAAACTTTTAAAAGTCATAAAAATATTTTATGTTTAAAAAAACTTAAAATGTCTGTCCATCTTTTCAATTGTGGCAGCTCTGACCCAAATCTTCCTCACCTAAAAGCATCCAAGAGATTATTCTTGGATCTCCAGAGAAGTGATTGGAGGGAAAGCTTGGCACGGTTGGTGGAAATGTTAAGATCCAAATAATGAACCAGTCCATTGGAATACACCTGTAAATCAACATCTTGGAAAGCACCCAAGGAGGATGAGCATCCCTGAGATGGATTTCACTGAGGGCTGGAATCAAGCCTGGGAGTTGCACCTCATGAGGCTAGAAACAGATTAGGACTGGAAAACTCTTAAGTGGCAACGTAAAAACCCTAAAATTGATTTAAGGGAGTTGGAGCAATGCAGCAGCCACACAAATAAAAGCAGATAGTGGTTGTAAGTGAACATGGAGAGTGTGCAAGGCCAGGTTGGGCAGGGCTTGGAGCAAATCGAGCCAGTGGAGGGTGTCCCTGCCCATGGTACCTCAATATGGTCCAGCTAAAGACCAAAATTTCTGCAAAAAACCCAAATTCAGCAAATCAGAAAAGCAGGCAGGGGTGGACCATACAGTTCTCCAAATCACCCTCTCCGTTGGAGCAGAAGGCTCTTTGAAAAAAACATCCCGACAGAAATTACCTCCAGCTGTTCAAAGGTCAAGCAAACCAGCAAATCTTTTACAGAAACAGACACCAACCAAACCAGAAAATTATTACGAGGTGATTTAAAATAATAATATATATGAAAAAAAAGAAATACCTGAGAACCACACCAATAAAAATAAGCACGGTCACAGTCAATTTACACTTTCTCCTTCACACTCCTGGTCTGTCCACAGAGCCCAACAGAGCCACTTTTCTCTCTTTCATCTTTGAAATGCTGCCATATCACACCAGTGGCTCGCAGAGCCTTTGCAGAATGGGACCCATGAACATTTACAGGTGGAGCTGCAGAACTGTGCACACAGAGGGGAGGTGATTTGGGTTTTTCGTGCAGCTGAGGTGCCCCTCAGCAGCTCTGGTCACTGCCTCAGAACGTCCTGGCACAAGGAGCCCAAAGTCAGCCTGGCACTGTGAGGGGATGGAGCAAGGAGCCATCGCCCACCTCAGTGGGGGACACAGGGACACTTCAGGCTGTCATCCTGTATTTCCACCCCAAGCCTCAGCCAACCCCTTTCCTGAGACTCCATAAATTACAAGGAGGAGATGGATTTCAGCTCTCACGGATAAGGGCAATCTGCTAGAAAAACAAACACCTCGGCCGGAGCTACGCAGATGGTTAACCAACTTCGGAAGCTATTTGCACAGCCAAAATAAATGATTCAGGCCAGAATACAAACGCTCATGCAACCTTTTGCCCTGGTTTAACTAAATTGGTTCAAGAGTTGCATCCAAATTTAACATTTTTTTCCCATATGGAAGAGACATTTGGGCAGCAGATGGGTTTGGGGATGGAGGAAACACTCGGTGGTGCAACGAGATACTCACAGTGCTCTGCTCTGTCTTTTGCCAGCCCTGGTGGGGTTGGAAATGCTGCGTTTTGGGGACTGGTCACATTCTGCTTCCCTTGCAGAACCTTCAGCCCACCTCTGCCATCTGCCCCGGCAGGGCTGCTGGGGGACATGTACTCATTTCCACCTGTCTGGGATCAAACGTTTGGTTTGGTCAATGCAGCCCTTAGAAACAGCTTTCTGTTTCTATCATATACCTAAACCTCCATAAGAATGTCAATTATCTGTGGACTTAAAACAGTTTCACACCCTTCTCCACCAACCTTTCAGGCTGAAGCAGTTGAGTGATGAACAAGCAAAAGAGAAGGTGGAAACCCCCTGGGATTAAGGGATCAAGTTTCAATTGTTTCCCAAAGAGAGGGAGGACAGAAGGAGAAGAGACATCCTAAAATAATTATTAGAATTAACCTCGAGGACACAATACCTGGAAAATTTTGTTCTCTTCCAGTTTCGTTCTTTCATGACCCGGATTTCCCTGTTTGTCATCCTCTATTAGAGCTCTTTCTGGACTGAAATGTTCAGAAATGAGAGATCTCAGCACACAGACACTTCAGCAAAGCCACAAACCCATTGCCTTGTGACAGTGCCCAAATAAGTAGCTTATTTTCCCTCTGAATGAGGGAGATGCCCAAATGACTACCAGTAAAGTAAAGGCAAATCCAAATCTAAAGGCCAGGGGTACTACAAATCATTCTTGGAAGAGAGACAAATTAATATGATTCATCACAGCAGGAAAGGACGAAATAGATCCATTTGTGGTGGCACCTGGATCACACAATGTGCTTCTCACCACACTGTATTCAGATTTAGGGAAGAAGAAACAGCACCAGGATGCAGGACTTGGTGCCTTTTATCCCAGCATCACATTTCCCACAAAAAGTGACCCCTCTTTATCAAATAACTCTTCAATCAACACCAGAAAACCCAGCCCTCAGACAGTGACCATAAATACACACCCCAAGGAGCTCAAAGGGTGACATTTGTAGGGTGAAATTCAGAATGGATCTTGCCTTGGACCTAGAACCAGGTGCCCCAGTTTGAGAACCTTGCAACTCTCCTTGTTTACACTGCTCACATTTCAGTAGGAATAAGTGTAATTTTTAAAAATCTCCCCTCCAAATATGCTTTAGAATGAAAACAATCTTAGAAGCCACGAGTGCTGGCACAGAAAAGCATCATCTACGCTGTCTTGGTCACGAAATATATGAAATTTCTTTCTATTTACTGAATGTTACAATTTTCAATTCCTAACACAAATCAGTTGTGGGCCTAGAAGAAGTTTGAGAGAGAGAAAAGGAAATTACCTGGATTTGGCAAATTGAAAAATCTTCTGTTTCTAGAATAAAGAAGAGGAAAGCCTTCAGCCACTGTGCTTTTCTCAGCAGTCAAGCTTTCATACAAGGCCTCAACTGTCAACTAGCATTTAAAGAAATATTTCTTTAGAAAGCCCAGAAGTATTTTATGTTTGGAATAGTCATCAGGCAAGGATATTTCATCTGCTTTGCAGGACAGGGAATGCACATATTGACAAACTATACAGGGATAATAAAACAGTGTTAGGCTTGGACCAATGGTCAGCATGGAAGCTATTACAGAAAGCAGAGCTTGCAGAGGAAGTTTTTTAAATTTAAATAAAGATTTCCCAGCCTGCCACAAAATGAGACCCCAGCCAAACCAGAGAACCTCTCTGGAAATCACACAGAGATAAATACATTTGGAAAGCTGTGCATTTCCCAGGCAGTTTGATGGCTTTGCAAGCCAGGACTTGAAAGTGGAGGCTGACATTTTACAAAGAGTAGATTCCCCCGTTTCAGCAGGGCCAGAGCTGACAGCCAGGACACGGACACCTCCCGGCAGGAGGTGATGTGTGCTCTCAGCCCAGCTCAGCCACGCAGGGCTTCTCTAGGAGCAGCTTCAGCAATTCCTGCCCTGTGCCACGCAGGATCCTGCCTTGCCTGCGGGATCCACCTCTGCAGCCAGGGGAAAGTGAAAACACTGATCTGCAGCAGAGGTATCCCTGCAGCAGGGGATGAAAGCCCCTACAGCTGTGCCCACCACACTTGTCTTTACTTATGAGCCACAGCTTGCCAAGCCAAGCAGCCTGGCTCAATTTTGCTTCTACATCTTCACAGAGGGATTACAGCACCAGCTCGCCCTTGGCAGGAAGTTCCAGAACATTTCAGTGGATTTTTTTCCTCCAAAAACCAACATCCATACAGTTGGTATTACCACTTCCTTACATTTCTGCAGTGGGAGTCAAGGGAACTGACCCTTCCCACTCTTCCACTCTTCTCACTGAGTTTGGGAATCTCATCAGTCTTTGTGTCCCCACTGCGATTTCTTACTTATTTTTTGGAGAGTCTTCACAGACAACACGCAGAGAAATTCTTGGCAGGTAAGAAAAACAGATACTAGAATTTTCAAGACGCTTACCTTGTCTTTTTGAGGCTCTGCCTTAGGTACTAGGAAAGATATTTATGAACAGGTATTAATTTTTAGTCCATGTTAAGGTCACTGCACTTTTAGGTGCAAAACTCATCCAGGCACACATTCACCATGGACATTCACCATGTCCTGCAGCTCCTTCCCTCTGCTGTTTGAGCCCTGGTTTGCATGCAGGGGGCTGCAGCACCAAGCCTGACTGGCTGCAGTTTTCAGGGATCTGTGAAATCCCAGGGGCTGGGGCAGTCCCCACCATGGGAGCTGCTTGGCTCCTCTCCCACTGGGAGACAAAATCTGACCTCCCCAAAACAGGCAACACTGGAAAATGTAAAAGCAGAGCAGTGGCACCTTCGATAGAGAAAATTAGACCGGGAAAAAATATCGATGGACCTGGGAAAGTCTTGTAGTCTGGGCCCTTCTGTTCCCAAGAAGATGAGGAGCTTTGCCTCACTGTTTTCTTCTTATTCTCCTCTGCATGGGTTATGGCTTATGATAATCCCCACTGAGTTTTACTACAAGCATCATTTTACCCCCAAAATTTTAACTTTTTTTGTCATTGCCCCAGAGTCCTCACACTACAGCTGTGCCCAGGACAGTCATAGTTGTTCTCCCAGACCACTCTGCAGCTACTTTTCTCAACAAGAAACTGCATTATTTCCTATTTTAAAGGCTTTTTTTCCCAGCTAGCAAGTAATTCACCTCACAGTCCTGCCTTTCAAAGTACCTTCAATGACACACAAGGTTGTGGTGTCCCCAGACTGATTCAGGTACATCGGGGTTTCTTCATAATTATTCTGCTCTTCAAGTTGAGCACTGAGAAGATGAAAAAGAGAGAAAAGATTTTTTTTTTCCTGTCCCTTTTAGCAGTAAGAAAAAAAAAATTCATCTTAAGGACAAGAAAATCAAGAGCTTTGATAGCAAGCCTACAAAAAAGCAAAGTGAAATCAGGAATTCCTTGGAGGGAGAGGAGAGCTGTGGCTCAGCTGAACCTTCCCCCCAACTCCACGCTCCCACTGCTTGTCCTTTGGGAGGCCAAGGTGTGTTTGGAGGGCTCAAAGTACATCAGGAAACTTCCTAGCAGGGTTAGAGTCTCCTGCCTACGGCAATCCCTCAAGTAGAAACAGAACAAAAAATACAAGAAAAACCCCAAAACAAACAAAAAACCCCAAATAAAATCAAACAAAAACCAAAAACAAAAGAACACCAAAAAAACCCACCAAAAACAACAACCCAAGTAATCAGAGCACAGCATTTTCCAAGCCTACTCAAATACTTTGAAATTGATAACAATTCCCCGTCGCACTGCTTGGCACGCGGCTTCTCGTGGAAAGGAACAAAAGGGAAATCAGAGATAGCAGAGGGGATGTTTAAAGGTCCTGCTCCTGAGCTTATCACCCACTTCGTGCCAACATCCTGAGTGGCACGTGCCGGCCACAGGAGGAGGGAAAAGGAGGGAAAACACCTCGGCTCCAGCACCACACAGCCTCAGGGGTTGGGCTCCCCAGTCCAGTTCCCATCTCCCCACTCTCCTCTGTCCTTCCCTCCTCCAGAAATTCACCTCACTGTCGTTTGGGAGTAGGTGCAGGGGGAAAACCCAGCATTCCTGAATCACCCAGGAATCCACCAGACTTCCCCTCCACCCACAGTGGTGGAGTTTTTGGCATTTTAGGAATGTGCCAGGAAGCAGCAAACGCCCGAGACGCAGCTTGTAACACATCTGGGGGACAGGGTAAGGTGGGGAAAGAGCACCAGGAGGAATTCTGGCAGGAACTTCCTCCTTCTAACTGAAAGTCAGTAAAAAACCTCAGGGAGGGTCTGTTTTTCCTGGGATCACCCTGCTGTCACAACTCAGCATCAACAGAGAAAGGACTAAGGACAAACCAGAACACAAGGAACTCAAGAAATTCAAGGTGCACTTTGACAGCAGCGAAATCAGACAAGGAAACAACCCCTAAAGTCAAGCAGAAGGCGGTGCTGACAGCAGGGGCTGCCCCCTGCAGCCCCCCAGCTCTGGGGACACTGCCTGGCTGGTCCCACAGCCTGGTCATCCCCACACAAGCAATCAGAGCTCAAGAACAACAAGAAACTATGCCAGGGCCTCTCAGAGACCAGACTTCATTCCAGGTGAGGCTTCGAGGAGGGGAATTCCTGTCCCCAAACTGCTGGTATTTTGCTTTTATGCCAGAGTTATTTAATTAATTTCCCCTGTTAGCACACAGTTAATGTTTAACAAGTGACCCACTGTAAAGACCGTATCACAAGTGTTGGAGCAAGACAGCTAATCCTGCTGCATTACACTGCTAGAACAGCTTCTTGCAGGGCAGAACAGATTTGGAGGAGGTTATTTTTTTTTTGAGCAGTTCTCTTCTGATAAGTACAGGTTAAAAGTTAACACCAGCCCACACTGGCAGAGCACCTCATGATGTCAAGAACAACTTGCTGTCGGTAGCTGGAGGAGCTGTTTGGGCACAGAAAGTATTTTAAGAATTCCCCTCTTTGCTTTGGTTCAGCTGTTCCATTTCCCCTTCTCACAACTACAACAAAACACGTGTATGAATATTTTCCTCCGCTTTTGCTGTTCTTGTTGTACAAAACCCAGGCTGCTGCACAACCACTCACGACAAGTCAGAGACCAGAAAAAGTCAGGATCTCCCTGCATACAAAAGAATTGTGTCTGAAAGGTTTTTGAGCTGTTTCAGACAAACTCAAGTGATCCTGGACCACCACTCAATAAAAACCTCACTTCAGCATGTGGAGGCAGCTGAAGGGCTGGGATGGTGAGGGAGGGCAGTGCCCTGGTTGTGCTGGCTGCACAAACACAGGATCACAGAATCCTGCAGGAATACAAATTCCTTTGCTGCTGGCAAAGAAACCCCCAACACCTGCTGGTTATGCCAGAGCTTTGTTTCAGCAACGCTTTTCAAAAGCATTTCTTTTCTAAAAACACAGAACTTGAGTACACAGCAAACAGGAAGCAAAAAACACACGGAGGGGAGGGATGATGTACTACTAAAGCAGTGGCAGTGTTCCACTTCCCACCAGCTAAACCAGACCTAAACACACATGGATATGGTTCTCCATGAGGCTTCAAGAGCCCACAAAAGAAAAGAAGGGTGAAGTTTTCTCCGTTAGGAGAGGGTCATCCCAGCCAGCTCTGAGCTTGCCATGTAGGCTCACGATCACAGAATCCTAGAATGGGCTGGGTTGGAAGATGATCCAGTTCCAAACACTCACTCTCCCACGAGCAGGGACACCTTCCACTAGACCAGGCTGTTCAGGATCCCATCCAGCCCTGCCTTGCACACTCCCACCTCCTGGAACAACCCCTGCAGCAAGCTGCTGCCTCCAGGAGTGGGACATTCCCTCCAGGAAATGGGATGGGGATGTTCCCACCACCTGTGAGCCACACCTTACCTCTCCCCAGGCTCACCTTTCGGGGGTCAGGTAATCCTCTTCTGCAGCAGCTGCACACAAAGACACAGAGGATTAGTGTCGGAAGAAAAGCCCACGCCCCGCAGAGCCGCGGGGAGGTGTGACAGGGACACAAAGGCAGCCAGCAGAAACTGGGCACCTGGCTCTGGTAACGTGCCATTATTATTTCACATTTCCACACAACAACCTCAGGCTTTCTGTCTAGAGATAGATAATACTGGGAGGGCATGGAGATGATGGCATATAAATCTAACTAGTTCCCCTCATCAGGTTAATATATTTAGAAAAGGCAAGTAGGCTAGAAAAGAGTTTCAGTGAACAACTCCCTTTTCCTCTCGTTCTTATCAAAGCCAGGGCACGCCAATAAGCACTGGCACTGAAAAGCCAAAGAGTCTTTAGCAGAGCCTTTCTTACAAAAGCAGCTCCCTTTGAATTAATCAAAAGTTGTGCCTAAAGATCTGGCTGTAATTAAGGCTGTATCTATAAAGAAACACCACTTAGCAGCTTAATAAGTGGTCCCGAATATTCTATTATGCAACATCAATAGGGTTTTATTATGGGAAACTGAACTTTTGCATTTCTTGATGTCGGAACACTTAACGACATTGCCTTCTGTTGTATTTAAAACAGAAGTGGGGGGGATTAGCAGACTATTTTGTAACAATTTTATTGTGCCTTCCCACAGTTGTGTGCTCCAGAGTCGAGGCATTTCCCATTGAAGAGGAGTGATAAAGATCAGCTCAGCTCACAGGCAGCTGCTGCTGCTTTACAGCCAGCTGTAAACTGCTCTCAGCACGCTCCAGTTGGGAGGGAAGAGGGTTTCTGAGCATGGGATGGCGTCCAGCCTGGAAAACCAGATCCCTTTTTCCAGATTAAGAGCAAAAATCGGCCCCACTGAAACTGCTGGGCTCTTATTAATGTTTGAGGAAGAAGTTATAAACAAGTAACAATGTCTGATTTCTGTGTACTGGAAATTGCGGCCTTGCAGATGTCAATAAACTGCACATTTTAATGCATTTTCTGTAACAGATCTGGGGGGAAAAGGGGTGAATATCTCTTACTTGTTTCATTTCCTCTGTGGACCAAAGGCTTGGTACTTTGGAGATCAACCTTCGGGGGTCTTGGACGCTTCCCAGGGGCAGGACCCAGGGATTCAGCGGAAGGGAGAGGTTTCATCCTTGGCCACTTGCTCCCAGGGCTGTAAGACCATTTTCCTGCTCCGGGCTGGCAGAAGGGAGGTTCTGGTTCTGCTCCAGAGAAGCACAAGGACAGGCAGCAATTAGCCCTGAGTTAAGCAAAAATCCGTGTAGGATCATTAGTTGTGGTACTGACATTTCTAACCGGCTCTGCCTCCTCCCAGTTTCAGTGTCCCATCACACAGCAGGCTACCAGAACAGCAGAACAAACAGAAATGCCCATTTTTACAGATTTTTACCACATGAACCGTGCTGGGGTGTCAGCTCTCGACAGCTCCCTTCCTCTGGATTATAAAACACCAGCCCAATTTTGTGTGCTGGTAACAGTTTAATCCACCAGGATTTAGGGCCGTGGCTGTTTGCAGTGCTCAGTTGAGGTGAGGTGGCTTTCCAGGGTAAACAAAGACTTAAGGTTTTCAGTGCCCCATCACCCAGTCACGTCAGCAAGGGGAACTTCACAGCCTCTGAGTTTCCCAGCACCAGTTTCTCTACGAAATATCTTCTCAGATCTCAAACATGACCTTTTGCAAAGCTGGGAGGGGCGGGGGAATTCATTAGAATCTTTTAATTAGAATTAAATTGTCTTTGCAAACCAGCCAAGCCTTTCACACCTGTGTGAAGGCACATTCGCCTTGGGATTGCAAATGGCCAAAGCACACCAAAACTAAGATAGCCTCCTGTCCTCAGTTTTCATGCTCTCAAAATGTGGAGAATTTCTTTGAGTTTTTAGAAAAATTTGTTGGATGTGGGGAATCCTCCTCTCACCCAAGCAGAGCAGCAGTTTAAGATCCATTTCTTATCTCCAGAGCAAGAGCAGAGCATTGCAATGGGCCAGTTTGGCCTCTTTTTGCGGGTCCCAACCTTTAGGAGCTGTTCTCTCCTGTTCTGTATCCTGCACTTCCAGATCACCTATACACTAATATATTTCTATATTCAGTGTTAAGAACACACCTCACCGTACCTTTCTGGAGCTGGGGTGGCTCTCTGGGTGCACGATAACCCGACCGGCAGAACGCAGGTGCCACCGCACCCTCAGCACCTGCCCCATCGGAGCTCCTGTGTCCTCTGGGAGCCTGAGGCAGGGCTGTCCCACTGCCATGCAGAGCATCTTTCCTCTGGGCACGCCAGTCCAGCACAGGGGAGCTTCCAGAGGGAGGCATCCTGTCACTGCCTGATGCAGCAGGAGCTGAGTTTGCCTCCCGCCGGGTTGGGACTCCCGGACTTGTTTTCTCCTTGCGGGATAAAGCCTCTTCCCAGATCTGTAGGACGTGCTGGAAGGAATTCGGGAGCTGAGGGTCCTCTGGAGATGTTTGGCTTGGTTCTTGCTGGTGAGTGGCACAGGACAGCTGAGGCTTTTCTGGGCTGCTCTTGGGAGAACCCAGCCCTTTCTCCAAGGTGCTGCCCTCGTGCTCTTCGTTGTGCCCCGTCTGCTCCCCGTCACCCCGCGGCCGTGCCAAGGGGGAGTGCTGGGTGAGCACAGGGGGCTGGGAGGTGGGATGGGCAGGTTTTGACACTTTCACCTCTCTCTTAGGCAGCGGCAGAGGGCTGGATGTGCTGCTCCCTGCAGAGCCAGGCTTGGGGGCGATCTCCGGGGAAGGTTTCTGCCCCAGCTTGTTGGCCGGGTTGGAGTCATTCTGAAATTTTGCTCGGAGGGCTTTGAAATCAGTCACACCTTCCTGGGTGAGGGGAGAGAGGAGAGCACAGAACAGCTGCTTACAGAGGTGGCAACAGGCAATTTAAACGATCACGCTGTTTCCAGAGAGAAACAGGCTGCACGCTCAACCTTGGTCACCAAGGATATGCCAATCCTGGTGAAAATTTACAGGCAGTGGAGGAGAATTTGCTCTTTCAAAAGATCCTCCAAAGGCTCACAAATCACTGCTGGTGAAGACAAAAGAGCTGAAAACAGGGGAAAATGCAGAAGCAGAGCACAGAAACCAAGCAGGACCAGTGTGGCTGGGGGAAATGCCTCCTTGTCCCCAGTGTCACCCAGTGATGGAGAATTCCCCTCGGGAGGATCTGGCAAACACTGAATTGAATGTTGGCGCTTTCGTGGCAGAGGTGCTGCAATGCTGTTTATGCACCTGCTGGCTGTGAAAGCTGCACTTTGTTTTCAGTACACAAGCAGCAAACAGGGGAGAGGCCAGTGCTGCTCCAGAGAGGCCCAGTCCACCCCCATCCTCCTTGGGAAAACTCCACCATGAGAAGAGAAGCACTAAAAATCCTCCTTGGTGCTGCACTCCTAATGACCCCTGGGACAAAATGCTCTTCCTCCGTGGTGCTCAGGGTCCCCAGGACTCTTGGGATGTTTCTCCCCTTGCTTTCAATGCCTCTCCAGGAAGCAGAGCACACATAACCCAAAAACATGGCACACAGAGACATCAAGAGCATCTCCCAGCGCAGGTGATGGATGCTGGCCATGACACTCAATTCCGCTCCCACACAGACCCCAGGTTCTTGGAAAAAAGGAGCAAATCAGTGACAGTGCAGTCTAAAAGGGCACTTAAAGAACATTTTGTCTCAGTCCCTCACTCCCCTGCGTCCCATCATCCCACGCTGGAGAAAAGGAACCACAGTTTTTGCCCGCGGTGCCGTGGCTTAAATTCAGCCCTGAAGTGAACTAGGGAGAAAATATGAAGAAAAATTTATGAGCTACTTAAGTCCTTGAACTGCTCTATAACTTTTTATATGCCATGATTATATTAGGTGCTCTGCTCTGGCAGCTTAGTTCAGCGCAAGGCTTCACGAGAACCTGTCTAATGAGGAAATTGGAAAAAATTATCTAGGACAGAACTTCGTTATTCTGAAAAAAGCCCCAGCCTTAAGTGTTAAGACAGAACAGATGAATAGCATACTGAGGTTTTATTGCATTTAATTGCACGATTTATTAAACACTGACAATTTCTCTTGAATAACCCCTTTCACTGACTTTATTACTTTCACAGGGTAGTACATGATGTAAAGAACCAGCCCTTGGGGGAGAGGTTTGAATTGCTCCAATTATATTTCATATTAGTGGTCAGCAGCCTGATGCTGTGTGAGCTGCCCAGACAGGCTAATCTAGCGGTGAGCCACGGGAACGGGAGCTTCCAGAGGCACACGGAGGATGAATCAGATTTTGGGGGGGAAAAAAAAAAATTAAAAAAACCCCACATGCAGCCAATCCCTCCAGCGATGCCAGACCGGAAATAAAGCAGTGAGGTGCCCTAATGTGATTGCAGGGAGCTGTTGCATGTGCTGCAGCAGCGGTTGAAGAGTTCAGTGCTGTTTACCTCCCCTTGCTGGTTTTCTTTATTGGAGCAAACAGTTCCTCATCAGCGCCCTCAGAGACAAAGAGAAGAGAAAGGAAAAAGCACTTGCTTGTCTCAGTGTGCCCCAGGTGAGGCGGGGGAAGGGTTTTTGGCCAGGCCTCTCCCTGGCACTGGCTGTGACAGAAATGGGCTGTGACAGTCAATAGCTTGGCACTAAGTTTAATTAAAGTGGGATGGATACGAGCTTTCCTTTCCCCCCTCAAACTGTTATTCTTCTTGCCTTGAAACAACTGATTTGCCTAATTAGGAGGGAGATTAGCTGTGCTCAATGCACCCTCAGTGCCCCTCACGAGGATGTGGTTGCCCCAGAGCGCAGCCTGATGGGATGCTCATGGCAAGGAGGGAAAAGTCAAAACACAGAGAACTGTGGGGTGGATGGGGTTAAATTGCACCCCATGGCCACCCCCTGCACACCCAGCTGGGCAATCCATCCCTCCCCTGAAAGCTCCTGCAAATGCCGTTTCCTTAGCTTATCCAGACCCTCCAAGGTGCAGCGAGTTCTCCCGGTCTCTGCAGGGATGATTCTCCATCAGAGCTGGGACTGTTTCAAACCACAAACCCATCCAAGCAGCTCCAGCTGGCCCAGGGAGATGCTCAGCCTAAGCACAGTGCTGGGCAGGTCACAGCCAGGACACACGCAGTGTCCCAGTGTCCCAGGGAGGGCTCAGGTCCCCTGGAAGTCGGACCAGCTGACAAGCAGAGAGAATACACTCATAAATTTAAAGGCCTGCCAAAAGCTCACGATGTGTATTACAGCTACATCTGGCCAAATAATTGACTGTGAATAATACTACATTTGGCAAAGCCCACGCAAGATGAGAGGGGAAGAGAGAAAAAAAGGAAACAAAGTTCCACTGGCCGGAAAGCTGCGAGCATTAAGGAGTCAGGGGACAGAAGCATTACAGAGTCAGGGGGCAGCAAAATTTTCCATATTTTCTCCCTATAAATAAAATGTCTTCCAACACCAAGATCAGTTTAGGAAGCAGAATAAAGCTCAGCTTAAGCTTGTGATAAGGGTGCTTTTAGAAGGAACACCAGCAGGAGGCTCAGGCTGATACCTTGGACTAATCAAAAGGAATCTGAGTTACAGAATCCCAGAATAGTTTGGATTGCAAGATCAACTTGTTCCACCCCCTGCCATGAGCAGGGACACTGAGCAGGTTGCTCATAGCCACATCCAACCTGGCCTTGCCCACTTCCAGGGATAGGGCAGCCCCAGCTCCTCTGGGCACCCTGTGCGAGGGCCTCATCATCCTCTGAGAGAAGAATTTCTTTCTAGTATCCAATCTAACCCTGTCCTGTTTCAGTCTGAAGCCATTCCCCCCTATCTTGTTCAAGGGTTTTGTAAAAAATCTCTTTCCAGCTCCCCCATAGCCCCTTCAGGTACTGAAATGATGCAATAAGGTCACCCCAAAGCCTTCTCTTCTCAATTAATGTACTAAATCGAACTAATTCTCATTAGTTTCCTGAAGCTGCTTTTCTAAAATGAATCAAACAGGAAGATAAACCCCACTCAACATGTGGCATGACGGAGAGCCGGGAGGAAGCACTGCCTGTTCCCCTGCTGGAATTTTTCTGGCTTACTTCGTTCTTTATCTGGATTCCCAGGGGAGCTCTGGTGGGTAAATGTTTAATCTGTGCTGGCCTCTGCCCTGGCGTGGGACTGCTGGAGCCGAGCCCAGGCACCCCGGGCAGGCTGAGGGGAGCGCGCTGTAGATACCATCGACTCATTAACCCGCCGGCTTCTCCCAAAATAAATAAATAAACCCCAGCTCTACTTTTTGCTACACGAAGAGGCACAACTGCAGCTCACGTCAGAGTGAGAGGGGAAGAAAGCAGGCGCTGGGAGCCCGTGTTTTGGGGCAGCAAAGCGGTATCTGCGTGGTGTGCGCACAGAGCAGCGGAGTGCACCTCACTGATGAACTGCCCCCGGCGCTCCACGGAGAGAACAGCCCCAAGCTGTGAGCCAGCGGCAGAAAAACCAAGCAGAAATCCTTCCCCGGGCCAGGAGCAGAAGAGACAGAGCCCCAGCGTTACCAGGTCCATCCCTCGCTGCTCCACGCCAGCTCCGGCGGCTCAGCCCAGCATATCCCGTGTGCCCGGTCCCGCAGAGCCGCTCTCCCGCCGTGCCCGCGCTGCAGCCGCGCCAGGCGAGGCGGAGCGAGCCCTGAACACACCTGGGCTGAGCTGGCTCTGCCCCCGGGGCGGGGAGAGCCTCACCTGGGCAGGGCTGAGCCCGCCCCGCGCCACGGGATTGGGATGGCAGAGGGAGAGATCAGGTGTGCTTTGCTTTTTGAGGGAAAGAATCGCACTTGCCCTCGGCGTGGGCCGTGTCCGTGGAAGTTTATAGAATCTTAGAGTGGTTTGGGTAAGAAGGGACTGTAAAGATTGTCCAGTTCCAACACCCCCAGAGTGTTCTCGGGTCCCTGCTCACACCTGGGGCAAGCAAAACTGAGGAGAGATGAGGAGCCCCACATGTCCAGCAGTAATTCTTACCCCAAATTTTAGGTCTCCCCATAGGTGACCCTCACCCTTCTGTACCAACCCAACCCGCACTGTGCTCTTCCCCACAGCGATGCCAGAGTGATTAAAACAGATATTTCTCCAGAAGAATCAAGTGTTTCCTTCATTTCTGAACAGCAGAGCCCAGCAAAACCTCATCCTTGCTCACACACACTCTGTGGTGAAGCAGCTCCTCTCCATGGAGAGCGGTTCCTCAGGCTCCTGAGGACAGGCCAGTTAAATTAGGGCAAGCAGGACTTCTCCTGTCACTGGGTATTTCTGCCCTGGAGAACAGAATGAAAGTATCTGTCCAAACACTGAGCCCATGTTTTTACAGAGCATGTCACCCAGGAAAAGCAAGGCTGGTCAGCTTGGCAAGAAGAGAGCTGAGAGCCCCAGGACTCCCTTTTCCCTCCGTAAGTGGTCAAGTATTATTTCCTGTCTCTCTTCAGGAGCGCTTGGTGTTTTCCTCGGAGCAGGGGCAGCTGCTGCACGGAGTCTGGGTGCTGGTGGCATTCAGAGGTGGCTGTTGATGGGGCCTGGGAGGACAGGAAGCCACAGGCAGCCTGAGCAATACTCACGAGCTGACCCTAATCCCACACACCAAGACTCAGCCCCTCGCCTGTAGATCATTCCCAATAAGATGCACGGAAAAGAAACCATGAAGAGACCTTAAAAATCATCCAATTCCAACCCACTGCTGTGGGCAGGAACAACTTCCACTGTCCCAGGCTGCTCCAAGCCCCGTCCAACCCGGCCTTGGACACTCCCAGGGATGGGGCTTCTCTGGGCAGCCTGTGCCGGGGCCTCACCAATTTACAGGGAAGATTTTTTTTCCCAATATCTGCCCTAATAAACCTGCCCTCTTTCACTTTGAAGCCATTCCCCTCTGTCCTGGCCCCCTCTGCACATGGGCATCGAGCAAACCCTTGCCCCGAGCATCCCTAATGCCTTCAGGAACTGACCCTGCTTCCCTGAGCCAAATGTGACGGGAGCTCAAAAACAACAGGAAGAGAAATTGAGGAAAAGAAAAAGGCTTATTTGTCAGAGACATGACTGGGAGCAGGAGTCTGGTTCCTCACCACATGAAAAGCCCTGCTGCTGCGTGGAGGTCTGGGAGAAGAAAGGGGGATCCTGCCGAGCTGGAAGCTGGCAGGGAAGTCTCCCCAGCCAGTGCTGGAGTCGCAGCGTGATGGGAATCAATGCCAGCTTTGTGCACAGGTAGCTGGGGAGGATTTATGACCTGCCCAGTGGTGTGAGCACAGACCATGAATTAAAGCACTGTTGGAGAATCAGGAGGTTCTGACTTCAGAGCTGCAGTCCTGAGGAAAAGGACAGGGTAGATTCCTCTAAAATTAAAGTAAAATGCCAAAAGTTTTTTTAAAACACGCATTTAGTGAGTGCTAGCCCCATGGGACCCTGCTAGCCCCACCAGGGCTGCCATAAATCACACCGGGCTACAACAACTGCACGGGGAGCACGGGGCAGCCACGGTGCTGTGAACATCAAACAGTGCATGAGTGGAAGCCAAATCTTTTTCTGATGTCCCAGCAAAACAGAGTGACCCCCTGCTTCGGGCAGGAGCTTGGGGTTTGCTCTGGGATTGCATCTCAGAGGCACCGACCCAGGATGGGAATTCCCAGGTGCAGCCCCAGTGGGAACAAACCCAAACACCACTGCTGAGAGCAGCAGCCCCAAACACTCCCTGCACATGCAAAGCCTCCCCAGAAAAAAACATTGCAGCCTGTTTAAAAGTTTTACATTTCATTTCTTGGGTGTTTTATTTTTTTTTTCCTGCAGTGAAGCATTTAATATGTCATTTAGTTGCATCAGTCTGAGGGCTGCAAGCACAGCATCCAGCTGACTTTTTTCCCTGAATTATTCTTTTTAGCTACTAGTGAACTGGTGGAGTTTGTATATAAGTCTGTTATAGAGATTTGGGATATCTTTTTCAACTTTTTTATCCTTTTTGGATTTTACAGAGGTGCAACTAGAAGCCAAGAGCAAAATGAGATCTTAGGAATATTTTTTATTCTTAGTATTTCAACTTTTTAGAAAGGTAGGGCAGTGTGACTGGTGAAGATGAGACAAAATTTTGGGGCAGCCCAGTCTTTTTTGGAAGATAACAAGATTTAGGTATTGCCCATGACATAACTGGTGATAACATTAGCCCAGTGTCAAGATATTTTGGGTTGGGGGTGGTCTGACAAGTTGTTTTCCTTTATCACAGCTACTGGCCCCACAAGTGGGACAACACTGGGAAAAGGCAGTAGGGTCCATATCTCTGAAGAAAAAACCACCTCAAAACCCCCAAAAATGGGGGCAAATGGAAAGCAGGGCAGAACCTTGTGCTGGAGAAGGATCTGGTTCGGTTTTAATGCCTTATTCTGTTCCCAGGAGGGCCAGGACACTCTCCCTAGCCTGGATCCCTGCACATCTCGTAGAATTGTGGAATGATTTGGGCTGGGAAGGGACGCTAAAGGTTCTCTAATTCCCACCCCCTGCCACGAGCTGGAATCTCATCCTTTTCCTGCCAGAAGGTCATATGGTGGTTTTCCAGCAGAGGGGGAAATAGGATCACTTGTTCCACCTTCGAGCTGCTTGCTCTGTCTTTCATTACTGGCAGGAACGAAGGGTTTAGGAAAATGCAGCATTATTGATCCTTGCATTCCAAAAGCCAGCACTTGCTGTGGCTGGACAGGACATGGGTGTACCCACACAGCTCCATCAAAAGTTTTAAGATCAGCCCCATCAAAGCACTGTAGGGACTCAAGGAAATTAATTTAAAAGCCTTGCAAAGTGTCAGGTATTTTATCTGTCCGAGCCACACGGCTGTCTCTGCGGTATGGCCCCGACCCCACACCAAAGTGCACACCTTTCTCTAGCAGCATAGCCCACATAATACCGGGGGTGTTTAAAGCTAAGTGTTTGCTCTGGTGGCAGATACCTTATCAGAGAGTTCTGGGTTCAGTGGCACCACATGAGGACTGGCAGGTCCAGGGCTGCGGTCACCTGCTGCTCCTTGGGTGGAGCTTTCCTTCATCTCTCCATTTCAGCTGGGGATGAAAACCAGATGTACCTGAGGAAACGAGGTGCAGAAGTGGTGCACACAGGGAAAAGTGTGGTGCTGAGGGGCTGGGCAGCAGCGTTTGCTGTCCCCTCTCTGACACCAGAGACGAGCAGGGTCAGGCACAGCCTGCAGCAGCCTCCTCCAGTCCCAGACTGCAGGAACAGCATCACAGCACCTGCTCTGCAGGGAGAACCACACCAAACACCTTGTCCTTCTTCATGCTTCTGCTCAGGTCTCCTACTTGCTCTACAATGTAATGCCATCTCTGAATGTAAATCCTTCTCTCTATGACATCTGCGCTGGGATTCTGATTTTTGAAGTTCAGAGATGAAGACCTCGGTAGGCTTGGCTTGGTAGACCAGCTTGGCTTCCTTGGCAAAACAGAAGTTCTTTTACCAAGCTGCTGTGCAGAGGAGGAGAGGATGGGCTGAGAAAAGCCCATGTGTGCTGCAAAATCACGTGTGAAACAGCAAACTTTCCAAGGGCAGAGCTCCAACTGCAAGGCACAGCTTCTTGATTTTGCCACAGCTCTGTGTAACCTCTCCACATTGCAACAATCTCTCCATTGTTCGAAAGAATCCCCAGCACCCCTGAATAAAAAGGCAGTCTGCTCTGCCCTGTTCCCTGGTGAACCACGAGAGAGCAAACGGCACGTGGCAGGTGTCAGTCACATCAAACTTTGTGGGCAGGATGGCTCCAATAGAAGAAACAGGAACAGGCCTCTCTGCCTTTCGATACTCATGGTCTTCAAGTAGGAACAAATTTCAGATTTAAAGCATTGCATGAATAATATGCTACAAAAAATATAAAGAGAATATTGGCAAAAAAAAAGGATGAATTTTTAAACAAAACTGTGTCCCCTGCAGCAAAAGCTATATGAATATACTAAAACTAAAAATCCAGATATGAAAAAGGAACAAATGCAAATTGCTGGATGACAATAACATTATGTTATATCCATTACAACTTCACCCTGGGGCTAGGCTTGTGCAGCCAGCCACATTACCCACGGACTGCTCAGGTGATACCTAAAAGATCAATGCACTCTTCAGGCAGAAATTAATTCCCTTTCTTGGGCCAAACACATTTGAAGTGGAGACTTTTTTGAAGTGGAACAAAATCTTGAATTGCTATCACAGAGTTTGTTTACACTGAGTTAATCTGCCCTGATTTTAGAGATGTAAGAGTTGTGAGTGAGGAATTGTGTGTCATTTAATTAAAGGGCTCTTCAGTGTCAGGGAAGGAGCTCTGTGGTGGGAATAGCCCCAAAGGGATGATGTGAGCTCAGCCCAGCCTGCTCTCAGCCCTTTTTTCCAGGCTCCTGAAGATTTTCATGGCTCATCCTCCTGAGGGTGGCTGCATCACCATGGGCAGCACAGCCAGCCCTAGAAGAGGTCCAGAGACTTAATTCAGGTTTGGAGTGAAGGATCCAACACAAACATTTTAGACACTTTCAATTCAAAACATTGTAAATGGAACCACAGCTTTTATATATATATCTATAGATATATATCACTTTTGGAATGTAACACCTCTGAGAAAGGTTCTTTAATTTCACCTCTAACATGGAGTGCCTTGCTGGCTGCTTAAATCTCTCCTGCATGCCTCTCCCCCGGGCGACCTCACCTATCAGTGAGAAATTGGTGTTGTGCCTGATTGCACAAACCAGCCCAGCCTTTTGCCTGGGAGATGTGCCACAAATAACTTCCATTATACATAGGGGGTGTTTCTGATGCTGCTATCAGAAAAAAAAAAAAAAAAAAAGGCGATCTAATGCTTCGACAGCCTTGCTTAGATGCTGAGGAGGCACTTGGCTGTGCAAAACAGCCATTTGTATCACAGGACAGCCCAGGTTTGGATGGAAACCAGTGGGGTGCATCCCCACCTGACCTCGAAAGCATGGCCAGAACCTTTTTATGTCATTTTATCTTACCAGCCACCTGCAGAGAGGCTGCGATGGTAACGGGGAGGTGATGAGGGGGATCGCCTCAGGCCAGTTACATTTCCCTACTTTTTCTCCCAGGCGAAAGCAATTTAGGTTTAATAGTATATTAAAAAAATATTAAACCCCTTATTGGAGTTCTTCTTGCCTGGCAAAGAGAGGAGAAGGACTTTCTGAGCCCATCTGCAGTGCATTAGTAGGTAAAGGATTGCATTAACGTACTCCCGGAGGTCACAGAAGGGCACTGCTCATTTCATTGCAATACAGAGTTTACCCCTGTGCTACATTTCTTAGTGTTTAGCAAAGACAAGCCCCAGGGTCACTCTGAACTTTAATTACATGAAAATAACTGGCTAAGAGGTCCTTTCATTTTGATAATTTACAATACCAGCCATTGAAATGAGCTTGGCGATTCATTTGGGAAATACACAAAATGACACTTCCAGCCCAGCCTTTTGTGGACACAGGACAATTCACTGTCTGTTTAACAGCTGTAATAGCCCAAGACCAGACTTTCCTACAATAATTAGACTTTCTCTTGAAGTTACTGAGGTTCAAATTTCCAGTTGTCTGCTGGGAACACTTCATTTATGCACAAAACATCTCAGGCTGCTTATGCAGAAGAAAAAGCAGGGAGAAGCAGGCACTTGTTTGAACACACAAATCTCCATAGATCTCTTACTCTTTTTTTAACTGATACCTAATGAAGATACAGATTCCTTGTGCATTTTTGTGCCTGCCCAGGACCCTTAGGGGCATTTTGGAGGCTGTGAAAGCTTGAAGGAACAGCTATGAGGCAGCTTGGGCTGTGACCAAGTGTCTTTTCCATGGAAAATTTTTATTTTCTTCCAACACGACAGAACTAAATATTGTCATCTTGTGACTTTTATCTTAAAAATAAATAACCTGTGGTGTTCTTGCTTTCTGTGGCACTGCTTTCCTACACTTGTGCGCATCCACTAAGATGCCACCCAGCTAAAAGCATTAGAGCCACCACGAGCAGATGGGTTTACACCAAGTATGACCACAACAATCTCAGATCTTTTTTGGGGGTATTCCTCCCCCCAAATCACTTCAGGAAACAAGGAATTTGATTTTCACGTTGCAGTGGCTGTGTAGGGCCTTCCAAAAGCCAGGTGATAACAACTCACATCAGCTTTAGAGGTGGGGAACTGCCTCGTGGGGGAGGAAGCTGAACTGACATTGCCTTCATGTATCTGGAAGGTACACATTCCTCATAACACAATTTTGTGCTAATCTTCAATTTGCTGTACTGGGAAGCTTTTCCCTGGTCAGCAACCAGACACATCAAAATTACAGTGAAGTCACTGTGGGAAATAACACAGTGGTAACAGAGGAGTTTCCTCCTCCTTCAAATTAAAAGGAGGGCCCAGGCTGGATAAGAAACACTGCTGCAATAGGACTTGATTGACTTAAATGTGGAAACAGTTGCACAGTTTAATGTATTTCCTTGCCAGAAAAGCGGGAATTTGTTTCCAAAAGGGCAAAGGCCTCTGGGATGTGTCCTGATTCTTTGTGATTCGATCTGTGCTGCTGTCAATGATTTACTGCAGCATTTCGGGGCCTGGTGGGCTCCAGGCTCCTTCCAGCAGCCCTGAAAACTTCAAGGCTTTGGTTTGCAGCTGATCTACAGCAAACATTTACGTATGGCAAAGGAATGTGGTGGGGCCTGGCTCAGCTCTGTCCCTTGATCCTGTCTGTGTGCTCACTGGCTGTGACACCCATCCAGGCCACGGCGTGTGGGGAGCTCCAGGCACTGCCTTCCCACAGGTAAGTCTGGTCCCTTCCCCAGATTTCCATTCAGGAATTACCAGCACGTCAAGCAGCGCATCAGTTTTGTCCTGATTTGAGGTGTGTGCACAAAGAATAAAAAAAAAAAAAAAAAAAATTAAAAATTGGCAGCTGTCCAAAGCCCAAGCCAGGCATTGTAATTCCTTCTTAAAGGAACTGTTTGCACAACGGTTTTCTTTTTACAGATTACTATTAAGCCTTCTTAAACTTCCTTACCGAAATTACCAGGCTGGGTTTGGGCACTTGAAATGAATTCTCTATACAGGATGATTTATGAGTTAATATTTTTCATATTCTTTTGC
Source organism: Bombycilla garrulus (assembly GCA_013400315.1). NCBI lineage: Eukaryota > Metazoa > Chordata > Aves > Passeriformes > Bombycillidae > Bombycilla > Bombycilla garrulus. The sequence continues at coordinate 935,106 of VXBU01001144.1, read as the reverse complement.
ATTATAATTATCTTACACTCGACAACATGAAGCCAACAAGTGCATGTGAATAATCCAGATTTTAGTCCAAGCCACATCCTCATACCTCAGTTTTTTCTTCCCATGAACAATATTATTAACCTACCCAAGTGTCACCTGGGCTTTGAAGGAAAGGAATAAACAAGTTACATTTTTTTGAAAGCTATAATGTCATGATAGGGAAATGGGTGGATTTTTTTTTTTTACAGCTATTAATTTCAAGCTTGTTGTAAAGGCAAATATGATTTAGGAGGATCAAAAAAAGGTATCAGTGATAATTGGAACATGGAGACAAGGAGAAGGCGGAAAGGAAAAGGACTGTGGTAGTGATACACTTAATTATGAAGGCTTATTCCGATAATCCCTTTTGAAAATGAACAAAGACGAGATTTTTGATGTTTGATGAACTTATCAAACAAGGCAGAATAATGAAGAGGTAAATGTAAAATCCAATCGGAGGTGAGCCAATTAAGTACTTGGCGAAGTGCTGAAGGATGCAGCCCACAGATCCTCCTGTCAGAGCAAAAAGGCATCAATACCTGCATGTCCTCCAGCTCTGGGTTCACCTGCAGGCTCCTTGGCTTTCATCACACACGGATCTGCTCCCTTTCTGAGCTGCTGTGGCTCTCATTTAGTAAATCTCACTTCCCCAGCCTCTGATGAATCCCCCATGAGCTACCCACCTCTGCTAATTATCAATATTTCTCTTTGGACTGCAGTCTTGCAAGTAAAACAGACTGCTCATTAGTTAATCACCAAAATAATAATAAAAATAATGTTCTGACTCAGAATAAACCCTCGAAATCTTTGAAGGCTGTGGAAGATGCAGGGTTGTACTTGCATGCCACATATTGCTCCTCAAGAGAAAGAAATGGTTCATACAAATGAAGGTTTTAGGAGTGGAGACAGAACTAGAGATTGCAATGACTGGGCTGGGAGGCAGAAGTATTTTCTGGCTGTTGTGCAGTGATATTCAGAGTATGGATCAGAGAGTCTGATCCAAAAGCCAGTACAACACCGTACCTTTGCCCTTTTCTCCTTTCATAATATTCCTTAAGTTATTTTCTTCTTCTCAGAGTTTGTGTATTTCTCTTTAGAAATACTCAACAACAAATTCAAGGCCCTTTGTACCTTGTTTTCCATGCGCTGCTGGTGCAGCCATTCCAACCCCTCCACAAAGCTTGTGGAAACCAGGATCTGATTTCACATTTGTTGGGAAAAATCCTGACCATGAGTTCACATCAGTGTAAAGAAAGTGACACCAAAACAGGCTCAGCAGTGACAAACATCCCTGCTCCTGGAGACTGTGATGTTCTTCTGAAAAGAAATACAAAAAATAGCTTTTCTCTAAAACCTGTCTCTTCACGACATTTCTTCTGTTTACTCAGCATCATTTAGTCATGTATATATATATTTAATTGCAATCTACCTATTGGAAAGGGCAGAGATGTCTTGGGAGAGCAGCAATCCTCAGACAAANTCAGCAGTGACAAACATCCCTGCTCCTGGAGACTGTGATGTTCTTCTGAAAAGAAATAAAAAAAAAAAGCTTTTCTCTAAAACCTGTCTCTTCATGACATTTCTTCTGTTTACTCAGCATCATTTAGTCATGTATATATATATATTTAATTGCAATCTACCTATTGGAAAGGGCAGAGATGTCTTGGGAGAGCAGCAATCCTCAGACAAAATCCCCAGGTAGTGCAGCTGCAGGCCCTGCTCCATTCTGATGGTGAATACTCGGATGGGACATCTTGGATGCTTCCCATTTCCTACAAACCAGCTTACTGGTGGAAAAACACACAAACACAGATAATTTTCCCCCTTCCAGCCTCCAGCCCCTCTCCAAACACCTCAGACCATGCTTTCTTCCCCTCCCTAGAAGAAGCAGCAGAGATGTTAATTCTCCAGCTCCTGTCGACTGTCAGCTGAGCCAGTGGTCAGGATGGACGGATTGCTTCCCTTGCCAAGAGAAAAAAGTAAGGATCCGCTGTAATGTATTCATTTATCTTCAGATGTGTCGGTGATGAGGATGTACACACATTAATTATATATATTATACATATTCATCATTCTGAAGCATCCAGTAAACTCATCCAAATATGATGGAAATGCTCCTCTGCTAGAGAGGCTCCTATTTCCCCTGGTGTGAACTGGGGAATAAATTCATTCGAGGCAGCAGAACAGGAAAAGCAAAATCAAGGCAAAGGGTGGAAGAGGCAGGCTAGAATACTTGCCCAAGACTTTCTTCCTTTTCTGTCTCAGATTTAATTAAGTATCCCCTGATTCTTAATGCAAATAGTCCAGTGAAAAAGAAATTAGAAGCAGCCTTCATACATCAGCTCCTGTATTATTTTTATGTCATTTCACATGTCTTCATAGTTTGAAAATTTATTTTCAAATACCTGACATAATTCTGCTTTCTACAGAGTTTTTCTTATCCCTGCCTTTTTTGTTCTTGTGCTTATAGACAATATATTATCAGTAAATAATATGGATCTTCTCCCTTTTTTTTTCCTCCTTCCTAGTTTAAAGAGCAGCAATTCTCATTAATAATCCATCAGAAATTTTGCAGGATCAGTGTTGTAATTAGTGTCTGTGTCCATCTGAGCCTGGTGCATTGCAGGACAAAGCATATGCAGCTGGAAAAATGCCATATTCCTCCAAGTTATAAAACAGAGATATTTTTAAAACAGCCATTCCAGCCCCCTCTAAGTTCACGTGTATGAACTCCAGGCAAATCTGAGCGCCCAACTCTCTGCTGGCTCTCCTGCCTTTATTGTACAAAGTCTTCAAGCCACACACACACACACAATGATAGGAATATCTATCAAAATGAGAGTTTGGATTGCTCCCTGGCCGGTGGAGGGGATGTCTGTGGGAGGAACAAAGGTTGTGTCTCTGTGCAGCACCGGTTCCGGCGCCTGCTGCAGCCAGCGGAGTTTGGAGGGCAGCGCTGTGCGGGGCACCTGTGGGATGAGCAGGCCTGTCGAGCGGAGACAACGTGCTCAGGGCCACCAGCGTGTGGGCAGGACTTCCAGTGCAAGGAAACAGGTGAGTGACCCAGGCACAAAGCCCTGCCAGAGAGGTTTTGGTCCTGGGGGAATCAGTCCCCTGCCCCGGGCGGCAAAAGGATGAACCAGAACAAGAGAAAGCAGGAAATATCCCCTTCTCAGTGTTTTCCCCCCCACTTCTACCAAAATCTATCCACGTTACACTCGGATTTGGGTAGAAAAGAAGGCTGTGTGACATGGAGAATGTGGATTTTTCAGTGGAACAAAGAGAGTAGGAATAATTTGCTCCAACTGCTGTGCTGCATGCTCACACTCCCCTCCACGGGCACAGCGCTCCCACAACGCTCCGCTTTCTCCCCTGCTAGAGACAGAGTTCAATCATCAATCCAACCAGCAATCTGTTGGGGTGATTTAGTTATTTTTAGCCACCTCCAGCTCTGAGGATTAGGATATAAAACGGCTGTTCTCTGAAACTTTGACTAGCCTTGACAGATTTTTGTTTCTACACAAATGGCTCAAACTTCCTTCCTGAGCATTTAACGAAAATTCTATTGAAATTGGGAGCCACAGGTCAGCTCTGTGACCAGCTCATCAGCTGGAGCAGGTTATCATCACTCCACTGGGGTAAACTGAGCAGTGCCAGTTCCCTCCTCAAGGCTTTCTCCACACTCCCAGAAGCAAAAGCCCTTCCACATTTCCTTTCCTGCAAATACCCATCCTTACGCTTAATTATTGCAATAAACTCCCCAAATGCCTCCTGCAATGGGAAGAGGAAAACTTTCACTTTAATAAGATGGAGTTGACTTCCTTAAGCCAAGGGATGAAGCTATTCCTAGAGCAACTTTCCAGGAGTGTGATTTTAGAAAATAAAGTCAGGACAGCGAGGTGACCTCTCCTTGATTCCCACCTGATAGAAGCCCATGGGAGTGGCCAGCTTGGACTCTGTGCTGTGTTTAGGTCCCAGAAGCTTGGAAAAGCAAATTCCCCAAGCATTAAGGCCATGTTGAACACCCAGCATGACTTCCTGTGGCCCTGAGATGTGGGGGACAAACAGCACAATCAGTGCAAGCTGCCAGGCAGGATTTCTGGAGGGTGGATAAGCCACCGCCTGCATCTGTGCACTTTAGGGCGCTGCATTAAACAGCATCTCGTGTGCAACGGAGACAGAGACTGCAGAGATGGGTCTGATGAGGATAACTGCAAGGATGAAGACGTTGAAAACCCTTGTGAACATCTGTTCCCAATCCCAGGGGTGGAAAAAGCAGTCCAAGGGTGAGTAATTAATCAGTAGCTGTTCCTCTCGCAATCAGAACTGGATTGTGTTTCTTACATTGCTCTTCCTTGGTAATAGCGGTGATCTATGAATTGATAGGGGGCTGTACAAAACCCAGGGGAGGTGCTGTCCCATGTGACCACAGGCAGCAATGAGAGTTCATTCCAGCTTTTATTTCAAATTCTGTCTCAGATCTATTACCTGACCACAGCACTTGTGATGCCCTTTTTATACTACTGAAAAAAATTGATCCCAGTTATCTCACAGCTTTCTCCAGTTGTTAAAAATAATGGACTAAAGCAAACAGCAGACTTTGGAGATGCAGCACCCTGCTGGCATTCATCCTTAAGGAGATTTAGCTCCAGGATTTAGGACTTCAGAGCACAGATTCAAGGCAGAGAGTCTGAGCTGCACATGAGTAGATGTAAATACTCCTATCCATGAAAAGCGTTTCCCTGTTCAGTTTCAAATTTTGATTAAGTAATACGGACAAAAGAGAAATCCAGAATAAAATGAAACAGAAAGGCAAATTGTGACAGTGACACACGTGTTGAAAATGTTGTATTCTAACCAAGCTACTGCTCAGTTTCCCTGTGGCAGAGGGATTGGACTGAGATGGTCTTTAAGGTCCCTTCCAGCCCAAACCATTGTAGGATTTTATGAACATGGGCTACAGGATGAGAATGGAGCCAGCCATTGTGTAACTTTCCCATCAGCTCAATCCAACACCCTCTGGAGTCCATGAGATAAATGTCCCTCTGGCCCAGGGCCTGGGAGGGTCCATCAAAAGTTTTACAAGGCGTGCATTCATTTTCACTGAGAACCCTGTTTCATTCTGCTCTCTGGAGTGTTTCTCCTGCAGAACACACAAAAGCAACGGCATTTGCTTTTTAAGTCCTAAAGATGGTTTCCTGTTGAGAAGAGCAGTGCTGCTGTCTAGTTTGAATAACGCTCTCACTTTGGGCCACGGAATTACATGGAATACTAAGTAATAGGAGGGATTTCAGAGGGCAGCAGCTGTGAGGGCTGGAGAGCAGGAAGAAGGAGGAATAAGGAAATAATAAGTGACAGACTTGGCAAAGCGCAGGCTTCATGTCTAGGGAGGGTGTTAACTACCCTGAGAAACGGGACCATTATTAAAAAGAAAGAGATGAAATTAAGAGAGAAAATAATTGCAGAGGATGCCAGGAAGCACTTTGTGACAATGAGATGCATTAGGCTCAAGAGGAACCTGGAGGAATTCCAGGACTTTGGGACTTTCATAGCTGCACTTGCTGGGAGGGGCTGGGCAGCTTCACTGATTTCTTCCATTTCTCACACATGAGTCCAAACTAATGCAAATAAAATGGCTGTTTGTCTCCTGGTAGCTCTGGGAAGGAGACAGCAATGAAATAAACCCAACCCAGCTTTAAGTTCTGTTCAGCTCCTCAGGAGGCCTGAGGACAGAGAACCTGTAGTGTCAGGAGAACCTGTGACAGAGACTGAGGAAACACATCCAGAGCTATGGATAACTTCCTGAACGCCTCTTCTTTCCAAGATACAACATCCTGACACAGGAAGGGAGGCAGAACATCTACGACCCCGAGTTTTTTGGGGGGCTCTGTGAGTACGTGTACAACGGGGAGTGGCGGGAGCTGCAATACGACGCTGCCTGTGAGCGCCTGCACTACGGAGAGGACGAGAAGTATTTCCGCAAGCCTTACAACTTCCACCTCTACCAGTTCCTGGTGAGTGCTTCAGGAGGCCAGATCCAGCAGCAGCTTCCCAGCAAAAAGCCAAATTTCCCACAAAAGTATACATTTTATCTGTAGGCTGTCTTTAAGGTACCTCGACAGGCACTCGATGCTGTAAATGCTGGTTTATGGCACGTCAGGGAACTCGCATGCTTTATCACCCAGGCATCCCCACTGCTCCCCCTGGCACAGTCAGAGCCAGGAGAAAGGTGTTCTCTCTAAATTCTGCTATTAATGTGCTGCACAAACCCTTTGCCTCTCTAGGCATGGAGCTGGCCCTGTGTAAAATGGTTACAATGCTGCTGGTTCAATCTTTGGAAGCATTTTAAGTCTATGGCATGGCTACAAGGGGCCTAAAACCAAATTCTGAGTGAGACAGGGATCCTGAAACCCATCACCAGGAATCACAACACCTATAGTCCATAGGGTCATGTTTGATGTTGGACAGCAATCCAAGCACAGCAAGGATTCAATTTGGGTCTCCCACCTCATAAGTAGATGCCTTGGCCACACTGTTAAAATTTATCATATTTTTTGACACGAATGAATGGAAACACATTATTCCTAGAAAATATTAGTCAATGCAAGTAGCTTTCATGTCCTCCCAGCAGGAAGAGTCCCTTAGTCCCCAGTTTGAATTTTTACAGAGCTGGCAAATGGCACAGCCCAGACTCAGCAGAGCTGCTCGATTCCACGTGCCAGCAAAGCAGAGCTGTCAAGGAAAAGGTCACTTCTCTAAAACACAGGCAAAACAATGTTTGTTTTCTAGCCTTGCCATTGTAAATAGATGTTGAATTTTTTTTTTCTTAAATAAACCCATCCAGAAGCAGGCTGGAGAGAAAAAAAATTTCAGTCCAAATCGTTAGGATTTGGCAGAGCTGTAAGGAACTGGAAGGAGGGTTTTGTAATGGGAAGTGTCAGGCTGTCTTAATAGGCACCATTACCAGCTCTGGCTTTGAGTGGCTAAACACAAACCTCTCCCCTGCTTGGAGATGGATGAAGCAAAATGCTTGGCTTTATCCACATTTCTCACATATTTCCAGATGAAATGGCACGGGACTTAATTCCTTATTCCACACTCACTTGAGTCAGTGCTGGCGCTGTCAGGACCATCATGAGCTTTAATAGAGGTATTCCTTCACAAAATAGAGATTAAAAAGGAAGGGAAGCACCTGAAAAATTAATGCCTGCTCCTTTCATTTTAGGCTCATGCTGATTCTGGATTTTCCTCCGAGTTTTATGAGGATTCAAAGGACCTGCTTGACGCCCTTAAAAGTGATAAATCCAAAACAACGGGCCTCACCATTGGAATTGGGCCTGGAGGCACAAATCTCATGATAAACCTGGGCCTCACTTTATCAGGTGGCAAAGGATCCCTGAAGAATTTCACACAATACGATGCAAAGGTAATAAAAAAACAAACAAAAAAACCAAAAAAACAACCAAATCAGTGATGCATCTGTTCCAGTCACATCATCTGTGCATTGCATGGTCTGGCTGTAACTTATGTCAGCTTATTCTCTCAACTGCATTTTTTAACACAGGGTAATTGTACCTTAATTTGTTCATGTAATTGCAAATGCATGATCGTTAGTAATCCTGTTTGCTGTTCTTGGTATGTTTCAGCAAACAGGGAGTGGGGATAAAATTGAATTACGGAGTGCCACGGCACATGTCATCTCACCCCATCCTGTTTCATGGCTACATTAAGCACATAAATAAAAAAATGCTTAAAAGTGACGACGAGGGAGGAGGGAATATCAAGATGCTGATCAAAACAATTATCCTCAAGGAACGATCTCTGGTAGCAAATATATCTTGCTCAAATTAATACGAGCTGCCTCGTGACGGGGAAATAGGCTACTTTTTACAGGAGGTTAAAATACCACACTGAAGAAATAGTACCTGGTAATAGGGTGTACTTCTAACCGAGGGTTTACATCATGGACTGGCTGTGATGACCTCTTTCCAATCTAATAACATGAGTGCTGGTATTTCCCACATTTACCGTGCCCCACCGCCACTTCTCTCCGGGCTGCTGACAGAAAACAATAAAGAAGAATTACTTTGATGGTGTTCCGAGTTAAAATGCCCTTAAAAGCTGTTTGAAATGAGCACCATTATAGTATTTACTGTGCCCTTGTCCAGACTCACATGATGTTTGCAGCTGAACGATGATCAGTTATTGGAGGAATCATTTAAAGGGCTGCTCACGTTGCAGTGGAGACTCGTCCAAAGCAATGGCAAATACAGAGGTGGAGCCTTGGAGCTGGTGGTGGAGGAAATTCTCCCTCCATCAGCATCTTCCCGGCCAGGGAATCTCCCCTCTGCTGGGCTGGGCTTGACCCTTGTGCTTTGTCATTCATTGAATGTGTGAAAAAAATCAAAAAGGGGAATAAACCAGAAAAAGAAATTGCAGAAACAGAGACTGGAGGGGAATCATGTGGAGCCAAACTCTGATCATATTCACACATCAATCAAACCCCTGCAGTATCCAACTTCCCCCCAGGGCCTCCACCTCCACAGCACATCAGAAAGAGACTTTAAAAAAAAGAATTACCAGTATTTCCTTTAAAATCAGGCTTGTTTTCCTACATACACTGACAGTCAGAGTCTCAGGCTTTCCCCTGCAAGCCTAAAGAGTAGGAATTCATTTGTTTAAATTAACGTTGACTGCAGGATTTTCTTTACCTGCAGGATGTTGGATTCATTAGAGCTGTGACCAAGGTGCAGACAGCCCGCTTCAAGATGAGAAGGGACAACATAGTTCTGGATGAAGATGTGCTGCTCTCCCTGCAGGACCTCCCAGACACCTACAACTACGGCATGTACGCCAAATTCATCAACGACTACGGCACCCACTTCATGACATCTGGCACCATGGGGGGTGTCTTTGAGTACATCCTTGTCATCAATAAGGAGGAAATGCGAAGAAAAGGTCAGAAAATTAAAACAAATTCTCTGTTCTCAGCTTTCTGCTTTAAACCTGGCATTTCCAGCCTGGTGCCACTCCTGTCCACATGGTTTGGGATTAGCTTGAATGCCACCAGATGTGCTTCCTGCTCTGATTTCAGAGTATCTGGGTGAGGGTTTGGTCATTAAGGAATGAACCTGAGCATTATTTTCTCCATTTTTTCAGTGTCACTGGCTAGTCTTCTCCTATTTTTTGTCACCTGTGTTTCACCATGAATGCTTGAAGGCTGCAAAGCCACCCAGAACTCAGCAAGTCAGCCCACTCCCATTTCAGCCTGTTCGTAGCAAGGGCCGCTGTTTTCTGTAAATGGAAATATCACACCGCACTCACCAATAGCTCTGCCACTTTATCTGCTTAGTGTCACATCTGGAGACTAACAAACCCCTGTTGGCTCCAGTTCTCAACAAATTGGAGTGTATGAGGCTGGAGAGCCCTTCCTCTAAATCTCAGTTAGATTAAACACCCACTGCAGACGCCGAGTGTGAGAATTGCCATTGCTGGAGAGTCAAAGCAAAACATTTTTCCTAATCAAAAACACGGGATGCAGAACAATAATATGAGATTTTAGCTCAATAGCCAGGTTGTCAATTTTTGTAAAAGTGTCAACAATGCAATAGATCCCATTTTCCCTAAAGACCATCACTCTGCTGTGCTGTGGGTACCCCTGCCTTCATAATTCCAGGCCAGGCACTGATGCAGAAGGAAATTGTGATCTTAGACAACAGGTGCAAATTGCTGTAATTTCAGCAATTTCAATAATTTTCAAGATTCAGCCCCAGATCCTGCATCTGGTCTGAAATGGTTTGGTCCCATCAGCATTAGGATAACTGTGCACTCCATACTGCACATTAACCATGCCAATTTTTCCACAAAAAATTACTGATTGAGAGAGTTTTCATCAAGTTCCTTAAACTCTAATGTTTGGAAACATGATGCCTCTTCAGATTACTTCTTCACTTTGAAGGTTGAATGATAGAGAAGTGAACAAGGTCTTGGCAAGCAAGTCTTCAGGAAGCAGACTGCCAATTTCAAAGGAAGAATTAATCAAGAGCATGTGGAGGGAGGCTATTATTTTGCTTTATCATGCGCTTGCTGTGTATGTAAGGAGATTTACTGCTACGAGATGCCTTATCTTAGGAAAGAAGGATGCTGAAGTCCAGCAAAAGACAAAAATGTGCCCCAGCAGAGATGCAATTTTCATTCTAATGCAGCGCCATTCTGTAATTTTCATCTGATCCAGGCTCTGCCAGAAAGTCCACCCTTACCAAGGCAGCAGCGCTGTGTGTCACACAACGCTGACCCAGAAGGACCCACCTGCAGTGCCTGATATGCCACTGCCTGAAAGCAGTTAGTAAAAAAACCCTGATTTCTCTAATGTTGATCACAGCCATGCTTGGAGGCTGTGTTTGCAAGAGGATTATCCTCCTTCCCTGAGGAATGGTTAGGATCAGGATATAAGTGCTCAAGTCTTAAAATTAGAGCTTCCTAAGATGAGTCTGAAGCTGTGCAGATGCCTCACTGAGTCCCCACAGGGCTGCTTTAGATCAACCACTGCATCCTGAGGGCCCACCCAGCCCACGAGGCTGTTTGCTAAATGCTCTGCAACAGAGAATGTTCAATTTTTTATAGACCAGTGACAAAAGCACAGACTCTGGAAAAAGATCCCTTGGCTGAGTCCTCCCGAAATGAGACACAGCTTAGGTGGTCACTGAGCATCTTGCTTGGCACAGAGCTGGACTTGGAGCATTTAGGAAACCTGAATTTTGAAAATGAAATCACTTTCTCTGTTTAGATATCCACAACCCACTGCAGAGCTTAGGGCTGCAGTTTTGCTGCCAGACCCATTCCCAGCTTTCAGGCTGCAAGGGCTTATATGGATGTGGTCATGAGTGAAATAAATACATGTCAGAACGAGGTCCCTCGTTGCTCTGCCATCAATATTTTTCATTACTTGTTTTTAAAATAGATTGTTATGGTTCTATTATTTAGCAGAAAACAGTATAATGTGTTCACACATTACAAGAACATTTATGGGAGGAACATTATGCGCAGAGTAAATTAGAAAGAGTCTTCATATATTTTGATTAATTCAAAATGCAGCAGTAAATCTTATCACTCGAGCACATTTAACTATCGCAAATTATATCATATTAAAAAAAACCCTATCAGGGCTCCCCCCTCAAGTGCCAATATTTACTGAGGCCACCCTTTTGCAGGGATAACCACTTTCCATTTATCAAGGCTCGATCTCGCCGCGACCAATAGCGAATGGTATCGACAGCCCCTCACTGAACATAATTACTCAACGGGAACCATGGCAAATCAATTAATCAGGGTGTTCCTCAAGTTTAATTTTATGGCACTCCAGCACCAAGATAAGCAATCTCTCATGTTGCTTTGGGTGAATGAACTTTACCCACTGTGTTTACAACTGTTGAACAGTTTAGTACAAAGAATTGAGTGCTACACATTTAATCTTTCTCAAGGGCCCAGTTTTGCGGTGGGATGCAGTTCCCACTCAAGTCTGGAGCATGTTTCACCTCACGTTTCACCTTCAAGCTCTCACCAGCCTGAGGCCAGGACTTGCACCCCCTTTCTCAGAATGCTGAGTTCCTAAACAGGGTTTGGATCCACCAGGCCAAGGAGCCCCAGCTGGCTCCAGTGAGCCTCTCCTGCAGGGTGTGCAGAAGGGAACAAGTTTGCAGGTGACACCCCAGAGGGACCTGGACGGGCTCTGGGCCCATGGGAACCTCGTGAGGTCCAACAAGGCCACGTGCAGGTGAAGGAGGGGATTCTGCCCCTCTGGTGAGGCCCCACGTGCAGGGTTGTGTCCAGTGCTGGGATCCCCAGCACAAGAGAGACACAGAACTGTTGGGGCAAGTCCAGAGCAGGCCATAGAGCTGATCAGAGGAGGGGAGAATCTCTCCTAGGAGAAAAGGCTGAGGGAATTTAGGTTGTTCAGCCTAAAGAAAAGGCTGAACAACCTTTTTTCTTTCTGGACAAGAAAAGGCTCCAGAGAGACCTCATTGCAACCTTCCTTTACTTAAAAGGGGCCTGTTAGAAAAACAGGTTTTAACCAGGGCCTGCTGAGACAGGACAAGGGGTGATAGTTTTCAACTAAAAGAGGGTCAATGTAGATGAGAGAAGAAATTTTTTTACAATGAAGTTGGTGATACACTGGCACAAGTTGCCTGGAGAGGTGGTGGGTGCCCCATCTCTGAACATGCTCAAGGCCAGGTGGAATTGGGCTCTGCACAAACTTGTGTAGTTGAAGATGTCCCTGCCTGTGAGGGAGAGCGGCTGGACCACATGGCCCTTAAAGGTCCCTTTTCACCTAAACCATTCCATAATTCCACAAAACCAGAGCCATGAGTGTTTGAGCAATATTTGAAACACAAGCAAGGCCCTGCTCCCCAGTGCTGAGGTGAGGCTGCTCAGCAGACAGTACTCCAGGGTGGGACTTGCACAGAGATTTAAACTTCAGACCATTAAACCACAACACACAAACTCCACTGACCTCTGCCTCCTTTTAATACCGTGGTATTGATCACCAGGCTCCTTTGGAAAACACTTTAAGGTCCTCTGACCAAAAAGAGCAATATAAAAGTTACCTATTACTTACAATACCCGCATTTACTGAAATCAATGGACTTTTTAACTACTAAAGAGGACGGCCTTATATTTGCAGTACACTGAAGTGCTTACATAAAACCAGGCTGTATGAAATATGCACGTTGCTTACCTTGGTGAAACCACCTCATTAGTTCCCTTCTCCCCTCTGCAATTGCTTCATGGCTCTCCAGTTACATATTTTCATGATGTATGTGGTGGTGCTAGCAGCAGCAGGCAGGAAAGCTCTGGCAGCTCTCAGCACACAGACCTTTTCTAACTTACTCCTTAAGGTGCTGCTTAAGCCATTAATGGGTGGGTCAGATCCTGAATTTAGGAAAATTAGTGAGGATCTATTGATTTCAGCTGCTGTTCCTGGCTTTACCATAGTTGAGTTAGTTTGTAAAAAAAACAAAAGTTTGTTGTTAAATATACAGATCAAACAGGGACATTTGTGCCTGAAGCCTTAAGATTTTTACTTTTGTCTAATATTTTCTACGGAAAAAAATATTACACCTATTATATGATAGGCCTAATATACCCCAACAAAATACTGGGTTTTCCCACTGTCCTCTGCCCAGAATAGCTTTTGACTTTGAAATACAAGCCATGAAAATAACTGAATCTTTTCTTCAATGGTAGAAAAAAGAAGGATGAAAATGAACATTAGGAGTCCCTGAATTTACCTGTCTACTTTTTTGTTTGCAGCCATCAGCACCGAGGAGATAAGTGCCTGTGTTGGTCTGTCCCTTGGCATTACAGTCAGCAAGGAACTGGATCTGGGTGCAACTCTGAAATATTCTGACTGCAAAACAAAAGGACTCCGGGAAGTCGGTACAGCAGCAGGGCAGGGGTCTGCTGAGGCTCCTTGGGTCACTTGTTTTGGTCCCCTGGGCACAGGGGTTCGTGTAGGGTCACACAAGGTGTGAGGAAGGGAGCTCTGGTGCCATCCCCCAGACAAGGTGGGACCACAGAAACTTTGTGTCCATGTCTGCAGGAGTACTGATCCCTCTTAAAAGAGCATGAATTAATGTGGCAATACTTGGATTGGAAACAGAGGCTGTGGTGTGGCCAGGAGGCTGCAGTCCTCAGCAATGACAGACTGGGCGTGCATGGCAACTAAAAAAAGTCAAAATTGACTCTAAAAAATACTCAGAGAGGGTAGGAACGCCCAGTTTTGTACCTTCCATGATGAGCTATAGACAGTGTGATCTATAGCCCATGTCCTGCCCAGAAACCAAGGCTGGAGGAGTGCAGGCCCTTCAGGTCTTATCAGCTTGGGGGATTTGGGACACTCAACTTGTCACCTTGTGATAAGGTGGCAGGGCTCACCCCACAAGCAGCACTGAGCTCCCATCGATCCCTGGAGGCAGCTCCCTGCTAGCCCCCTGCACGATTGATCTCACCTCCATTTAGCAGTTTCTGGAGCCTGTGTGGAAACAGCAGCTGAATAATATGTGTGCAATTCGACTTTGCAGATCCTGAGAGCCACAGCGCAGTTGTGGAAGATATTATTCCCCGGATTAGAGGGGGAGATTCCAGTTACAGCGGAGGGCTCCTGAACACTTGGGATGGCAAAATGTATCGTCGCTGGGGCAGATCATTAAAATATAATCCTGCTGTTATTGATTTCCAGGTAAGGCTTTTCTGCAGTTGAAGAAACTCTGCTGCTCTAAGGAATGAGAGTGTAGTCGAGCAGATCATTTTGTATTTTTATTGTGATCCCATCACAGAACAAGATTAAATGTAATGGGCCACCGATCTGGTAACCTCTTATTCATTTCACAATGGGGAGTACATCTCCCAGCGAGTGCATCCGCAGGGAGACGGACAGGGAGCTTAATGCTGGATTAGTGCCAGGTTAACTCTGTGAGGTGTTCCCAAACAGCTTCACCATGAATTGCAGTTGTATTCATCCCCAGTATTCTCCCTGGTGCTGCCCGCCCTCCTGTATGAGCAGGGGACCCACAGGGCTCTGGGGAAGGTGTTTTGTTACCCAGCAAAGCTCTGCATGGACAGACCCCCTCCAGGAGTGCTCTGAGCAGGGAGCTCCTGGCTGCTTTGTCAGGTGGGTCCTGTCTTTCTCCACACTCCAAAAAGGTCTGTGGCCATTAAAATCAGCAAGGCTTTTTGGATGCCTCATAAAATGGGAAGATCACTGCAGCATCTTATAGGGCTTCTGGGGTGGGGGAGAGGAGATGGGTGCAAGCAGAGGGGATGGAAAGGGACAGAGGAGAGCAACCCTACAAACAAATAATCCAGGGCAGAGCTGGCAGAGGACAAGGGGGTGGCCACAACTGCTCAGTGTGCTCAGCAGGACCACAGGTACCCAAAGATCACCAGTCTGCACCAGGGGAAGCTGTGGCTTGTGGGGGAAAGGATCTCTGTCATGACAGGGACATGCTGCCATTTCAATCCCTCTTCATTTGAAAGCAGGTCTGAAAGCTCTGACAGAGAGTGGGAGAAGAGAAAATGGATTTGGGAATTATCTGTGTTATTGGCAGGGCAAGAAGAACTGTGCAAGCCTTCCTGGGCAGCACTTGGTGGCAGAAAGATCTGATAACACAGAAGTGCTTTCAGTTCCAGCTGCAGGTTATTCACCTTTTTGCACAAGTTCCCATCAATTCAGGGCAAAATTTCTTGCCCTTTTCCAGTAAATCACGTGCTGACCTCTCTGTTGGCCGCTCCAGAGCTGAGCAGTCACCCTGCAACCAGAGTGGCCGCTTCAGCAGCTCTTATCTGCAGCCCCTTCAGTTTGTCAAACAGGCTTGTGCAAATTTGCCTAAGAGCTCTTCCCAAAGCCCAGCTGATCCTGATCCTGCCCACGAATCACTGTCACAGTGCCTTGCACAGTGAGCTGACACCCAGCTCTTCCCGGCAACAAATTCCTGGCCTAGACAGGGAGCGTTTGCACAGGGGCATCGATGGACAAATGTAAATAAGTGTCCTCACACAGTCACAAGTTTTTAGCTTTAATACTCATTGAAAATTAATATTCAGTTGGGCAAGTTATAATTGCTGCCCAAACTGGACTATTTTTGCTGACTGGTATACAGGAACTGAATTTGGCTGCTGGAAAATATGATGAGCGAGTTACATTCCCAAAGCTGTAGATGACAGTATTATTTCACTACATCAAAGGGCAAAAAATATATAGGCAAAATTCCTCATTCTCAGCATTTACTGGATATTTCACAATCTGGCCACTGCAAGGGATAGGATGGCAATAAATTTTGATGATACTCTCTGTCCAAAGCTCTTACCAAAACATTTTCTTCAAAAAGGCTAAAAGCATGCAGGAATCTCAGGGATTGTGACAGCTCTAAGAAATCAGTCAAAAAAATGGGCTTACTGGGGTGTTTTAACTTATCATTCCAACCCATACTAAAACTCCAAAGCATGTCCAGAAAAGCCAATCCCACACAAAGCTCCAAGATGAGGAAGGTTTTGGAACGGTGGCTCCTCACTGGGGCAGCAACACATTTGCATGATGTACATGCAGCTGTCGAGGAAGACAAATGAGTTTTTCCCGAGTCCCGAATTTATCCAGCAATGTCACAGCATCCCAGTCGGTGCCCGGCTGAAATTGTTTCATGCCATCCATCTCCATCCCCCGCAGCTGCAGCCCATCCATGAAATCCTGCGCAGGAGCGACCTCGGCCACATGGAGAGCAAGCGGCAGCACCTGAAGAGAGCTCTGGACGAGTTCCTGCTGGAGTTCAGCCCCTGTCGCTGCGGGCAGTGCCAGAACAACGGGGAGCCCGTCCTGGTGGGGGACACCTGCTCCTGCCACTGCCGCCCTGGCTACAGGGGCCCCGCCTGCGAGCAGACTGAGCGCCGAGGTGAGAGCCAGGCTGCAGCAGGGCGGGGGGAAAGGCAGCAAAGGGGATGGATTTCCCCCTGCACGGGGCTAAACCAACAGCTCCTGGCACCCACACATCAGTCCTACCTTCCCTTCTTGGGGAGTCTCGCCTTCCCTTCTGTATTTTGTTGCTGCGTTGTGCCGAGCAGCCCCGCAAGGGACTGAGGTGAGCAGCTCAGGTGATGGAGGAATGGCTTGAAATTGAAAAAGAGCAGGGTTAGATTAGATAGGAAGAAGAAAATCTTCCCTGTGAGGGTGGTGAGGCCCTGGCACAGATTGCCCCATCCCTGGAAGTGTCCAGTGCCAGGTTGGACAGGGCTTGGAGCAGCCTGGGACAGTGGAAGGTGTCCCTGCCCATGGCAGAGGGTTGGAATGAGAGGTTCCCTTCCAACCCAAACCATCCTATCATTTATTATTACTACAAATACAGTAGTGGAAATGAGGCTGTGTTTAATTGTTGGATGAAATCCAGGAAATCCTCTGGAGGGCTCGTGGCATCCCACTAAGGGTGGCACCTCCAAACCTCAGCAGGAAGAGAAGGGAGGGAAATGGAAAGGCTCAGGTGAAGCAACTGCTCACACAACATGCCACCAAAAAAAAAACGTTTTAGTAAAAAATTGCTACACTGCCAGATTTCCCACCCCCTCCTGGGATGCATTTTGACTAGAGTGTCTATTTTGGGGTGAAAAAATATGTTTTTCCCAAGTGACAGGCTTATATTTATGTTTTCTTTGTCACTTTCTTTACTATCCTAAAAAGTTAAGTGGGTAGCAAAAAAAGCTGAGGTCGGAACAGGCTCTTTCATTTCCAAAAAAAGTTGCAGTTCTCTCTGGATATTTTTGTCCTGATTCATGACGAAAAAAACCATAAAAATCTACATCTCAGCACATGAATCTGGCAGAAAAATCCATCTGCAGAGCAGTTCCACCGGGCAGAGCTCCAGGCCTTCAACCGTGGACTCATCACTGGGGTCTCACCAGTGGAAAATCAAAGCTGTGATGAGATAAGGAGTTGGAGCAGAGCTGGGGAGATGGTTTGTGAGGCTGAATGCCAAAGCTTTGCTTCAGTGACTGCAAAGTGGATTTCTATAAAAAGCTCAGGTTCTTTAAGTTGTCTCCAGATCTCAGGAATTTGCTTGGGAAGCCCAGGACCTGCCACCAAAGCAGAGCCAGCCTGTGCTCCTTGAATTCAGTAACAATGGGGACAGGCACACTTCTAACTCATAGGCAATTTTTAGTTTCAAATTTTCAGTTCCAAACTGAAATTTTCAGTTCCAAACTCCTTTAAGACTAAACTAATTCTTTTTTTAAAAAAGCACTGTGTTCCAGCAGATGGAAAACACAGCTTTCCAGCCAGCACCGAGTAAGAGCGCACGCATCCATTTGCGCTGTCTGGATTAATAAAGTGCCCAAGCCAGGCATGAAGGCCAGATGAGTAAATAAAAAATGACAGTAAATGACAGCCATCAAGCATTCCCATCATTCAGGAGCGCCGCCATAATCCATAGTATCGACCGCTCCTGACAACTCAGTCTGTACTGTAATGGAAAAGCTTTGGAATGACCCATCTCCAAAAGGACTTTTCACAACATCCCCACAACGTTAGGGGATTTTTGTCCCTCTGCCTTGGTCAGAGGTGAGGAAGTTGCTGCAGAGAGTGCTGTGCTTTGGGAAAGGAAAACCAAGGCAGAGGGTTTCAGATGAGATGGACAAGAAGGAGCTGTTGGTGTTTGAGGTGAAGCAGATTCATCAGCTCTGGCTTCAAAGCGCCTTGATCTCAACAGCCTAGGACAGAGCAGGGAGTCCCTACCCAGAGAACTTCCAGCCAGACCTGAAATGCCTTTTTTTTGTTTGTTTTTCCCTTTCCTTTCTGTGTGTGCCCAGGTGGCCAGACGGACGGGCGCTGGAGCTGCTGGTCGGGCTGGTCCCCGTGCCAGGCGGGCACGGCGCGGCGCAGCCGGCAGTGCTCCAACCCTGCCCCGCAGCACGGCGGGCAGCCCTGTGCTGGGAGACACCTCCAGAGCAGAGCCTGCTGAAAGCCCCAGGTGCCTGGGGCGGGGTGCTTTGGAACCTGGGCTGGGCTATAAATACTCCAGGCGTGCGATGGAATTACCCCTGGGAGAAATAATTGACCGGTGATGCGTTTCTACGTGTGCTGGATTCACTGTGCGAAACCTGACCAGCTGCTCCCGTGGTTTTGCCCCACCAGATGAGATGGGAGCCCCACCAGAGCCCAGCACCACTGCTGCAGCACAGGAGACGGCAGAGAATCCACCCAAAGGAGGTGGAGCTGCGGGGTGACCACGGGGCTACAGCGTGTCATGAAATAAATTCACTGCGAGTGTTTACACAGCTGAGTTGACTCTCAGGGAGTTTATGTATTTTCCTTTGGGAGACACAGGAAGAGCTCACGATCCCTGCAGTTGGTATTGACATATGCACCACAGAACTTTTGTAAGTTGGCACTGTCAGATTTGTAAGTCCAGCATATTGGCCAGGGCTGCGTTTGCAGCAAAGCCATATGCTGCTCTGCATGGAGAAGGCTTCAGCCTAAAGACGCCCAAGCATCCTCACAAAATGTAAGCCCAAGCTGATGAGGGATTTAAAATAAATAAATAAAGCAATAAATAGAGAGGCTCGAACGCAACCGTTGGGCAGAGGATGTTCCCACACAAGCAAAGGCCTTTCCTCTGTAAGATCAGTGATGAATTGACTATTAGCACGCAGGCATTTTATCTCCCAGGCACACAGAGCCTGAGAAGATGCTAACAGGCTGCTTGATTTAAGGGGCTTTTTTGAATGTGAGACGTAAATCTCAGCACAGGAATGCACACAGTATTGAACTGTGTCCAGAGACCACGGCGAGAGCCTGCAGCTCCCTCTTCTTAATGAACTGCCACAAAAACCTGGGATGGACGGAAGGCGAATGGCACTTCATTTTACTGAGCTTTTCAGTGCAGGGGGAGAAGGGGGGGAAAAAGCCCTGAGAAGGAATCAGGCATTATGAACAACAACAGCACCAAAATCTCAAAACACAAAGCAGCCCTTCTGTAGACATTTGAATGGAGAGAGGGAGTAGAAAGGAATCGTGGTTTAGTGAAAGAAATTGCTCAGGTGCTTGGAAATGCCTGTTTTTCAACTGGGTGTCAGTGGGGATTTACAGGCTGACACTCAGCTGATGTAAATCAGTGTTGCTCCTTCACTGCAGCTGATTTATATCACCTGAAGATCTGGCCCCATATTTCCTTTTGAGGGTATGTTTGCCAAAGGCCAATTTTTTTCACCACTTTTTTTTTCACTTGTAAATGAAACTACGGGCTGAAAACAACAAACCGTGTTGTCTCAAACCCTGAGATGGATTGTTCTGTGAAAAATCCCTTTCCTGGGGGGCAAAGCCGTGGCCTTTTGGGCCAGCCTTGCTACTGCAGGTGAAGGAGCAGTTCACCCAGGGAGGAATTTGCTCCCAAGGGCTTAAATTTGATGTTTTCTGCGTTAGGAAATGCAGCAGCAAGAAGCACCCATGGATCAGTGTGACTTAGACATCCAAAGAAGTGTGAAATGTAGGATCACAACAGGTGATTTAATGAATGCTCTTTGGCATTGGGCTGCCAGGTTATGTGGAAACATGAGACAAGGCTCTTACACCAAGGACCAGTTTGTCTCAAAAGCAATTCTTACCTTTACATCAACTTCTTAGGACTCAGGAAAATGCCTGCAAGTAAACGAGTGCAAGGCCGCCTCAGTCAGAAAACCAAGTACGATTCTTTTTCGACCAGAGGGGAGAAATTAATGAACAGAAAGATCTGATGCCCTGGAGGCTGGGAAAAGATGGGGCCTGCAGGAAAACAACTTGCATCCTCTGCTTTTAGAGCTGTTTCTAGAAGGATAAATCACAGAACCACAAAAAAAACCCCAAAACAAAACAAGTGATTAAAGAAACCACATGCAAAATCCCGCCATGAGACGTATAAATAAGAGCAGAAAAATATATGTTTTACCTGTTCATTCTCATCACTCACCTCACAGCCCAAGGCACTGAGACACAAACCCAAGGGCTTCCTTCAAACACCAAAGGCAGGTGGGTAGTGTCTCTCCCCCCCTCCACCCCGAACATCCACATGCTGAAACCCAGGAGCAGCGAAGCTGAAGCCAGAAGAAAGGAAGAAGCTGCCTGCAAGGTCTAAGAAAAAAAAAAAAAAAGAAAATATTATGAGCAATTACACATTTACAATGGCAGTGGAAGAAGCTAATATATCTCATGCTGAAGTGGGCAGCAGGAGAGTTGTGCAAGATGAGATAAGCAGCAAAAATGTGCGTTTCTTAGTTAAACTAAAAGCTTAGAGGGTACAATAAAACACTGCAGTTCCACACGGGTTTTAATGAATGGATTTTCCCCTCTTGCACACTGACATACATTTGATATAGTTATTTATCCTATATATTTCTGGCGGCATATTTCCCAGGAGACCTTGTTTATCTCGCTCATAAGCACATGATGGATGTATGGCGCTTTGGATAAATGGTATCACAATCAGATATTTTTATGGATATAGGCAAACCGGGTTATTAACAAAGGAAGGGCAGAGAGGAACCAGCACGCAGAAGAAAATAGGAAATGATTGATGACAATACACCTGAGGTTGCAAGGTGTAGGCTCCAGATAACCAGCTAACAGAAGAGGAGATAAGGGCAGTGCTTGAGACAGAGCTGTTTTCTACCTCGGGGTCAATGTCACATCAGCTGCCCCAACGCCTGCGTCCCCCTGAGCTGGGAGTTTAGAGCAGGCAAAAATTCCCTGGCAGGAGCAGCTCAAAAATTGTTGCCTTCCCTTTTTATGCAGCGGAATGCACAGGCACAGGCAGATAGAAAACACTTGATCCCAGCAGAAAAACCTGAAACAAAACCTGAAACAAAAGAAATTCCAGGTTCTGGTGAGTTTGGGGAGGGACTGGCGTTGGTGGTGCTGCCCCATCACGTTCACCACAGTGGGACATGTGTGGACACTACAAATCAGTAAAAATATTTGTTTATAATGGTAATAATTACTGTGTTCCACTCTAGCTTTTTGATTTACAGAAATAAGAGGTATTAAAATGGGACATAAAAGGAAGATAAATCTGCAGGCATGATTTGACCTGAAATCTGGCAGTTGTGTTGGGTGCTCACTGGGCTCTTCAGCCAGCGGGGTAAAAGCAGGAGTTTGGAATCTGGGGCCTGCTTAATACCTCTGCATGGCCTGAGGGCTGCCTTCAACAAAACACCTCGATGTGGGAGAGAACCTGAGCAGGAGCAGCTACATCCATCTGAAAATGAGAGAAACAGCAGCAGGATAAAGCAGTTTAGCCATACTGAGTCTGCAAATCCCCAGCTGCAACCTGAACAACGTCCCAGCCCCACAGGAGAAGTGTCTGCCTGACCTGACACAACAGGGAGCACATGAAGCCAGGCTGGAAAGCAGTCCAGTTTGCCACTGCTGGGCAAGATTCCAGCTGGTTTTGTCCTGGGAAAGCTGGATGAGGCAATTACCACTCACCTGAAATACCCTTCTGGGAGTTCCTGAAGCTGTGATATCCCAGCAGCAATGTCCTCCAGCAGGGAGATGCAAATAAATACAGCCTCTCCATGTTCATCCTCTTTTCCTCACGAAAACTCATGAAAATACAACATGGGATGCAGGAGAGCCCACTGAGAGGAGTATGTTAACCAGAGGAATGGGCTGGAGCAGCAGCAGCAGCGCTGAACACGGGCACAGCCTCCTGCAGCCTCCCTGAGCCCTCACACGTGGGTTATTAATCTGAACGTACACTGGGAGTGAGAGTTAGGAACACCAGTAAAAGATGGTACCAAAATTTAATGCCAACCAAAATGAAACAATAAAAGCTTCAGCACAGTTTTTTTTATTACCCTCCAGGTTATAATAAATCATTAGTTAGGCGAATCAAAGCACAAAATCACAAGGACAAGATAAAGTTATGTCCTTTATGGGAGGCTTCTAAGCCTACAGGCTGAATATTCAGCCACTGCTGAACTCACTTCAGTCAGACTATCCTGATGATTGCAAATCTCTCCTCTCTTCCTCCAAAAAAAACCCCAACCCAAATATACAAACTCAGGTACTGTCACCACTTCAAAAAATCTGTGTTTTTCTGGCTGGGAACAACAGTCCCAAGTCAGGTGGCTACACTTGGCTGTCCTTGCCACAGCAGGGGAGAGAGACACCATTGCTGTGTGTTTAACCAGCTTGATGATCAGGAAAGGTGGTTAAATTTACAAAAGCCACTTGACTCATCTGAGAAATGTCCTTAATCAGATTACACTGCTGATTCTCAAGAAGGGCAGGCAATGACACTGCAGTTTGTGTCCTCAGAGGTGAACCATGCTCAGGGTCCTCACCTCCAGAGCTTCTACAGAGCCCCTGCCAAAAACCTGGAGGAATATCCTACCTCACACAAGCGGTGACCTCTTTGACCATGACCCAGAAAAGAATCTCTTGGCAAATCTCCATCACACAAAAGATATTTCAGCTACAGAGTGGAAAAGGGAAATGTTTTGGGTTGGCAGCTAAATGATGAAGCCCATAATGAGCACAGAGCCCTCTTGTTTTACATATGCAACGTGCTCTGCCTTTCTTAAAGCTGTCACAGAAGCCCTGTGGATAAGTGTGGAGGCGGCGTGAGGGCTACAACTAAATGCATGTTCCATTGTTCAGATGTCAGGGAGCCTGAGCTGCTCTCACAGGAATTGCATTCAGACAACGTCAGTCTGAAAGGAAAGGAACGGGCAATACCAGCCCACCATCACCAGCTCTGCTAAAACACCCTCAGAAGAAGAGTTCGACCTTGCAGATGTTAGAAGACTCACAACACTCATGAACAATGTTACGCTGGTGGAATTGCCTTTTGGAGCAAAGCTATTGCTGGTTGTTTTGCAGCAGGCCCAAACCAAATGTCAAAAATCATTTACCACCAACAAAGATGTAGGAGGTGAGTCCCTGGAAGGATCCAGGCTCATGACATGGTGCACAGTGTTTTGAAGCTCCTCTGTGGTTAGACGTGAACTGTGATGCACAGCGGTGGTAATAACAGGCAAACCAATTTGTCTCTTTTCTCTCCAAGTCAGATCTCCCACCCTGGGCAGACCCAGCAGCAGCTGGAATACTGGATTTCATGGGATCAGACTCATTAACCAGAGCGTGTCTGGGGCAAACACAGCGACGAAGGGCAGAAGACCTCAGGGGATGTGCAGACAGCTTTTTCAAAACGTTCCATTTGTCCCAGGGAAGCTGTGGCTGCCCCATCCCTGGATGTGTCCAAGGCCAGGCTGGATGAGGCCTGGAGCAACCTGGGACAGTGGAAGGTGTCCCTGCCCATGGCAGGGGTGGGAACCAAACAATAAACTGGGAAAGCAGGGTAGTGAGGCACAGTGGCTCTAAATGTCACGTTAGATGCTGTTGTGCTCATTGAGATTTAGGCTTTAATGTGCTGGATTTTGCTGCACATGACACAGCTGCCTTCACAGAAGCTGTGCATCAGTGCACATCCTGCTGCACGCGAGATCAAAGTGTCCCTTCTTATCTCAAAGGAACCTTCAGCAGCAAGACAGTGCAATTTGAAATCACGCAGCTACCAAATACAGACAGAGATCAAGCTTGTCTCATTTAGCCCATTGCAATAAAGACAGGGGAGAGGCAAAATATTGAAGTCAGTAAGCACATTCAACCCCACACATCCAAAGGTGTGGTTCCTAACGCCCTCCCAGCTCCCAGAGTGTTCTGAAATGTTCCTGATTTGGATGAGACCCACGGGCAGAGCGAGGCCAAGTCACAAAGCCAGTGAGTGATGTCTTCCCAAGCAGTCTGCCAAGTGCCCACCAGTTTTGTGTGAGTTCCTACAGATTCCTTCTAGCAAGGAGCTGTGTCAGAGTCTGGCCCTGAGCACGACGAGCCGCCATTCTGTGGGGCAGGGTTGTTGCACTGTCGCCTTCTTGTCCTCTGGCCTCCTGCACACGGGGACCAGCTGGCCCAGCACCCCCAGTTTCCATCGACAGCAGCATCTGGAAAAGAAACAACAAAGCTGGAAAAGCCCTGCAGAAACAAGCAGCTCTTTCCATGGGGAGAGCTGTCAGCTCCCACGAATCGAATTTGAATACAAACAGCTCTGCCCCACTCCACAGCACTAACGATATACTGGAGTCATTAACAATGAGTTATTGTTTCAGAGACGTTCATTCTCTGTACAGCATTTCTGGTGTTTGTTCCAACTACACTTCAGGAAGACATGAAAGGGGAAAAAAAAGCCAATTAGTTTTATATTTGCTTGAAGAATGTTTTTCTCTTTGTCGTAGTCCAAGCCTAGATAGGAAACAGACCAACTAAACTTGTCTCAGCCACATTTCGAGGTGGTAGGGGCAGTGTTAGCACTTCAGTGAACAACAGCTTGACTATTCAGCTTTTCCTCCATTGCTTTTCCTATTACACTGATTCTTCTGGACCCTGAGCACGTGAGTGACATAAATTCAAAATCCTGAGAATCATGAAGGCAACACATAAAAGGAGGAAATGGGAGCGAGAAATGAAGTTACAATGTTGACAAATGGATGGATGTGAGCTCTGGGAGGGTTGGATGTGACTGTGAGTGTGAAAAACAGACTGAAGCAAGGTGTCAGTGACTCCACCATTCAAGGCTCCACGGACTGCCTTAGAAATACCCAAAAACTGACCCCCTGTTCAGTGAAATGTTGGCTTAAAGTGCATTTCAGCCTGGCTCGGTTTGGACACAGCCATGCAGAATGAGTACTGGGTAAGGCTGTAAACAAAGCCAGTGATAAATGCAGTGCATCAAATTGTGGGCTGGTGCCAGAGCTCTGGGTGCCCGGGATCTGGTATTATTTAGCATCTAAATTAATGAGCTGGAAGAAGTAAACAAAATGATTAAATTCATAGATGATCCTAAACTAGAAGGAGTTAAGAACATCAGTCAGGAGACAGTGGAGACATAAAATGACCAAGAAGCATTAATAAATGCTTCAACAACAACGTAATAAGATTTTAAGATTAAAATGCATGGTAGCATATCTGGGGGAGAACAGTTTGCAACATGCTGGCTTTATCAAAGGGAAAAACTTAAGAAACAGAGCTGCTTCCTAAGGAGGAGAGCTGAGGCTTTCCAGGGATTGAACTAGGCAGGAATTCCAAATTTGATACATTTGCAAGGCATGTACATGCAAAAATAAACCCATCTCCTGGAGAGGGCACAGAAATTCAGAAGAGGGAAATACATCTGTGTGCTTTGCAGGGGCCCAGCTGGGTGCACGGGGCTGGGCAGCCAGGAGACAGCCAGGGCTGGAAACCCTCCCCATGCATCAGCTGCCACCCCTGGACGCTGCCAGCAGAGCTGGGATTGTCTCCTGGGAGCGGGTCCCTCTCACCTTTCCTCCTGCTGATCTCACAGGCCGTGCCGCTGTAGCCCAGGGGACACAAGCACTCACACTCTGTTCCTGGAAGCAAGCACAGAGGGTGGCGATTACAGACCTGGAGCCATTTCCCAGCAGCACACTTCTCTCCAGAACTTCACCTTCTGGGAGGAAGAGACAGTGGGTGAAAGGTGAAATGTCATTTTTCTCCAGTGCTGGAGGGATCAATACCAATAAAGGGGGGAGCTGTGACTGCCCTGCACCCCTCTCACCTCCCCAGACATTTGTTCCTGCCCTGCAGCTCAGCCTCAGACTCACTGGTGCAATTCCACGAGCCAGGGGACCACAGAGTCCTCCTGCTTTTCTCCAAAAGAGATCACAGAATCCTGGAGTGGTCAGAGTTTGGAGGGACCCATCTCATCTCATCCCCTGCCATGGAAGGGACACCTCCCACTGTCCCAGGCTGCTCCCAGCCCCATCCAGCCTGGCCTTGGACACTTCCAGGGATCCAGGGGCAGACACAGCTTCTCTTTTTCCCTGTGCCAGGGCCTCAGCACCCTCACAGCCAGGAATTCCTTCCCAATATCTCATCTAACCCTTCCTTCCCTGTGGGCTCCTCAGCACTCACTCCAGCAGCTCCAGGTCCTTTTGGTATTTGTGGTTTCAGACCTGCCACAGCACTGCAGGTGGGGTCTCTGGAGAGAACTCTTAGTAAAGCTGATAATGAACCAACATCACAAAAGAGCAACCAGGACAGGAATATCCTAACCTGGCTCTGTGGCAGAGGAAACGCACAAAATCCCTGCTCTGGCTGCCCACGGATGTGTATCCCATGTCAGGAACCTGGAGAAGAGCTCCCACTTAGGAAAACACTTGGTCATTTAAAACCTTTGCTGAGAAGATCCCAAATGAAATACTGAGCTGGACTCGGCTCCTACAAAGTTATTTAAACAAAGGTCACCGTGAGACAAATGCTTGAAGTGCTACAATCATCTGGCCGGTACCTGAAGTGATCGTTTCTGCATTAGACACAATTTGATGATAACAATTCTCATCAGGACTTTTGCAGATGCAGATTGGAATTAGGCACTTGACAAAATGATCCCTTTGTTAGAAGCTCTCATCACATCATATATCTCTTGTTTAGGCAGGGCAGTTTTCATTTAATTTGATTATTTTCCCCCTTCATTTTTTAAATCACAGCCTGCTTACAGAGGAGGACAGCTTCTATCAGAAACAGGGGGAGGTGGTGATCACAGTGCTTGGCATTTATAGGGTGCTTTTCATCTTCAAAACCCCTTTTACAAACACTAATTAATGCTGAGACAGTAGTCACTTCTCCAGGAGGATGGAAGCAATCTTAAAAGCACAAAGGAGACTTGAAGATGTCAAGGATTTTTTTTAAAATGCATAATTGAGAAGTAACAAATTATTCTGTAAAACTGATACAGATAATGGTCACTCCCATGATAAAGCCACATCCCCTGACTTTCCTGTCTTTACTTACCAGGACTCTACAAACACAGCAACTTTAAAACCACAGAGTCATTCCCTGATAAAGAAATGACTACAGGAAAAACGAAAGAGCAGCTTGCTTGCCACGTGCTCCCCACAAACTCCCAATGAATTCAATCAAGGGTAGAGGAGCAGGAGCCCTGTCTGTACCTCTCAGGACGGGGATGCCATTCCCGTGGCACGGAGCACAGCGACAGGAACTGGTCTCCAGCTGGAACTCATCCAGAGCCCGGCGCAGGTTCTCCTTTATTTTGGTGGCATCAGCCAGGTCAGAGGGAGTCACCAGCTCATACAGCGGCTCTGCCTAAAGGGAGGAGACAAACCGCACTCATTCCCAAGCTCAGGATGCCTCCAGCGTCCCCAGGCTCAGTGGTGGCACAGCTGCAGGGGGAAATGGAAGCTGTGTGTTTCAATCTCCAGGTTTCCCATTGCTGTTTGCTAAAACCTTATGAACAACCAGGCCACAATGTCAGGAATGCTCCCAGGGATGCTCCCCTTGGTTTCCAACACCACAGCAGCTGGAAACGCATCACAAAACAGAGCAG
Source organism: Bombycilla garrulus (assembly GCA_013400315.1). Classification (NCBI taxonomy): domain Eukaryota; kingdom Metazoa; phylum Chordata; class Aves; order Passeriformes; family Bombycillidae; genus Bombycilla; species Bombycilla garrulus. The sequence goes on along the minus strand of VXBU01001144.1, from coordinate 907,153 downwards.
CCAAACTGATGAACAGGATGACTTGCACAGGAGTTTCACTAAATCCTTTCTCATCCATTTTTCTGGTACAGACATTTTTAGATCAGATTTGCTCAAACTTAAATTTTCTGACCGATCTCTTGCTCTGATTTAAAAAATGTCTCCTAAAAACTATCCAGAAAAATCTCCTCCTACAGCCCCCCAGCACAGCCAGAGGCACCGGTCCCACGGATTCACATCAGCACTTCCACCTTCCCCACTCCTGCATTTCAAGGCTGGTTTTTATCCTTAGGGAGCCCAGATGAGGGTTTCACTGCCTTCCAGAAGGGAGAGGATTTGATCTCCATCTGCACGTGGGGTCAGGGAGAGAAGTCAGGGTGTGCACAGCCCAGTGAACGTGCAGGAGCAAAGAGACTTGGGCTCACTCGTTTGTTTTCCTCCAGAGAACAAGGGAAAGTTAAAGTGGGGTGTCAATAGTGCCAGTCACCCACTACTGCCAGTGGGATGATATTTCCAAGTTCCATCAGAGGATCCATCCCAAATTCCCACCCTCACTGCAGAGATGCTGCCCTGCAGGCCACACACAGGAAACATGAAAGATCAGCCTCCTGCTGTCACAGGCTCAAACTACAAGAGCTAAAGAATGTTCCAATACAAAAAAAAAAAAAAATTCCTCATTTCCTGCTGCTGTACATCCACTCTTCATCAATTATCTGTGATCCATACTTTGCCTTTTGAATTCAGACCATACAAATGAGGAAATACACTAAGAGTGACCTGCCAAGTCCCTCCAGCAGATGATTTATGAACTGATTTGCTTTAGTTTTCCCTAACTAAGCATTCTTGGCCTGACATTTAGTCACACTCCGCTGGTGCTTTTGATCTTCAAGCCCCACAGGGATATTGGTATGGAAATGAAGATACCAAATCCAAATTACATCTGCCTGAGGTTTTTCACTGGGCAGCCTGGTCAGTGATGCCAGGCAAGACAAAGAGCACCTCAGTTCCTCCAGGGAGGTGTTTCTTTGTGTGGGGTTCGGTGCAGAGGGCTGCATTTCTCTTGTCTCCTGCCCTGAGACCTCCCAGAGCATTTCTGGAAGGTCAATCCACAGCACACCAGGGGCTGCAGCAAGTGCCAGATGGGCACTGGCTGTGTTTCCAAATTACTGATTTTTGCTCGCTTCACCGTTTTAGAATTCACCTCTTCCTTGAGAAACAGCCCCCTTTTACAAATGTAAAGATTTTTGCCTAAAATTAAATTTTACAATGAAAAACAGCTATAAATCAACTTCCACCTCTACCAGTCCAAACTCCTGTTTAAAAGGATGCTCTCTTGCACCTTTGTACTGTTCACTCATTTTGACATTAAAGGTGATGAGGCAGAACTGCTACACACTTCTGCTTGCTTTTTTGCATTTCTAAAATGCTCGAGGATCAAAAATCCTTTACTCTTCAAAGCCTAACTCCTGTTTTTAAGCTGCACAAACATCCAGGCATGCACAATGAACCACTTGAGCTTCTGAACCAGAAAGAATGGCCACTGGTGTTCACAAACGTTGATAAACATCAAGGAAAATAGGAGTCCTTATAAAATACATGCTGCCAGATACAATTTTTGGTAATAGTAAAACAAAACATCTGCACAGCCAGGTTAAAGCTGTTTACTTTTTATATTTCCAACCACAGTCCCTTTAAAACATCGCACCTTTGCATTTCTGAATACTCACTCAGAGAAGCTACGCTGCATGACAAGGTCTGTTATTCCTGTTTTGTTGGTTTTTTTCCTCTAAATCCCGTTTATTTAACCACAGAGCTCTCCAAGGCTCTCAGCTGGGGCTGGAGGAAGTGGAGGGTGCGGTACCTTCAGTTTTATGATCTCAGGGTTGTACTGCACAGCATCTCCCCAGAGCTGCATCAGCTGGGCCGTGGGCAGCTCCTTGTGGGCCAGCGCCGTGATGTCCTCGCTCGCTCCACCGCGCACCAGCGCCACGAAATCCTCCACAAACTGCTTCCTGCCCGTGCTGTCTGCAAAAATGCACCCAGGAAAGAGCCCAGCTCGGCCCAGGCTGCGTCCCTGTGGGCTGCAGTTACCAGCCAACAGCAAAAACGCTCCCGCACAGGACCCGTCCCCTCAGAGGGCAAAGGAAAAACAGCAGCGGTGTTGCTCACCTGGTTTCCTGCAATGTGTGACCTGTGTCGCTCCTGCTCCCTTGCAGGAACTCCCCACCCTGCATCCCTCCCCTAAATTCCTTCCCCATGGACTTAAGCTCACAGGTCCTTCCCCAGCCCAAATCTCCTCCCCACCAGGAATATTCCCTGCTCTCCTCCGTGTATTTCCAGGTGCGCTTTCCTCCCGTGCGCACTCCCAGCTCCCCACATCCCCAGAGGCTCCCACAGCACCTTCACCTCCCTGTTTTCCTCTTCAGGATGGAAAAACTGGAGTGCTGGGCTGCCCTGCTAGGAGGTGGGGGTTGATATTTAACCCAGCTCTGGCCAGGGGGGTAATGGCTGATCTGCCCCTGCTTCTCCTTGGGATGCTCAGCAGATATTTACTCTCCACATAGAAAATCTTGGAAAAACCCCAACCTCTGAGACTTTTCCCCCTCTGTTAAGCCTGGCTGGGCTAAAATGTGGCTGTGAGGGAGTGGGGAACTACTTCAGGCAGGCAAGAACACAATATCTTCTTTTCACTATGACAAATGAAATGGCAGAAGTGTTTCATGCTTACCTCCAATCTCTTTCAAAAGGGCTCCACAGCCAGCTAAATCTACTCCGAGCCCCACAGAGACTTTACGAAGATTCACAGCAATGTTAAAGCCCTTCTGTGCACATTTCTGCACATCACTCAGAGAATAACCTCAAATACACAAAAATTGCAAGGTTTTAATATATCTGTTTCATGTTTTATGTCCATGTACACAGAAAATGACAGTTGACAAGTATTTTTGCTTTAGGAAAAGAAAAAAAAATATGATGAACAAGATTATTTTTGGCTTTATTTTTTTTTTTAATACTTAACAGAACAGTATGAAATATAGGATCCAGGCTTTTTAAGAGGAATAGATGAAATAGCTTTTCCTCCTTTTACCAGCTCACATCTGCAATTCTCTGCTGCCAAAAAAGCCTTAAGTGCTTCCTGGAAATTTAGATTGGATATCAGGAAACATTTCACCACCAAAAGGGTTATCAAGCCCCGGAAGAAGTTTCCCAGGGCAAGGGTGGAGTCACCAAGCCCAGAGGGATTCACAGGACCTGTGGATGTGGCACTTGGGGACATGATTTAGTGGTGGCCTTGGCAGTGCTGGGTTAACAGCTGGACTCCATGATCTCAGAGAGCTTTTCCAACCTAAAGGATTCCATGGGTCTAAGATGAGGCAGATTGGATTGTGGGTGAGAGCAGAGCAAGTACCAACCATGTCACACACTGTGTGACACCAGATCTGCAAAAGAGAATTTCACTCCCAGCACAGACAGTACAAATATAATGAGGGATTTGGAGGGAAAAACCTGAATTCTCAGACAATTCTACAAAACCTTGCTGAGAACTTACAGCCCAGTTCAGCACTTGTGTGAAAATGTTGTTATTGCTGCAGGATCCTGGTCTGGCTCAGCAGGCATTGAGTATTTTGAAACAAGGATACACTTTAGTTTAAACAAACGTGGCTTGTGATGGGCCCACAGCAACAGCTGAGAAATTGGGAAACTCTGTTGGAATCTGAACACCTGAAATGTGAATCTAAATTCTGTCCCTCTCTCTGACTCCAGGGTAAGGAACTTCCCACACAGCAGAAGAACAAACAAACAGAGTATTACACAAAGCAGAGCCCAGTAAATGCCTCTGCAAACAGACAGCGGAGGCAGTTCCTCACTCCCCTGCCAATGAATAAATAATTGAGAGTGCAGCTATTGATTAATGTCACACTGCTCGCTCTGTCCCGCACAACAATCATCATTTCTCACAACAAAGGGAGCCAGAGCCAAAGAGCAGGAGCAATGTCAGGCACAAGAGTCACCCAGTAAATTATTTACTGTTTCCTACATGCTGGAAAAGCTCTCGAGGCTAAAGGTGTTTCAAAACTGCCATTTGAAAGGCAGTGGGAAAAGAACTTGGGTGAAGGTTTTCAAAGCTAACAGAAGCGTTAAGATCCACGATTCTCATTCATCTCAACATCTTGTCAGCCTCTAAAATGTGTTGTTCAAAATACTTGCCACAGGGCCTTTCTTAGCGAACTAAATCCAGCCCATGATGCCGAGCAGGCTTGGAAAACCTCTTTATTCACTGCCAACGAGTGAACTCCCACATTTCCTGCAGGATTTCTTTGAGATGCTGCTGCCTCCTTCTCCCATCTCCCTCTCCTCCCTCAGACCTGAGCCATCCCTGTGTGCCTGCAGAGAGGATTTCCCACCCAAAATCTGGCACCAGAGCTCCCTCCCACCCATCAGGTGCACGTACCCGCCTTGTGGAGCTCGTCACCGTTCATGACCAGAGTGTACTCATAGACTCCTCCAACAGTGGCCTCCTTGATGAAGTGTGTCCCGAAATCCCTGAGCAGTTCCCGGTATTCCCCGTAGCTGTACTCGGCGGGGAGATGCCGCAGCCGCCGCAGGAACTCGTGATGCAGCATCAGGGCCCGGGGCTTCAGCTTGAAAACACCAACAGCCAGCTCAGAACGAGCGTGGATGAACTTGCTGGACTGCAGGAAAGGCAGGAGGAGTCAGGGGTGGCATTCTCATGGCAACCTGGGTTTGTTATTTGCAGTTGAACAATCAGCGCTGGTCGGGATTTATTGATTTCACCGTTTCCAAATAGAAATCTTGTAACTGGAAATCTCCTAACTGGAAATCTCCTAACTTACTTTTGCACAAGCAAAACTTTTAGTAGTAAAAGTTCCTGAGAGTCACACCATGACTGGGACACAGGAAAAGGCAGGGTTGAGGTTCTGATGCGGCACATCCTGAGTGCAAGGACACCTCAGCACCCTGCAGGACTGCTTTACCCCTAATAAAACTCTACCTCTCACAAGCCCTCTCCTGAAAAGTTCTGGCATCTGAAATCATGATTTTTGTAGGGAATGGTCATTCTCTGGCTGAGCCAGATTCATGTTTGTATTTCACAGAATAAGCCCTTATAAAAACTGAAAGGAAAGAAGAAAACACACTCTCTTTCTCATACACACACATATATAAATATCTCTTTGTAGATATGTAAACATGGATAATTTTTTTCTCCCCCCTTTCATAAAAGTCCCTCCTTCTCAATGTCTTCCATTATGTTCAAAGGATTTAGTGTTCAGGTGTCTGGGCCAGCAGGACAAGCACATCAGGGAGGGATCAGTACAGAATGCTGCAGCTTAAATAATAAAGTCAGGTCTTACTATTTGGTTTCTTTATGGATATCTGTTACAAATGCTTCTCATCAACCTCTGATCTTGTTGTGAGAAATTCCACTTTGCAGGAAGCAAATGCAAGGAATACTTTGCCATTCCCGAGTACATTTATGCTTTAAGGAGACACAGACTGGTGACTCTATTACACCACTGATATGAGCTATCTTTGTTTATGGCAATAACAGATGAAAAAAAAAGAAAACTAATTATGGTAGTTGTAGGAGTTACAGATTCAAGCTGAACAGCCTTCTTAGTTTCAATTTTTCACTACAAACATTCAAAGGTGGATGCCCAGCAGGGCAGTGGACAGACCACACTGAGAAGCAGAGAATATCCACAGCTGGAAGGGACCCACAAGGATCACCGAGTCCTCTCAACAAGCTGGGGCTGATTTCAAAGGTCAAGCAGCCCAGGTCCTGGCTGAGAGCTGGATGGAAAAGCTCCTGGATGTTGCAAACACAAAGGAAGTGCTGTGGGGTAGTCAAGACTTGAACAAATGGCAAAACCCAGTTGGGCAAAGGATTTGATTTATCCCAGTCCTGGCTGCTGACCTGAGGAGGAGCCTCAAACCAACACACACACTTACAGCGAATTAAGTGGAGCAGTGCTTACACTTGAAGAAAATCTTTTAATCCTCTTCATGAACTTCTTGACCCTCATGTCATTTGAGCTGTAACCAAGTTCAAACACTTTTGGTATTTTTATACCGAAGCTGAAGCTTGTCTGCGAAGTTTTTGCCTTCAGGACACTGCTTTCATAATTGGAGTAGGAGTCATATTCAGTCATTGTAAATTCATATTTGCCTTTGGTCTAAACAGAAAGGAAAAACAACACGTCTCATTTCCTGCACAGTGATTGTACACCTGAAGCGTGGGGAAGGAATGCAGACACAAATATATTTGTGAATTAATGCTTGCACTTTGAAGATGAAAAGCCTTGTATAATTGCAAAGCACTATTATTATTAACACAGGTACTTCAAGAATACTTGATTTACAGCAGCAGGAAAGCTCCTATCTCCTCCATACTGCAAGGTCCTCAGGCTTTCATTTAATATGTCAATCTTATGCAAAGAAGGTGAAATCTTAAACACAGGCATCAATTAAAGTACAAATTCTAAAAGGAAAAGGTTTCCTAGTGGGCTGCACTCAAAAACATCATGTCATCAGAAGCACTAAGGTCAAATATTTGAAATACAGCTTTGATGCATGGCAGGAACAAGTTTTCACACAAAGCATGTGGTGCGTTCAACATCGTGGGGTGTGAGGATGTCCTAGAACAGGGTAAAAATCAGCCTGTCAAGAACGTTGTGATTTTTTTTTTACAAAGCGATCCAGCAATGAAGCTTTGGGCACTAAATTCACTGGAGTGTGTGTGTGCCCGTTTATTTGCAGGCACATCTGGTACGTACCTCTGGCGTGTAGCTTTCTACGTTGTACGGCTTCCTGAACCTCGTGTCTGTGATGTAATGGGGAGAACATCCCCCAGCATAGTACCTGTGATCAAGGACCAGCCCTTCCAAGCTGTTTGTGAAGATATTCAACCTGTAGGTGAAGCAGAACGGCCACGTTTCATCATTGTACCACCAATTCAGAGCTGAACATAAATGCCTTGGCTGAGAAAGGCAAAAGATTGTTTTGTTTGGCCACGGGCTTTTTGTTTCACACTTCTTCATTTTGAAACCCCAAAAGAAAGCTTGGCCTCTTTCACTGTGCAGACAACCCAGGTGCTGCAGGAGAACCTGACTAATGAGAAAGCAAAAGACAGAATTGAATTTGAATATAAATGATGAATATAAATGGCAATTTTCATCCCCCAGCTGTGAAAAGCACTGGTGTTAGTGGCACCAGCACTGGCAGCTTTGTGGCCTTTACTGGAACTCTCCAGGGAGAGCAGAACAAACTGGACCAGCCCCACCTCCACCCTGCCAGGCTGCTCACCCTGAGCATCCCCAAATATCCACAGCATCCATCAGAACCTTCCAAGACAGGTTTGCCAATCCACACCATCAATCCAGACTGATTTTTAATTCCCACTTCTTCATTCCGGCTTATCAGCCAAAATCTCTGCCAGGTTGGTCAAGGCCAAGCAGAGGTCAGTAGATAACAGCAAAAATTGTTGGGGAACAAGAAAAGAGGTACTCAAGCAACAGCTCAGCTAATCCTTGAAACCACAGGGAGTTTTCCTTTGATTTCAGTGGATGATTGATGGACAGAAGCCTTAACCTGTCTGCTCTAAGAAAGGATGTGGCACTGCAGTTTGTGGAGATGAGGAGATTAAAGCCCATCTCTTGCTTTTCCCACTGCTGCTGGTGGGATGAAACTTCATCAGAAAAACCCCACAAAAAAAACTCTCAGCGCTCCAGGACTCTGTTGGATCTGCCTCTCCCGGTTTTGGGAAGAGAGGTTTGCATGATAATGACTCTGAAGCTGTAAAAAATTAACTCTAATTTTAGAACAATCTGGAAAAAAAAGGGAAGTCCACTAAAAGCAAATTACTGAGCAACTGTAGCTTCAAAGAGATGAGAAGCATGTTCCTATAATTGTCCAACATTATTTTTAATTTTGATTAAACTTAGAAGTACAAAGCATTAGCAATGACATGTGCAGCAGCCATATCTCCAGAGAATAATGAGAAAATTATATTTTTTCCTTGCAATACTATTTTCCTTTTTCCTTTTTTTTAATGTAAAAAGCAATTTTTCCCTGCAGAATAAGAAAAAAAAACCCTCTTTTCACACAGTCTGATCTTATAGAAAGTTGTCACAATCCTAGCCTGCAAAAGCTGAATCAATTCAGATTTTAATCCTCAAAGAGCTGCTAATATGCAGGTTTACCCTACCCCACTCACACAAAGCACAAAAATTCCACCACCTCTCCATGTCATGGAGGAAATCAAAGGAATTGGAACACCTTCCCCCTCCCCAGGAAATCAATAGAGGGTGTAAGAACACAAACCCGAAGGATCATGGAATGATTTGGGTTGGGAAGGACCTTTAAAGCCATCCAGTCCCAACTCTGCCATGGGCAGGGACACCTTCCACTGTCCCAGGTCTCTCCAAGCCCCATCCATCCTGGCCTTGGACACTTCCAGGGATGGAACAGCCACAGCTTTTTTTCCCTGTGCTGGTGCCTGCCCACCCTCACAATTTATTCCCAATGCCCTTCTAACCCTGTCCCCTGGCACTGGAAACCATTTCCCCCTGTGCTGTCACTCCAGGCCCTCGTAAATCATCTCTCTCCATCTTTCTTTTTGACTCCTTCAGGCTGCAGTGAGGTCACCCCAGAGCCTTCTCTTCTCCAGGCTGAACAATCCCAATTCTCTCAGCCTTTCCTCTCAGCAGAGCTGCTCCATCCCTCTGATCACCTTGGTGACCTCCTCCGGATCTGCCCCACAGCTCAGTGTCCCCCAGGCTTCAGATCAGGTTCCAGGATCCCAATTCCCTCCCGGATCCAGCAACTGCTCCAGCTTTTCTCTGTTCAGTGTCTATAGTCACATTAGATCGTTCTCAGCCTTAATTAAGAGAGCATCTCACCAGTCACAGACTCACCCTTTTGCCAGATTCTCTATCCCCCAATACTCCTCCATCTTCTGCTCACATTTCCTGAACACTTGTTTGCAGTTCTTCTCGTCAGACTGGTCCCCACAGTCGTCATCCCCATTGCACAGCAGCCTCCGTGCGATGCATCTCCCTAGGATGGAAGGGCAGGTCACTCATAAAACAATCTGTGATCACACTCCCTGACATGGAGTCTAGGAGCAAACCAGAAAATTCCTGGAGTGGAATTCAAATTGTTCAAATCCAGCTAGGAAAAAAAAAAAAATTTCTTCTCTATCTGCATGGATCCCCAAAGTCCATCTGCTCAGTTTCACTCAAAAGCGTCATAATCTTAAAATTCCTTGCTCATCTTAGGAAAAAAAACCCACAATAATTAAAAGTATAAAAAGAAGCATAGAATGTTTTTGGTAATTTTTTTCATTTTGAGAGAAAAAAACCATGCAGTTTCAGCAGGCCAGCTAGGAGGTATTATTTTTTTTCTCTTTTCCCATGTCCACAATTCCCGAGTGTTTTCAATCTCACCAAAGAACTGGAAGATGGAGAGCAGAGGCTTTTCCTTTGTCCCATCTCAGGTGCTGAGCTCCTACTGCTGTCACTTGTGCTACAGATTTTGCTGGTTTAACCAGATTATCATTTCCCATTTGGAGATTCCAAAGATGGCTGATAGACTCACTCAAAGTCACTGACACAAACACAAGCGTGGAGGGAGCCAGGTCAATTCCTGGCATCCCTCTGGCCCAGCAAACTCCTGCAGAAGCACAAATTCAGCACTGTGGCATCAGAAGTGACACCTGATTTTGTGAGCAGCGCCACTCCCTGTCCCCAAATCCTTACCTGTGACTGCACACACAAACCCATCACACCGAACTCTGCTCCTGCAAGGACTGCTTGTGGCACAGTCCTCAGCCTCTCTGTCAGAGTAATCGCAGGGATCTCCACTGAACTGAGAGGGCTGTTCCAGGCGGGCAAATCTGTACTGTAATAAAAAATATTGACTCAAGTGCACAGAAATGGTGAATTTTACGCTTCTCTGGTTGAAAAACAAACTTTGTGTCGCCGAGATCTGATCTAAGCGCACTCTGTCATATTAAAAGAGAAAAGTGTCAGCGCAGAAGTGTGATGCTGGTAATTTGCCTAGTTTCAAAGGTTTCTGATCTGCAACAGTTTTAATTTTACTGAGGAAAGGTTGAGGATTGGGAGGGATGAAGGAAAGTTTGCTTTTCTTTGACAGTTTGTTTAAATGAGCCTGACAGTGCAGTGCGGGACTTTGCAAGAGTAAGGAAGGATTCAGTTCCATCTCCTCTCTTTCAATTAGTGCTGGTAACGACATCCCTTGTTATTTTCTGTCAGTGTATTTACTTGCCCCTCTGTATCATTAGGGATTTTTTTCCGCCCACAACACTGCTGTGAAGCAGTCAATTACTCTGTCCAATATGTTAGCCCTCCTTTCTTCCCCAGCTTCTGAGATTAACTCTTTGATACGAAGCTTCGCTCTCCCCCCAACTCCCATCGCTGGTTATTTCTGCTTAAGCCTGGGAATAGCTTCTCCAACTTGTTAGCAGAGGTCTCTCTGGCAACGGGGATTTTGCTTTTCACGCTCTTGGGATCATTACTTCCACTTGATGGGGCTTCTTGGGTGGAAAATGCTGGCTGGCAGACAAGAAAAAGCATCTTAATCCTGAGAGGCACCGAGTGTCTCCAGGTCCCACAGGGGACCATTAGTGGGGAAGGGGCCTCGCACCGATGCTGGAAGGACTGGACTGTGTTGGAAGTCCCTGCAAAGCCTGGCCTTACACCTTCTCAGGACAGTGAGGCCCCCTGGAAAGCACTGGGATTACTGGGGGCGCTGAGCTGAAGAGCTGAAAGCCACCTGAACCAAAACCCCCAGGCTCACCTGTACAGGGCTTTCCCGGTCAGACCCCCTCGCTTTGCCCAACCCCACGGACAGAAAGGACACGGCCAGAAGGACATCCCACCTCTCTCAGTGGTCCCCACACCACAGACACTCACCCGTTTCTTCTGGCAGGGGTCACACTTGCTCCAGGAGGACCAGGAGGAGAGGGTGCAGTCGCGGGGCTGCGGCGGGACGCTCACGGAGCGGGTTCGCCTGGCCCTGGCCACGCTGTCACCAGGGCTCGGGGACTCCTGGCCACTGTGCCCAACAACACGAGAGCTTCAGGCTGTGGAACTGTGAGCTGTGAGGACCTGGCACCTCAGCCCATGCCTGTGTGAAACCACACACCAAGAACACCCACCGCGCCGGGCATGCAACCTCTGGATTTCAGTCCTCATCCTGACGGCACTGATTCCACTGATTCTGTGTGAAACCTGATCCACTTACCAGCGCCAGAAAGGGAAACTAAACCCATGGTGCATCAATCTGGGCCTCACCTCAAGCTGTGCAAGCAGTAAAACCTTCACCAGCAGCTGCTGCCCTCGCTCTGTGGCTCCAAGGTCAGACACCTCCATGACAAATATCAGTCCCAAGAAAAGGCTTGGCATGCACTCAGCCTTTCTGAAAACCAGGCTTAAGTGTCTCTCTCTGCCCAGCAGCCCATTTTTCCCCAAGCTGGCCAAAGCCTCTAGTCTTAGATTCTACTCTCAGTTCATGAATCACCAACCCATTAATCCTTTTCAACCCAGTAATGAACCTGAACCCCGGCCACTATCTCACTCCTCACGTGACAGCTGTCTCCAAGGTTTCCACAAGGCCACAGTTAAAATGCTGCCTCCTCTTTCGGTGGACTCAGGATTTCTGATTAAATCCTTGTCCCAGACAATTGCTCCCTTGTTGCACCTCCTTCAAGTGGGGAGCTTTAGTAAAACGTTGACAATTAGTTCCTTTTCATACCCAGTTTGACAAGGAAACTACCACAGCGATGTTCCCAATTCTTCCACCGCGACAAGGAAGAGCATCAGCTGAAGCTTTAAGTATGACTTAGTGCCTGGCATGGGGCTCCCATTATAGCATATTAAAAATCACATGGAATAAAGGAATTACAAAACCTCATCAGCTTGCTGAAGCATGAAATCAAAGCTCAAAGTCCAGAGAACAGTGCAAAAATATAGTTAGATTGGAAAGATTACAAGATGCAGTTCTCTGAAACAGCAAAATCCATTACACCAGCAGAGAAAGGACCAGCTCTCAGCCACATTCTCCCATCTCTGCACTTGAAGGAAACAACTCCGTGTGCCCAGCACCCTGTGGGGCAGCCAGCACGGAAGGAGGCTGCACGTTCAAACAATTCCACGTTACACCACGAGCGTGGCGATTTGTCAGCTCCAGTTTATCACCAGGACTGCTCCTCTGAAGGAGGAAACGCTGCCCTGCGCCGCTTTCAGAACGACGTCTTTTGCCATTCATTAGAGCCGCAGGAATCCCTCACGACAATTACGGCCCCTACAAGACCAAAGCCTGTGCTGATGCCGGTGGTTTCTCGTGTCACCCCGTGCCTGTGGCTGCAGAAACTCTCACTCACCCGAAGCCATGGGCAGGCTGGGCGCCCAGCACAGCACACAGCAGCAGCAGCAGCTGGACGGGGCGCGGAACGCTCATCGCTCCTCACGACGCCGCGATCCCACACCGCCCACACCGCTCCCCGTGTGCCCGTGGGGTCTGAACAGGGCTCAGGCACAAAAACAGACACTGCCGAGCTGCTCTGCCGCCCTGCAAACAGCGGGTGACCCCTGGCAGGCTCACAAGGTAAACGCTGCACTTGTTAGCGCACGGCTTTCCCGAGGCGGCGGGGAGCGAGCGAAGCTGTGCCTAGGAGCAACTGGCGCTTCCATTTGTAATGCTCCTTTCGAGGGACGGGGGAAATGAATATTTCAACAAACGAAACATATTTGAGTCTTGGCAAGAAGGAAGTGATAAGTAAACTCAAGTCGGCTTTCTAGGAATAGAGCGTGGAATCATTTATTTATTGCTGTTTTTCATGTCTGTATTCCAGAGGAAGGTCAGACACGAGGCATAAGCACTTACTGTGTGCCTCGGAGAAAGCCTTATCCCTGAGAGTGCCCTTCGCTGTCTCTCCTGCTGCTGGGGAGGACAAGAGCCCCAGCCCTGGCTGGGACATTCCACAGATTCTCTGCTCCACGTACCCAAAGTCTCGAGCCCATGGAAGCAGGACCTGTCAGGGTATCAAATGTGGTGTCTTGGTGTTTTCTTGCCACTACACGGAGTCATTCTCTCTCTTAAATGGTCCTGACTGGGCTGAGAACTTACCATGGGCTGGTTGCCATCGGTTCAGCTGGGCTTTCAAAGGCAGATCAGACAGAACACGGAAGAGTTTTTCTTTGGTTGCCCCTCGAGCCTTCGCATGCTGCTGCTTCTCCCTCCAGGTACAGCTTTTTGATTCCTGGGACACAAGAGTCTTTCCCTTCATTTTCCTGTTAGTCTTAGCCTACAGCAAACATCTTGGAGAGAGCAAAGTTCTCTGAATCTGTGATTCCCTGCACAAAATGAGGAATATCATTGTGTTTTCCCACCCTTCCCCTTGCTGGAAAAGGTCTTTGAGAAGACAGAGCCTGACTGCAACTCTGGCTTTTAGCAGCACAATCTCTCACCCTGGCACACATCTCTGAGTGCTTTGGTGATAAAAGAGTAAATACATTTTAGTTTGCTCATTACAGCAATGGTGAGTGCTATACATAAAATTATTAATGTTCACTAATACCAAACCAAACCAACGACCTCAGTGCCATCACCTGGCCAAGTGCTACACCTTAAGGTGTCACCACACCGCTGACACGAGGCATAAGCACTTACTGTGTCCACGTTCCCTTACAAATGACATTATATTCTGCCTGTGGAGCCACGTCCCTGCAAAATAAGCAGCTGGCTGAGACATCTTTGTTGTTTGGCAGCCTGATGATAGCAACTGAACACAGAGAGGCACATTAACCAATCCTTGGAGGAATCTGCTCCAAATAAAAGATTGTATTTCAGGCAGCCCTTTTTTAACCCCCAGTTACTGAGCCCAGTGACAAACTGCCCTCTAGACATGGAGGACAAACTGTTAGGGGAGGTGATTCAGGCTGTGCAAAGCTTTCTGTTTGCCTTTTTTGCCTGATTTTTTTTCTTCCAGACGACTTTGCCCCAGCCTGAACCCGAGATGTGCCTGTGTGATACAGCTTGCTCAACCTCTGCACAATTGATTCAGTTGTTAATCATTTGTCCATGACAAAAAAAAACAAACCCAAAAACCACTTACAGAAAGAGCTCTTCATCCACAGGACTTCTGCTGGAAATACAGCACACATCCAATATTTCAACAGCAGTAAAAGATAAACCAAGATTATAAACACAGAGCACCCTCTAGATGCACAAACCATGACAGTAGTCCCAGCATGTGCAATTTTCAAGCTTCTCTCTGCTTTGTTTTGCTGCCTCTCACCACACACACCTCAGAGGTGAATTACCAGAAGTGAGGCTAAAACAGGAGCAGGGACCCCAGAGACAGAAACTTCCTATAGCTCAACACATTTACCAGAGAGAACTAAAAAGCACCATCAGGTTTTACACCCAATTTACAACCTGATTTAATTAGAGGTAGGTCTAACACATGAAATTTATGACGGTAACCACGGGTCATTTTCTGCTTCCTCAGGTCTGTGGATCAGGGGAATGTTGCCTCATAACTTGGTCTGCGTTCTCTTTTCCATTGCTGCTCCTTCTCTGCTGGTGACTGTGGCAGCTGTGGCTTTCTGAGGAGCTCAAGTCCCAAACCAACTCCCTACGTTGCTGAATTAGGATTCATCACACCTGAAAAATCAAATGCTCACCAGGAAAATGGATCCTGCAAGTGCAACACATCCTTTGCAGAGTTGATATCCCAGGTTTGTAAGCCTTTGTTCACTGTAAATAAATTCTCTACAGTTTTACCAGACATGATGTTTCTTTTAATGGCAGTTTGCTGTTAAAAGAAAAACTGGAACACATCAGAGCTGAAAGGTCTTCCCTGGGAAATATGAGACTGGAGCCAGCAAGCAGCTGTTTACAGAATTATCAGCGCACTTTTCAGAAAGTTTATTTTTCTCCTCTGAGAAAACTGTTTTATTCCCTGCTTTGGAACTCAGAACACATTTCCTTCTGGGGAAACACTCATTAAAAGGTTAAAGGAAGCTTCCCACCAATTTTAATTGTGAAAAACATAAGGCGGCAAATACATGGCAGAATTTACAACCAAAGAGTACTTCCAGATATTTACAACAAACCCCACTGCATCACCACTTTTGTTACTGTTTATTTTCTGGTGTGAGGCTGCAGAGTCTCTGGAAGGCCCTGGACATAAAAAACTCACCTTGCTGAACTTAATTCTCCTCTTCTGGCTGTTGATCCACTAGAAATAATGCCTCATTGTGACCGAGGCCAAATCTGGCACAGGTTCACCTGCTCTGAAATCCTGTGAAGAGGGTAAGGCAAAGAAAACTCCACGTCCATTCCCTTGTCTCCATCTCCCCTCCATGAGACCTCAAGACATCACACACACAAACTTGCTTTCAAACTATAAACAGCCTTTTTTAAAATAAAAATTACCCATCATCTGTGTGTGAAGTAAACAGTACAAAATTTACAAAAAATGCAACATCTCACAGCATTGTAACTTCTGCTCACTTCAAATACAGCTCACTGCTGACACTGAGAGCTGTTCTTACATCTCTAATAACTGTTAGCGAAGACAAAGATGCCACAAAAGGTTTTTTTTTTTTTTTCTGCAGCTAGTACCTGGCAGTAATTCTTTCTAATCCTTTATTTTCACAAATGTCTGAGGCTGAATGGGCAGAGATTGCTGCCTGTTAACCTGATTTTCCTTTAATCTATTGTGATTTCCTTTCTTTGCTGGTGAGGAGTATTTATAGAAGTGATGCTACAAGAGCTAAGAAACAGGGTTGAAAAGCCAGCAAATAATACCAGATCTTAAAAGACCTTTTTTTTTAAGTAAAAAACCCCATTCTGTATCTAAAAGCCCCTTGAATGGGCAACATCTGAGGCTATTCTTCTGATTGAGATTTTTTTCAGGTGCTGATAAAACATTTTAGGGTGATAGATGAGCCACAGGGCAAACACATCCATTGAGATAAGACTATTTAAAGCTCTAAAAACTAATAGCTGGAGAGCTGTTTCACTAATAGACCTGATATTTCCTGCCTCCAGTAGGATAATTTCAGAGACAGGCCATGTTACAGGCACTCAGGAAATCCTATCAGGATATCTCCCCATATTCCTCACTGTCATGAACTGAAATGTGTAATTCAGTTTCACCCCACTTTCAGACAGCAAGTAAAACCAGAAAAAGAACCACCAAACCCACACTTTTATTCCTCCCCATGCCAGTCTTACCTCGGGTATTCAAAAACAACATAATAAAGGTTTTTAATGGGGCTGATCCTAAAAAGCAAATCAGTGTGAGACCAATTTGCAGAAGACCTCAGCACAGGAGATAAATACTCTTACAAATGATGACTTTTGCAGCAGGAACATCAAACCAGAGCCAGGAGCAGGAGGCTGAGTCTCAGGATGGCACAAACAGGAGCAGGAGAAGCCAGGAGCTGTGCCTCCACTTCCTGCTGCTCAGATGGATTTTCACTGTGCTCCTTCACCACGTGTGCATCCCACGTTGCCCAGGGAGGGAATTGCAGAGAACAGATCCAAACCTCTGTGGAAAACTGCCAACAGATATCCCCCTTCCATTTCTTTGACATGATATTCTTCTGACTGAGAACAGCATTTGCCAGGAAAGCAATAAATATGAACCTGACAGGACAGGAGTTCTTCAGAAAGCAAAGAAAGAAAAAAGGAAACGGTGCATGAAAATATATTTCACAACCTAAAACCAGCCAGAAAGAGGTTACCTTCTCTGTTGCAGCAACTGTCACTGAGTAGAGATTAAAGCACAGAAAACATTGCCTTTAATCCAACGTGAGGGAGTGGAAATTGCATATTCCCAGTCTAGAGAGGCAGCTGCTTTCCCAGAAGCCACTGACATGGAAAAGAGAGATCTGTCAGCGTTCTCACTGCTGGAAAACCACAGGCTGATTCTGCAAACCCTTTGCTAATGAAACTCTCATTACTGCAGCACATCCTGGCCCTCACCAGCACTGGTTAAACTGGGGACATTTCCTGAAGTGGTCACATCTGAGCTGGGCACTCTCATACCAGTTCAGAGACCCAGTTACAGCAGTGCCAACGGGACACAGCACAGTAAGAACACATTCTTACCCCTCCTGAACACACAGATCAGGTTCTTCCCTCCCTCCTTGGCATTCCTCTTCCCCACCACTGCCACACTACACCTCAAACCAGCACATTCTGAATCTTTAAACTGAGTTTAACAACAGCTGTACAACATGAGCCAATGTCTCTGGTTTTTCAACCAACTTGACCGTGAGGGTACCAGAAGAGGATCAACAAGAGCAGATTCAGCCTCCATTGTAAACCTGCATTTTAGTTTGAATCCACACTTAGCTGTGGCTTATTTAAGTTGATGTTTTGCAGCTGGCTGAAAACCAGAGCCCACATTCTTCCTTCCAAGGACACCTGGGCACAGTTACCTGCACACAAATCAAAATGCCATTAACACTGGTGTGCTTTCACCACAGCAGAATAACCTTTATTCTCAGGTGGGATCCAAGTATTTCAACAGCTTTCACTGACAAAGGCAAGGAACGCTTCACCATGACCTACTGGGCATTTCAAGGAAGGCATGAGACATCAAAAAGCAGAAATACAATAAAATATATGTGCACACATCCACACCTCTGTCTCTCGCTGTACATAAAACATGTATTTCTTACACTTAAATTTTACTGCATTACTCTCTCGGCAGAGAATGGGAAAATTCCTTCTGAGCTGAGCTTTATTATCAGTTCTGTGCCCATTACTGGAAATTTTTTGGGGGTTCTGCTTTCAAAACTGTCATGTTTAAATGCACATCTTTAATATCAAATCCCATTTAAATGAAAAAAGCCGGCAAAATTAATTTCAGCTTCTCATGCCATAATGATAAACCAGCTTTGTGAGCATCAGACAGTCCCAGGAATGTGGGATTTTGCAGGATACAATACAAATACCTCCTGATTTGGAATGCTCATCCAAAAACACCCAAAAAAAGGCCAAAAAAGGGGAGGCAGCAATTAAAATCAGCAAGTTACGCATCTGCAAGATAAGCAACACTTAGTGTTAAAGATTAGTTCTTCCCCAAACTGAGGATTTTCTCATTTCCCAGGATTTCCACTGTCAAAAATAAAGGCCGTGCCAGACACAAACATTGCATTTTAAGCCTGGCAGAATTATCCCAGAGGAGCACAAGCTATGAAACAAAACTTACTGAAATGACACCTTTTTAAAATGTTTTTATTCATAACAGTATTACATGGTGTGTTACAGAAATTAATGGAAAATCTCTAAAAATTTGTTGGTTTCTGTTGTTGTTGCTGAATGCGTTACACATAAAGTTAAAAATAATGTGTCGTATACGTTAACAAATGGTCGTCATCTGAGGTAAAGTTAAAGTAGGTTTAGAAATGTACTGCAACAGTCATTTTATCTTTCTCATCTTTATTAAAAAAATAAGTGTCAGAATGCAGAAATAAAAATGAATGAAAACCACGGAGTAAACATTTTTGCAAAGAAGGTGCCCAGTACGTTATTGAGATGAAAGGTTTCATCAGACACTCGGATGACTACGATCTATCAAAATATCTTTTCATGACAGGTAAAGATCAAGAACCTACGGGGGGGGATGGTAACAGGATGGCTGCTGGGGTTCCCTGGTTTGTAAATTTAAAGTGACGAATTCAGTGCTAGTGAAGGATGAGGGATTAAACAATTGCACAAGCTGGATATTTGAGATATCTACAATACTGGTACAGTGCAGAGGCCCTGCAGCCCTCTCAGCTCAGCATCCCAGCCACGACAAGGACGAGACAATCCAGAATCTGCTTTCATTCACGTGTGGGCAAAGGTAAGACAAAGGTCTGTGGTGATGGCCCAGCTGTCTCCCAGGAGAGACACCGGAATTCCAGCCTCATTCCCTCGGCACCTATTCGTGAGAGATCTGCTTCCTGCAAGTGAGTAAATCCTCTGAGACACCAATCTGTTCTTCTCTCTGTGTTCCACCCCATCACTGGAAATGCACTGATGACACTAAACCTCCAATGTCTGTGATGAACCAAAACTGGGTTTGTGGTTCCACGTGCAGGACAAAATCCAAAATAAAAAAAAAGCCGCTGAGGAAGAAAAGTAGCACCACACTGTGCAAATGAGGAAAATATTCTGACAGAAATGTCCTCCAGAAACGCTTTTACCTCTGCTTTTTATCCCAAAACACTCCACCAAGTTTAAATTACCTCCTCCAGTTAGAAAACTTGATCTTCCAGTGGGAAAATAAGATTTGCTACGAATGTTTGCACATGACTAAGGAACAAGCATCAAATGACCGTGGATGGGGATAAAATTCTCCTCTCTGCAGGTTCATCAGGTCTATTCACAGCTAATTTCTCATTCACATACATTCTGCAATGCACATTTCTCTAATTTCTCTAATTCAAAATAAAAGAATGGGATCGTGTTGTGAGATTTGGTTGCACATACCAACAATCACCATCCCAGTTATTCTGCCTTCTAAACCATTTTTAGCTTATAATAGAAATGAAAGAAAGTAAAACATTTATAACTCCAGGCCTATTTTAATCATGACAAAAATGTAAATCCTAATGTGTCAATTTAAAAACAAAATCTGCACAATAACCCTAAAAACTGATTAATCCTTTGATTTCTTTACCCTTTTTTCCTTTTTCTATTTTTCAGTTTTTTCTTTTTTTTTTCTCATTTTTTTCTCTTTTTAGTGTTAAACCACTAAATTCAATATACTGTAACTGCATAGGAACATTAGGAAAACACATTTGACCTGTATAACAATTCTCTGTAGGGCAAAAATATATAGATTCTTTATGAAAATCATGTGCTAAACATATGAACCCAAACACTGCACTTTTTTCCTTCATAAATGTAAAAAAAGGAAGCTTTAAATTCTTTTTGTTCTGCGTGTAAACAGTTGGGTGACTTCTATGCAGAGATTCAAAGGAATGTCAATGGAAAGTGATCTCTTGTGAGTGGAATTATGTCTGTGTGATAACGCTAGACCATAAAAATCGTGTGTTCCCATTAATTTCACCAGTTGCTGACAAGCTGACTGCTTTTGGCAAATGCACTTGAGCTTCAGCCCGTTATTGTTAAGCATGTGAAAAAACATACGTGATGTGAGAACCACAAACTGGGTTTGCCACACCTCCCAAGCACTGCAACTTGCTACCTTCTCTACTGTGTAATGGCATTAGTAAAAGAATTTTCGTAACATTTATATTTACAAAAAAAAAAAAATGGCAATTTTCATTCGAACTCCTTAAAGCCATTTCCCCTTAAACATTTAAAGAGTTTAACAGTAACATTTTTTTTTCCAAGTTATAAAATAAAAATCCCATTTGATTTTTTTTTCTGATGTACAAAAAGTGATAAAGATGAACAATTCTGATCACAGAGTCAGTTTGTTATTCCAAAATCCATGCCGTCCTTGTCCCATATATCAAGTCCGCTTCATCCAAACTCCTAAACCAGAAGCATACCAGTATTATTTGGCAAATGATTCTTTTTTTTTTTTCATCAAAAATGGCACACAGAGAAGAAAACACTTGTCTGCATAGCATTACAGCAGCAAGATATTGAAGAAATAAAAATATTCCTTTTCTGCACTTTGTTTAGAGTTTCCTAGGAAATACTGACTCTTTTGTCTTTCCTCAGTGGGACTCGATGTCCTTTCTCCACCCACAACATGAGTATCCCAACAGAAAGCAGCACTTCTTCCTCATGATGTGCTAGAACTTAAAGGTCCATTTGGCAACATTTCCAGTCAAGGATGGATAAACAACCGAGTTCTGTTCTGTGGTTTCGAGGGGGGAATCATTTCTGCAGGAGGCGTTTCACTGTTAGATCTGTCACTCATAAAAAACTACAGAGTAAGAAATACCAAAAAAAAAAAAAAAAAGGAAAAAAAAGGATAAAAATGACACCACAAGTATGTTGTTGTTGTTTAAATATGTCTGCATAAGGGAAAAAAAAGGGTCAGGATCAGCCTGATGTAAATGACGAAGAAAACCATGTCACCGTGACATAAAAAGTGCTGCCTCGTGCCCCAAAGGCTGTTGAATGATAATGCCACTGCTACATACAGACACTGCTTTTTGCTGAAAAGAAAAAAAAAAAAAAAAAAGAATGTCTAACACCCAATAAATTTCAAATGCTCATTATTTATAGGTGGCACGAAGAAGGTGACAAATGTTTAAAAGAAGATCGAGGAGTAAGATTTCCTAGTCTGGATACCCACCACCTGTGGGGACGGGGCTGCACTCGTGGTATGAGAAGCAGGGAGAGTTTTTGTTTTGTGCTGCCACAGGAATCTGCAATTGGTTGCCAAAAAAAACACATCAGGAACACTCGTAGAGCCAGTCCAGGAGGGCAATCTCTCTCCTTTGTCAGACAAAATCAATCGGAAAAAAGCATGAAAGCCAAAGGCCCGCCAGGTTGTTGGGTTTCGTTTGAGTCTTGGAGCACCACAAGCCTGTAACAATGCTATTTCTTAGGTCTGTTAATCTGCGCGTAGAGAGGTTCTGCTTCCTGGGGATAACAAAAATAAAATGAGCACAGATGTCTCCAGATAGCATTTTCAGAACATTTTTACAACATCTGCTTGAGAGCAGCGATACCCTGTGAGTCAAAACCCACAGGAAGTGTTTGCTTTCTGTGCTGCCTTGAGCCATCGTGGCACCTCGAAAGGTGGAGGAAATGGGAATTATTTCCGAAAATGAGGTTTTTTTATCAATTTCCTCCTCCAGCACTGGCCATGCACTGACCATCATTACTGGGCATGGACACATGGAGGAATTAAATGATAATTTACAGGGCTGGATGTTTGGAAGTTCAGAGGCCGGAACTGCAGCCCATCTACAAGGCTGAGTTTCCCCTCAGCAGCACAACTGCAGAACATAACTGTGGGTTTTGCACAACTCAGGAGAAAACAAAAACCTCTTGCCATGGAAAGCTGAGCTAATGAAGCTGCGATGGGATTTAAAACAACAACATGAGCGGCCCATGAAGAACGAGGAGCACCAGCCAGTTTGATTAGGAGTCCGTGGAACCATTAGCACAATCGTTAAAGCTGGGAGGAAAGCACGTCAACTTGTTAACAGAGACTTTCTTGGGAATTTCCTGGATGTGGGAGTGGGGGAAAAGCTGCCACGTTCTTCAGCTGCTGCTTCATAGCTGACACACCCTGTGCCTGCTTAACACTGCCTCCATCTCGGCTGCCGTGGGAAGCAAACCATCCGTGGACCCTGGAATCCACTCTACTTCATTTCCAAAAACTAATTTATTAAACTAAGAACGACATCTAAAAAAGGAACAAGACAGGCAGAAAGGCTAATTAATGCCACACTGCATTAACTCTCCACAGCTTGATAAATATTCAAATACCACGCCACGACGTGGAGTTTAACCAGGTTAGAATTAACTCGTGTTACAGCAGCATTGGCAGGGGCTGAGTTTTGAGCAAGAAAACCCCTCAGAAGGTTGGGAAATCAGTGGGCACTGAGGAGCACAGACAGGGGATGGCACAGGATTTTAATCACTGTTTGTCAAAATGCTGCTGGGGATGAGAACAGCCCAAAGGTGGATCCACAGGGTGCTCTGTGCTCCAGGCTCTGCCCCATCCCAGTGCCCCGTCCTGCCTCAGAGCGCAGGACACACAACAAATCCAAAATATGACCTGTGTCCTCCACACCAAGGGAAGCTGTCTCTCATTCCCTGAATCTGCTGCATTTCTGGAGCTTGCAGACCCCGCTTCCCCACCCCTGCCCACACGGAGCCCTGAGTACCCACACGGAGCACTGTGAGTGAGAGAAACCCTCTGGAATGATTCCATAAATGCTGCTGAAATCATCCCCAGCAAGAAGCAAATACATTTTGTGACCTTGAAAAACTGAAGGTAATCGAAGGAGATGACTGAGAGTAAATAACTGCTTTTCACACCCTGTGAGTTAAGTCCACCTATGCCAATTTTCAAGTGCAGGCTTGAAGCTGGCAGAATGATCTATCACAGCTAGTTCAGAGAAAATCTGTACTAATTAATGTGTGAACCTGACACACACCAGGCCGTTCTTCAGGCAGTTGCTGAACCTAAGGTCACTGCAAAGGGGAAGTGAAAAGGAAGGAGGAGAAGAAAAGGAAAAGGAGGGAGAATATCCCTTTGGAACAAAAGGTGTCATTTTTTCAAATGCCTTGAGGGAAAAAAAAGCTTTTCAAAATGTCAAGGCTGCTTGTTAGAGCTGTCCTCAAATATCCTTCAGATAGGCAGATGTGCTGAAGTAACAGGAGGTGTCCTAAGGCACCACTGGGCTCCACACCCTTGGAAGAGGAGGAGAAGCTCCTCAGCAGCAGCAGCACTTCCAACAAGCACAAGGCAGCTTTTGCAATGAGAAACTTCTTTGATTCATACGCAACGTTTATGTGTACAAACACCTGATGTGGCAAAGGCCTGCATTTCTCACGGATTTGAATAATTTCTGTTCCAGCAGACCAGAGCATTTTGCATGAAAAGTGTGCTCTTACCTCTTCCTCTCAGTTGATTTCTCCTTTCAGATGCCTAAATAAGAAATTAATTGAAGCAACTGTGTGCAGTCTTCTCAGTCAAAGGGCTCTGGTCAATGCCTGAGATTTGTTTTCTAGTATTATTTTGAGCCAATTCAAGCTTGCTTTTAGCCCAACAATGCAAATGGTCTGTAAAATATTGATACTCAAGAGGGCAAAAGAGAACAGAAAGGGACAGAAAAAGGCAAAAGGAGAGTCAAGTGCTGTTCACTTCATGGACAGCTCCTCTCACAGTGCCAGGCACTATTTTGAAGGGTCTTGAAAGCAGAAATAACCCCCCCTGCTTTTTTTACATAATCCATACAAAAGTCACAGGGCATGTTATGAAAAGGCAGGTGAGCATTAACTCTTCTCACAGCATCTCACCAGCATTTCCTGCCTTCTACTTCTACCACTGCATTAGGAACAGACACAGAGGGAAGGAAAGGAGAGAACTGGCCTTTGTCAGAACAACAAAAACCAACAAAACAACAACAGCAGACAAAGATTCTAATTCACATAAACCCCTCAAACCTTACAGTGTTTTCCTTGCTGAACTGGCTTTCAGCAACCCACAGGGAGAAACCAAGACAAAAACTGGAAGCATTTTTTTCCTGATGTATTTCAGAAATACTTCATGCTGCAAATCACTTTACTTTTCCCATTTTAAGAGGGACAAGACACCATTTCTGGTGCAGTCCACTACTGTGTGAGGCAACAAGGAGGCTAATGCTTTAGAATAACTTTATGCAAATGCTAGAAGCTAATTTGCATCCCATTTGAAGATGTTAACACCTGCTCCCCAGCAGAACTAATCACTGGAGAGCATCTCCTGAAAGACTCAGCACCTTCTCAGGCTTGCAGGGGTGAACTCACTCACAAAACATAACTGTGGGTTAGGAAGAAACTATTTCTACCCGGGCAGCTCTTTGATCACTGCGAGGCACCTGCTCCGTGCAGAGCTGCAGGCAAGATGTTCTCAGCTGGGGAGGTGAGGCCCGCACAGATTTCCACGCCCTTTACAGCCACTTTTACTCCTGGCTGACTGATCAGAAAGGGCAGGCTCAAATGATGAAGAGTTTCATGAAATAAGTGTGCTGGAGAGCCACACGAAAGGAGCATCTTGTGCTGGGGATGCACGTGAAGGGGGTGGAGTGCGAAGCGCCTTCTCTGGATTTTTGCATGCTGACCCAAAGGCAAAATAGGACAGAGTAAAGTTGGCAAGCGGGGTTGAAATTAAATATCTTTGGTGATAAGACAGGTCATTCCTACTGCCCCGTTAACAGCCTGTTTTTATTTATTACTTATTATTAATTACTAATATTGGTTATTTCTCTTACAGCCTCCATTAGCAGCATAAACACAGCAACCTTTTAGTTCAGGATTACGCCTGGAGAGTACTTCTGTTCTTACCACAAACCTACCTAGGAATATTTCCTAGTCTCAAATACCCAGTTTAATTATTAGCATTCTAAAAATCTCTGTCATTTCAGCAGCGAGATGGATGTGGTACATCCACAAAATGAAAAAGCAATGACAACTACTCAGAAAGATGAACCTGCTCCATATCTTGGTCCTGATATAAAAATGAACTGCAGCCAAGAAACACTGATTATTTCTGGGCCCCTCTCCCAAAACAGTAGCCACACAATTATATCTGTCTACAGATCTGTCATCCACATATCTTTCCATCTATGTGTCTGTCAATTCTCCTTCGTAACAATTGAACCCAATGGCCAATTTGAAGCAAATTGTTCAGAAGTCTCAAAAATGTTAAATTTTCACAAGCAGATTTTTAAAATCAGTTGTCATGCAGAAGAAGGGGAACTTTTCAATGACCTCATCACAGAGGAAGTGAGGACAGCTTGTCCCTAGATTGAATTGCTGAGTTGTGAATCAGCAGGAACGCAGCTCTAGACAGCTACAAAGAATTGTGTCTCTTGTTTAGAGAAAGAAGTTGGAGAAAGGGAAGGGTACAAGGTGACCTCAGGTGGGCTTGGTGACACTGAAGAGGTGAGAGGCCCTTGTAGGAGCTGGCCACATGAAAATGGACAGCTTGAGGGAGACTGCAGCAGCAGAGATGAAGACAACCCTGTAGGATGCCCCTACATCTGTTCACAGAGCAGCCTGAATTTCTCTGCTCATGCACCTCTGTATTTCCTGGGAAACAGGAGCAACCAATCCAGCAGGAGACCTGAAATGGTAATTTTAGGATTTCTCTGGAGTGAAGCAGGACTTCTCAACCCGAGATCCCCTTCCAAAGACACAACACTACTTCTCTCAGGTTCCCAGCCCTGCCCAGAGCTGTGTCCTTAGCCTGAGAATGACAACTTTAGAGTGTACAGCAAGAACAGGTCACCTGTAATTAGGAATTTCTCTTTATCCAGTTCCTATTGAGCCAGGTGAAAGACTGGAACAGGTTCTGGAAATACAGCTTTTAGTATTTTGAGCCTATCTGGAGTCCTGGTGCAACACAAAAGGGGCAGGAGTAAGAGGAGGATGCAGAATCAGCTTGATATTCCCTCCTGAGGCTCGCTAAGCCCCCAGGTAACTCAAGGCTTTGTTCATAAATTGCTGTTTCCTCTCCACTTCCTAAAACCAGCCCAAATAAAAGAGTTATAGCAGCCCATCCCGGAGCTGACTAAGATTTTTAGGAACATTTATCACCAAGCAGAGCACTTGCTCCAAGATGGATGATGGCAGTGGGCCACCAAAGCACCACCAAAAGCTGATAGACAAATATTCTAATGAACTGTTGCTCTCCTGACAGTGCTGATGGCATCGTGAAGGGTGTGACACATTTTGAGGGCTCCTAATTGTCTGCACAAATTTCTCAGAAGAACTGAACCATTTTTTTGAGGGAGATATGCTCAAGCCACAAATGTTTTGAAGGTTTCTTGAGAATCTCTCATGAATGATTGCCAGTGCAAGTTTTGAGCTGGGCAGCAGCTCAACAGAGCTGAGTTTGTTCCTCTGTTCAAACTTCCTGCTTTAATGTAAAATGTCAGCAATAAGAAAAGTTTCGGACATTTGGTAGGATCACAGCTAAGAAATAGTTCTTTCCAGCTCTATCCTTTCATCACAATTACTCCCCACACAATCTAAAGACAGCAGCAGGGATTAAACACAAATAATCTGAAGATGGCAGTAATTCTGTGTTCTCTCCACCTCTTCTGCAAAATCACTATTCCATGCAAGAACAAAGGGGAAACAACCAAATACAACAAACAGCTCTGCAAGGAGTTAATCTTATTTCACCTGTGGAAGTTGGGCCTCTCTGCTTCTTATCTTCAACCATAAAGGGACAAAAATGTAATATAGCCATGAAATGTCACATTAACCTACTGAGAGCTCATAGCTATTTCTGGAAGGGTGACTTCTAGAACAGCTGCTGGAAGGATGAATATTTTGAGAGCTGAAGATGAAGACTGCAAAAGGAAGAGAGGAAAAATTGGAGAAAAGAAGATAGTAACTAGATGATGATTTAGAGTATCAGAAGGAATGAAGAAACCAAATTGCTGTGGTACCTTGAAATATCAGGGTACAAAAACCACGCAGGTGGATATTCTGACTACATCAAGACAAATAAAGATATTTTATGGGCAGAGCTGATTTCAGAGACGCTGGGAACAGACAGATTTGACATTTCTGCGCACAATGCTCTGTTCCTGAGAAGTCCATTCAGCTGAGTTGTTACTCTGCTGTTCTTGGAGTACCAATCACATTCTAAAGAGCGAAGTAATCTCCCATCTAAGCCACAAAAGTGGCTTTTATGCAGACTGTGATTCTTTTGCACGACATGTTTCTCCCCATTAAGTTTCTCTGCAAATGCAGAGCTCAATACACAACTCCACAGTAAGTCCTGAATTGATAATTTTCCATGGAGATTAGACTTCCCGTTGCTCTGACGACACCAGGCTTTGGAATTAGATGGGCTGGCTTTGGGAAGTGGATTTCCTACAGACTGCTGCTGCATGGCTCTGCACACAGGCACAATGATATTAGTGGAACTTCACTGGAGAGAGGCTTTCTTTTTTGTTCAGCTTCCTGTTTCCTGCCTACAGCTTCTAGGAATTACTGTAATACGATAATCAGGAACATTAGTTAACATTTCCCAGATTTTATTTCGGAGAATTATACATACTTGATTCCAGGCTCTACAGGGATTAAGCAAAAACGCAGCAAAACCATATGGAATCACTGGTAATACACTGTCCTGGTAGCTCTGAATTTCAGAACCACCCTGACTGTGATCAACCACAATAAACAGATGTACGTGGGTTTCCAGAGTGTGGGACTCAGATAAAGGGCAAATCCTCTTTCGTGATGTACCACTTGGAGAGGTCTGAAGCTGGGATAGCAGTGCTGGCCAAGGTCAGGCAAAGGCACAGCCAAATTATCATGTGGCACCATCCATCTGCAGCAGCAGCTCTCACTGGCGTCAATAATGAATGTTCTTGCTGGAGCAGCTCACCCCAGCTTGACTTTCTGCTCACAGTGTCACTCCTAGACTCAAGGAGACACAAAGCTTAATGCTGCTTTTGCTGCAGCCCCCAGAGCTGAGCATGGGTGAAGCTACAGAAGGAGGAGATGCCCTCTCTCAGCACCTCATTATTAAGAGAGAACCTCATTATTCCCAGGTGGATCAAAGCTAAGTTACTGTAAGGTTTTTTAAAACCATATTTAATGCACTAAATAAACTGACTCCTAATGAAGCTATTAATTTTGAGTTGAAACTAAACTGAGGATGGGTAAGTCACTGGCAAACCCAGTGGAATTTCTGTACAAAAATGGGAAGGGTTCTCCCAGTGCTCTGGATTTGCTCCAGGAGCTCTGTGCTGGAGCACAGAAGCCACATCAGATCAAGAATTTGGGCAATACCAAACAGGAGTGGCAGACGGGGAGAAGATAATGAAACATATTCTTCAAACAGCAACACGAGAGAGTATTTGGATGGAATAACAACGCTCAGCACTCATAAAACTTCGTAGCTTCGCTGTTTTTTTGGCAAAATATATTTACTGTATTGAAACAAATCACAGAATATTCACAGGCAGCCACATTCTCTACGTGTTCTGTAACACAAAAGATGAAAAGATCATCTTTCCCGTCTGTCTGGGTTTAAATGACTTACATTGATGAATAATTTTTAAAACATCAGTATGCCAACGGTAATATGAATGATGATAATTTTCAGATGTTTTTAATTTGCAGTTGGAGATAAAAATACACAAACCCATTTCAATATTTTTTACATGCAGATAATAAACGTGCTTCTTCTACTGATTATCCCATTGATTTAGGGAAAAGACATTCATGTATCATTACATAATTTTATTTAATGATTGTTATGTCTATGTCTATGGGTAAGATGTCGTATTCCATTTAATATGTTACATCTGACTGAAGGCCAGGGTGGCTTCGACAAAAAAATTGCTCTGCCTAATACTTTGTTAGTAATGGCTCAGTTTCCCTATTTGCCCTCAGAATTTGAACACAAAGTAAAATAAATCTACATTTCTTTAAAGCATGCAAGCAGCCGAAACACACATATTTGCATAAGCTGCAACACTCAGTGAATGGCAAAAGCCATGCAGACCACCAAGCACGAGGAATGCACTGTGGAGGATGGAGAGGTAAAACAGGAGAGATGAAAAGGAAAAGAAAATAAACCATGCATCCATGAAAGCAATGGCAGGCACTGGTGGAAGAGTAAGTGAACACCTGAAGGTGTAGAGAAAAAAAGGACAGATACCTACCCCAACCTGTGCTATCTAGCTACCGACCTGTGGACTTATAGTATCACCAGTTGGCTCACCAAAGGGATCACTGTTGGAGGAGGCCTGAGACCCATCAGGCTAGAATACAAGAACATAACACCTTTTTTTCTCAACAATAGAAAGTGAAAAGTCAACACGAGGTTATTTTCATGCTGTGGGCATAACAAGTACATCCTATCTCATGAAAACCAGGGCATGAGGCCTCGCCGCTGACCCGCTCTCCAAAGCTGGAGTGGTTTCCTGCAGCTGCTGCAGGCACCAAAGGACCTCACCAGCTCCTGCTGGAGCCCAGGCAGGAGCTGCCAGGGACTTCAGAAGTTACTGGATCGGCCAGACAGAAGTGCAAAAGGCCCTGAAAGCCATGTGAAACAGAAAGAGTCCAAGCTTGGGTTATTTTGCACTTTTTCTTGTACTGATCCCCTCTTGCCTTCGGCTCACTCGGGCTCCCACCTCCCTGACACACCTGGTGATTTACAGTCAGTGCTTGGATATCATCTCTTGCTTTGGTCCATAAAGGCAAAGAAATCACATACTGAGGGCCAGAACACTGAGGAACATAGCTAGGCAAGCAACTGGGATGCAAGAATGTGCAAGACAACATCAACCATCATCTTTTAACACACAAACTCTCACATCTTTCTCTGCGGCCTCAGCATGTTTGCTGTTTTACCCCAAACTTCCTTACCATGAGTAAAGTGACTGCTGGTGTGCTAAAGAGGATATTGGCTACAATTTAAATGTACATCCTTAAATATGAACTCTGAGTTTGGTTCCTTGTATGCAGTGTTAGTGCACATCAGCAATGTTTTGCTGTCAGCTGTAAAACCCAAAGCAGGATGGGAATTCTGGCTGCAGCTCCCCCATAAGCACCACCCAGCCCGACTGGAAAAGCTGTTTCTGACACTACAGAACAACATTTAATCAGCTTTTATCTTTTCTAGCTAAAAGGAGACAATGAGGATTTAGAAACCTTGTTGCTACTCACAGCCTCTGGCTCCTCACTTTTGCTTGGGCTTTCAAACCCCTCTTCAAAGAGGTCGTCTGCAGCAGGGTCACTCGTATGAGATGCTGATGATTTTGATGGAGAACTCTGTCTGGGTGCAGGGGTTGGAGCTGAACAAGGATTAAGGCAACAGCAACAATTATTCTGGTGATTTCTTCAAAAGGACACTTCAGCACAGAATTTGCTCATGCTTTTACACCCCTCAACCTTCACCACCCCCGAGAATCATTCTCTAACGAGGAGCTGCAGGAGGTAAATTTGGCCACAGTTGTTGTTATCAATCCCATGTGTTTGATTTCATTTGGAAACTTCCAAATTGAGTTTGGCAGCATCTGGCCTATGTCTTTATGAACCTGGGAGACATCACTACATGACATCAGGAATGTGTGAGTGGCCTGCCCTGTGGCAGGTAAGTGAAACAGGTCTCTGACTGACCCCTGGTGAATCGCATGAATTCCTCTTTTCAGCAACCTGCACATGCCCCATCACCAAGATTATTTTAGAGCTCTTCTTTTTATAGTGAATTTCCCCATATGTCAAATATGTCAAACTACTAAAATAAATACCCATCCCCTAGTTTCTGCAAAGTATGGGTGGGACACAAGTGAAACCAATTGTAAGGTTGCAAGCCATGGGCTTTCCGCTTGCACGTTCCCATCACAAAACAAATATTCCTGTTTTAGAAATTAAATTTCAGATTGTAGCTATCTGGGCTGTTCATGTCTATGACCTCTGAAATTCCTCTCTGATATTTCTCCCTTATGGCTGGAACACATTTCTTAAGCCAGAGCATGCATGAAGGTTGTCAGTCTCTGGGCTGGCATTTAAAGAGAGACAGAAGTGCTTTGAGGAGCAGTCACGTCTGAGGAAAGCGATGGCTGAAAGCACATAAATACTCACGTGAATTCGTAGATGGTGTTGTGGAAGTCACAGGAGTCAAATTTAACTGAGAGATGTCAAAGTCATCACAATCATCTGCTTCCTGTGCCATCCCAACTTTGTTAAAGTAACTTGAGAAGGCCTCTGAGGTACAACTGAGGGAAGGCTGATCTGGTTTTCTTGATGGCACTGGTGGAGGCTGAGCCATCTGGAAATCTTTAAACATTTCTTTTCCCATTTTCTGTCGGGGCCTGTCTGTCTGCGGGCTCGATCTGTTGGAATCGCTCGTGGGCGGGACGGTGGCTATAGGAGCAATGGTACCTTGAAACATGGCTGCTTGTAAAGGCAAAACAGTTTGTGTTGGCATGAAGGCAGCGGGCTGGAACTGGCCAGCCACGGATGGCCACGGCTGCTGGGTGGGAGGAAAGATCCCGGGCTGGCCCCACGCGATGGGCTGTCCTCCCTGCATCACCTGAGCGACTGGAGGCTGGGCACCCATGGCCAACTGCTGCTGAACGAGGGGTTGCTGTCCCCAGAACGAGGGCAGGACAGCTCCCATGGCAACATAACCTTCAGGGAATAAAGAGAGCAGGAGGGGGAACAAATAGGATGGAAGATTTTAATGGCGCAGTGGAGAGCAGGCGGGAAAAGCAACGCAATAAATCAGGAACGTGCAAAGCTGCACCGGCGATTCCCAGAGCTGCAGCACTCTTGGAAAGAAAACTGAAAACACTGAATTCACTGCACAAATGCTCACAGACAGAACCACAGGCCCGTGGACTCTGCAAAGCAATCATCTCAAATTGCATCATAATGCGACTACTACTACTAATAATAAAAAAATCCAACCCAGATGATTTCAGATTAAAACCCTCACACTTGGTTATTACCCAATTACTTGAGAACATCAAAAAGATCTTGAGCTTCTGCTGCACTAAATACCTATTAACAACAAACTGCTTCAGGTATTAGGCTAACATAACTCCCTCCAGTTGAGGAGGAAATTAAAGATTAAAACTAAAATTATAATTGCTTCCTGTCAGACCTGAAGCCTCCTTCAAAGCTACCAAGAGTCTGACTGTGTAGGAATTATAGGATCAGGCACTTTTTTATTTACAACAACAAAATGCTCTGAAACTAAAACTCCTGTAAAACATTTTACAAATTATACTACCTAACATAATTATGTTCTACAGATAGAAATACTGTGCTTCACAGATACGCTGTTTCACATTTAAATTCAATATTTACCACTAATACTTTACATAATGTAACTTCTCTCTCAATTTTAAGATTGCTATAGCTTTAAAACTCCTATTTCCAGCCTGAGTGTTTCCTCAGTCCTCCTGTACCTTCTCCTCTTTGCTTTATTTCTAGGCTGTTTTGTAATCACAAACATAAGGGTGGCTGCCATGTTGTAAAGGAAAAAGCCCAAAATTTAATGAAGTTAAAAAATAAGGAATTGAAGTTTGAGAGACCTAACTCCTGAGTGATGGGAGGAGCAGTAGCTCAGATACATTTCTGCTCCAACAGTTGTCCAGGTTGGATTCTCCACACGTTTTTTGATGTCACCATTGCTGTGACCCCATCCCAGCAGAGAAGCTTCTATCTGACATTATCCCCAAACACTTTGCTGCCACTGTGACCTGTCTGAGGTGCAGTGGCCAGTCTGGTGCCATCAGAGGAGGAACCAATTACAAAGTCACTGCTGAATGATTCAATGAACTCCTGCTCCTCCTCCTCCTCTCTTTTCCTAATGGGGCTGAGAGCAGTGGGAGAGATCAGCAATCAAACCACAGTGTCTGTGCAGAATGCAGCCAGCTTTTGAGTTCTGAGCACTCTGAGGAGAACAGGGAAGTCTAGAGGACATTCCAGGATTTGACAAAGTGCACTTCAAATACCTTTGAAGCGCAATCAAACTCTCAGCCTCTGTTTACTGGAGACAACAGACGATATCCACTGCTACCACAGAACCCCCAAATCTAAACTAAATGCTTTTTCCTCTCTTGCTCCTGTACCTAGAAATTCTGTTATCCAGGTGGCTGAACTATGCTTGAACTCCCAGTCACTTTTTTGGCTTCTGCTTTAAAAAATGTAGAAAAATTCAAATTATGTACTCCCTGCTTGTTCAAGACTTGCTCTGCTTTGCCCTGAAGCACTGACCTCAAAAGCCTTCCCCATTCTAAAATCAATGCCCTGAGTACTGAAATGCAAACCAGAACTGGGCACTGACCCCCAAATCTGATTCCAGACCATAATTCCAGTGCATTTCTTACCTGAGGGTACGGCAGCAGTGCTGAAAGGTACAGAACCAAACATGTCTGTACTAGCAGGGAGTGACTGGGATGAAGATGGGATAAAGGCATCACCTGGAGTAGCAGGAGTCTGCAGGAAGACAGGGAGAAAACACAGGGGTGACACATCAGCTGCAGCTTCACCTGCAACTCTAAAAATCCAGGCTTGGAGGGAAGCATGAGAAAGAAGAAAGAATGGGAAAATGTAGAAGGAAAGAAGCAGTGGAAATAAAATTATCAGAATTTGTGAGGATGGGAGAAAAAGAAAGAAATGGAGAAACGTTCCATCAGAGGAAAAAAAAAATCAAGGTGAGATTTGCCTGGAATACATCACATGCAAAATATTGACAGAATTTCTTTCTCCAGAACATACAGACTTTGGATGATTTTGGATGTTAGGTGACAAAAGGGGAAGGCAGTGACCAAGGCATTAATTTTTAAGTTATTATTAACAGGTTAAGGTAAATTAAATAACTACATGATTTATAGAAAACCTAATAAATATTGCTTCCAATTAACCAACAGGACCAGAATCACAGGTCTACATTAAAGGAAAAGCCAAATCCAGTTGAGTAAGCTGAGGATGAGCAGAAAGGGCTTTGAACATCTTGTCCCAGAATAATTCAGAATGTATTGGAGATTTGAGGATCCTGACCTCACAGCACCTGAATTTTCTCAGTACATTCACACTTCCCTAGAGGTTAATGTAAGGCTCAAAAGCTTTATATGAATTTTTTTTGTCATCTTATAATGCTGAAAAACATGCTGAGACTTTTTTTTCCCCTTTAAAATACATCCAGCCCTTTCCCTCTCTCTCTCTTTACTTCCCTCCTTTAACAGTTCTGGGATCTGCACTTGGTGGATCCAGAGACATGAACTGGAGGCTGTAACGGGATTTTCTGCAGTGCAGTGGGAGCGCAGTGAAGCATTTCCCTCTGACAAACATCGGGGAAGCAGATCTGCAGCTCAGGTTGCACCCTCTGTGACACTTAACACAGAGCGGAAAAATAAAAATCAAAGGTATTTTTGCACGTCATCGTGAAGCAGGGACTGCACGTTCAATTTATTTCACTTTTACTTTCCTGCAACCTAAAAACTTTGAAATCCTCCCCACTGGAA
Organism: Bombycilla garrulus; assembly: GCA_013400315.1. NCBI lineage: Eukaryota > Metazoa > Chordata > Aves > Passeriformes > Bombycillidae > Bombycilla > Bombycilla garrulus. The sequence goes on along the minus strand of VXBU01001144.1, from coordinate 872,474 downwards.
TGGCCGAGGACACAAACTGTAAATGTGCTCAATAAATGTGCTGAAAATAGCATGCAGGGAAAAACACAGTGGGTACTTACTGGGGGAGAGGTTACATCAGGAGGAGTGGACATGTCCCCAAAAAGCTCTAGTTGGGTAACAGCCTGTAAAGAGAAAAAAAAAAAAAATCCATTCATCTTTTGAGGAATAGAAACTGTGAGTCAAGCAGTTACAACCTGTAAAGGCATCTGGTAAAAGCAGACAAGATGAACCTCCCCAAAGTCCTGCAACTGGGAAGTTCCACATGGAGGAGGCACACGGGCTCAAGCCGTGGGATTTTAATATTGCTAATGGACCCAACAACTCACTATGAAATAATTCTGTAGAGAATTCCCCAAAATGAAAAAAAAAATGAATAAAACATGAAACAACTCTCCAAAACAGGACTGGATGCATTACTGCTCGGCCTTCAACATCAGTGAGCTCCAAGCATGATTTATGGCCAGTCCTTTTCCCTGGCTCCTTTTCTAAAGCCTCACTTCAAGGTCTTAAAGCATGGCAGCAGCACGTGGGTGCCAGAAGGATACAGAAGGAAAGGGCTCTTAAAGTGCTGCCTGATTTCCCCTTGCCCATGGGACAGGTGTGACCTGGATAAGTGGACTTGCAGGAGGATGCACAACTGGGTTACTGCAAGTTTGTGGCTCTACGTTTAATTCTTGTTAGAAATATTTCCTTGGGACGCCCTTCACTGGGAGCTCAAAACAGGTCACCCATGCAGGCCTGGCTAAGTGGACCAGAAGAGAAAACACACTTTATTATAAGGAGCAACTTGAGCGGCTGCATAATCAAAGCTCCTTCACATGCTCTAGAGCTTAGAGCCTCCCTTCCACCCACCCGAGTTCAGCTGGAGTTCAGGGATGTGAAAGCACAGATCCCTCAGAGCTCTGCAGGAAACCTAAACCCCATCCACCACTCTTATTGGGGTGGTTGTACTGGAAAGCTTTGGTGAGAACCCAGAACTTCTCATTCTCACTATATTCCTGACTAGTTTTCCCAGTATCACACCCAAAAAATGTGGGAAGGCACAATTCTCACTGTGAACAAGATTTAATGCAAATGTTTGTTCAGCTCACTGAATCTCCTCCCCATCTCAGGCACACAAACCTTGGACACTCCTATCACACAGACAGGTTGGACATTCAGTTGAGTCTTGTCCTGCCAAAGCAGCCCCTGAATGCTTTGGGCAGTAACCAAACTGGAGGTCAGGCTTTACAGCCTCCAAAAAGACCAAGATCACCCCAAACTTTTTTCCTGCCTTTAACCTTCCATTACAAATTATCCCTTAAGGAGTAAGACTGCATAGATCAAAAGTTTATACTTTTTTTTTTTTTATCCAGTTTCTACTCCCACACATAAAAGCAACAGCACAATCACTTAGAACTGGAATTTGTCTAAGCAGCTCGGATGATTCTCAGCTTCATGCCACGATGTACCCAGGGATGAATTATCTCTCACATTTTCTCACATCATGTTTTATATTAAAAAGATCATATTGCTTTAGTGCTATGACAATGCATTTTCTTCTTATGGGCTTATATATCCCTCTAAGTATCTGCATGGAAATGCAGAAGGGAAAAAGAAGGAAAGCCACGTTTTCTTCAGGGTACGCCAATTCTGATGCTCTCTATTAAAATGCTGCCAGGAGTAGCTTTTGAAAAAAAAAACAAACTAAACCCAAACAAGCAACAAACTCAGCCTAAGTCCTTTCTGCAGCGTGCACAAACACATCAGGCAAGGGTTGTTAAAATGCCCAGGAAAATGGGAATAATGACAACAGCAGCACTCATTTGGAAATCACTTCAAGCCTCCTGTAGGCACTACTGACTCAAGAGGTGTCAGGTGACACTGAAATACTCCAAGAGCCACTTTCTTCTCATCTCTCCAAACTGCTTGTTTAGCAGCACCCATGTGAGGGAGCAGATGAGCAAGCCAGGGAGGATGGGGAAGGGGCAGGGTACACACAGCTGTGTGCAAAGCTGGACTTTTTTTTTTTTTTTTTTGGTGGAAAAAATAGTATAGGTTTCACAGGAATGCTGGAAATTGATAGTCAGTATACTTTTGAACCCTGGATTATATGACATGCATTTGAAAGGTGGTAACTCAGATCCCTGTGCCTCCATGCTCCTGGATAATGGGAATAGTAATACTTTTCAGAGTGCTTCAAGGTGATGGATCTTTGGATACTCTTCACAGATATAATTCTGTTAAAGCTCTACAGACACGTTTCTAAACAGGCAGCTGGAGAGAGTGATAGGAAAGTCAACAGCACTTTGTTATAATAAACCCTCATTCCCAATATTCCCCAGGAAAAAGAAATACATTTACAGGGGAATTATTTTTTTACAGAATAGCAACCTCACATGCAACAGGAGCTACAGCACCACATCAGAGAATGCAAACACAAATTTAGTGGGAGCACAACACCTTCATTTACTGACTGGAGGCAGCTTTAAACAGCAGCCCTTGGAGGTGGATTTTAAAGTCCCAAATGGTTCAGGAGTCTTTTTTCTACAACCCAGTTCCCAGCCTGAATAAATGAATGCATCTTCTCTGACACAGAGCTGCCTTTATCTACTTGCAGCACATGAGATCCTGAACACCAAGCACTTATCTTTTATTTCTGTGATTTCACTGTCACCCAAGAACTGATTTCACCCCTTATGCTTCATTAAGATTATTCACATCTGATATTAGCTACATTCCAGTGAAGTTAATCCCAAGATGAACATTTTCCAATTGTACTATTCGTACAGATGATTTCAGTTATATTTCCTTAAAATATTTTTAGTGTCACAACCTTACCTGAGTGACTGAAACAAGATTTTCATCAATGTCCAGCAATAAGTTTCCATTCTCCAGCTGTAAAGCATGATTTATGAAATGAGATGAATGATTTATGAAAATGACATGAATTTCTGAGCATGAAAATGATAACCTCCATAATTATTGACTTCAGCATTGAAATGAAAACCCTTTCCATCTTGCTGTGAGAACAGATATGAAATCATGCAGTCAAAACAGTGAGTTTGAATGCTGCTGGGATGTGGGGCAAACATACACTTCATTTGTGCTAAATCTCATCTTCTGGTGTAGAAAGCAATTTTACCACTTGTGACACACCTATTTATTTTCCTAAATATTCATTAATTCAGCAATAAGCATACCCAGTGAGCTCTGATCCTGCTTACATTAATGGAACTTTTCCCTGGTTTGGTGAAAGAAGGGATTTAACATCCTCAGGGAAAAAAAAAAAAAGGATTGAGTTTTGGAGGACAAAAGCTCTAAAACCAAGTATCTTCAGAAAAAAAATCACACATTTCTCTAACTAGAGAAACTATAATGTCAATGTAATATAATTAAGATAATTATTTTCTTTCCATAGCAATTTTGAAAATTACATGAGTCAGTTCAAGTTATATTTAAATCTATAGTTTGTATGTAAATAGCTATGGGAATATACTGCCCTCACATCTGTACATATCAGTATCCATCCACATACTTAGCACATATTATCACTTCAGAATGCTAAATTTCAGGTAACATTTATTGTAGTGTTGGAGATCTCATTTCTGCATACACAAACAACAGGCTGCCGAAAATCAAGTCTAAAATGACTGAGAAGCTTCACACAAGTTACTAGCCAGTAATTCCACGTCACTTAAAAATCTCTCAAACAGCCTAGAATGCTTTCTTCCCCAATCATCTCATCATAGAGCTGAAGAAAAGAGAAAAAAAAACCCAAAAAGCCAACAACAAAAAAAAAAAAAACAATGGGAAAAGGCAAAGCCAAAGTAACATTAATGTCACTGGGAACAATCAGGAACAGATACAGCCCTGTACCTGCCTGGAGCTGACCCTGCATTCCCCCAGCCCCAGGTGAGGCAAGTGTGAGAAAAGCTGTATCCATTTACTCCAAGAACTCCAGAGACTTTGAATATGCTCTTTAAATCAAGCAGAAAGCTTTCAGAGGGCCCAGTTTTGGCCAGCAGCTCATCACTTTGTGCTCTGACAGTGCCCTTGTTTGCCCCCCACCCTCCAGATCTTGGCCTTTCTCCACGTGAGGATTCCTCCACAGAGTGATGCAAAAGCTTGGTTGAATTTTCCAGAAAGGTGTTGAATGTGAAACACTCCAGCTCAGCCGGCCTGGAGCTCAGCAGGCCCTCATGCAGGCCAGGGCGGAGGAAGGAGAATTAATCCTCGTATCCCAGGGACATTAAACCTGTCAGGAATGCTCCATCTTCCCATACAGGTCTGTGAGACATCCTGTAAATCTTTCAAACACAAAATATGTAAATCTGGCTCCTTAAAGCAGCAGCAGCACTCCAAGCCAGGAGCAGTTTTAAACCACTCCAAGCCGGTAGCGGAATTCCTCATGACACTTTTCACTATTCACTAAAAAACAGTTTATTATCCAGGAGCTGGAGAAAACTCCAGAGTGCAAAACCAATGGTAATCACAGAATCACAGAATATCCTGAGCTGGAAGGCACCCATTAGGATATGGGAAAAGTGAACTGCAGCTTTCATAAACCACACAAAACCGATCCACTTCCACTCCAGTACTCCCTCTAATCACCAAGTCCTCTGAAAATTATTTTTCTAAGCAATGTGGAAGTTCAGAATGAAAAAGGGAAATCTAAAACAGGGCTCTTGTGCTCACATGAGTGTGAAGCACCTTCTTCTTTCACTCTCATACACATATCAAGACAGAATATCCTACTTCTGCTACTCAGTCTGTTTTTCACCAGCAGCAAGGGATCTACGCTGACATATGGCACAAGAAAACCTGCTTAATACTGCTGTACTTTTGTAAACGAGATGATAAAAGTAGCATCTCACAAAACGTCGTTTTGTAATCTCAGAGAATGGAGCAAAGATGGTGCTTAAAAGCACGAAAAAATACGTGGTAATTATCTTGTGCTCTGCTACACAGCTCAGTAAGAAAAAAAGAGTGTGAAGGATACTAAACATAGCAAATAACCAGCAATTAGTAATTAACCTTTGAGTTGGGTATTAGCTATTCAACTCTTTTAAGGCAGCAGAGGGACTTAAACTTGGTTTCCTGCACTCAGGGTGTTACACCACACAGCCCAGCAGACAAAAGAGGAGTCACCCAACCATAGCCTCTCTGCATCTCCAATTCCCTTTTTCTGACATGGATTTTACATGGAAGTCTAATGACAAGTCAAATGGTTGGTCGAACTAAAGATTTTCTATCTTATTTCAGTTGTACATGTAAATATTTGGCTATGACAAGTGACTTCTCTGATGGATCAAATGGTTATTGCGGCTCAGCAAAGCCCCGGTTGTTTGCACCTTACACCACAACTGTTGATACTGCTACAAGCTCCACGAGCTGCAAGCAGCTTGCTAATTAACCACAATTCATTCTAAAAAAACAATTAGAACCACAGTGAAGGAGCATGTCAGCCCATCATCAGTCAAACCACGTCTGGTAGGTTGAGACACACGGAACACATCCCACAGACATTGTTTTCCTGTAAAACTACTGCTGAATTAATGAAGTGGCATGGGAACTCAACAAAGAATTGCTCAATTACTTCCCAATTAAAGAGAATACACAGAAGAATGTGTCAAGCAAAAATTGTCAATGTCTTTGCAATCTCCAGCTTCCTAAAGATCCTTAAATGCCATGAACAGCAGTTACAGACTGCTGTTACCATCCCGGATTTGCAGAGGTACAGATGAGCACAGCTTTCATTTTAAGGCTGCCGTGATTATTTCATTGTGGAATCAAGAATGGTTTGGGGTGGAAGGGACCTTAAAGCTCATCCAGTTCCGCCCCCTGCCATGGGCAGGGACACTTTCCACCAGACCAGACTGCTCAGAGCCCCATCCAGCCTGGCCTTGATCACTTCCAGTGATGGGGTAATTCCCAGCCAGTACAGGTCATGTCAGCAACATGAGCTGCCATAAAACCACTGGTGCAGTTTTATTCAAAACACTGGCATTTTGGGCATCTGACACTGCACAGATTAAAAATCCAGTGCTCAGAATCCCACGGGACATGGGAATCCTCCTGTTTTAAGTTCCTCTTTTCAGTTTCACAGGGTAACTCTGAATTAGTGATCACGATTCTCCTTCAGGGAACTCTCCTGAAGCCGTGAACCCAAGTCCTGCGTGTGATGTGCCAAATTACAGGGCAGCCTTGAGCTTCCCTGCATTCCCCAGCTGTCCAGTTCCCTTTGGTGGGTGACTGGGAAGCCCTGGTTGCACATCCTGTCAGTCAGTCCTGCACAGCTGAGGAATTGGGACTGCTGGATGTAATTGACATCCCCAGATTGCCGAGGCGTGTGGAGGGAATTGAATTGCTCCACTCTTGCTCGATAGCTTCCTTTAAATTAAGGAACTCTTCATATGATCGAAACAGATGCTTACTCATTTGTTTATTTTCTCTTCATTTGCAGGGAACTTAATTCTGAATTCCCTGTGTACTTGGGGTATTTACTCTTATAGGAAATGGTATTTACAAAGCTTCAATTACCACTTTTCTCTGACAGACTCGAATAAATCAAGAGTCCACCAGAGCGATGCCAGCTTGGAGCCAGGCCCACACTGCTCCCAGGCGACACATTCCCAAGATAATGAAACTTCCCAGGAGCAGAGGGTGCTGGTGCTGAGCTCCCAGACACGAGGTCAGGACAGGGAAAGATGAGCTCTTTAATGTCAGCATCACAGCCTGGGGACAAGGGGTGGCTTCCTTTAACTGCAGGTGGGACACACAAGAGATGGTGAGAACCCAGACTTCCATGCAGGAGCCAAACTCCACTTCTGGACAGAGACAGGATGCTTGCAGGGAATAAACTTAGCAGTGGAGGAAATAAGGCACAACCTCATATTTATTATCTGAAATACTTGCAAGGCACAGTTTGACAGGTGTATCTACTGCTTTTCAAAACAAGAGGTGACTGGAACTCTAACCAAACTTCAGAAACAAGTTATTTCTACCTTCAGTACTAAATACCTTTTCCTCCTGGTATTTGCCAAACTTTGAAATCCCATGAGTTTCAGCAGGCAAAAAAGCCAAGACCTAGGGTAGCCCTGAAAGAATTTGCAAAAATTAAACCCCTAATTGTGCAAATGATGTAATTTAAGCCTGCATCTTTGGGGTTTGTTTTTTTTTAATTTTTGTTTTTTTTTTTTTCCTTCTTGTTGCTTGAAGAGCACAGAGAGAGAAGAGTTACAAAGTGACCAAGGGCAGCACTGCTGGATTACAGCTTCCCCACTCTATGTGATTACATCCCAAAATCCTGAAGGATTGCACCAGAACGTGAGTTCAAAGCTTTGACAGCACGTGATCATTCTGCTGCTGGAGCAGGGTTTAGGATCTCACTGGGGGAATGGTTTTACCATTTCCATCCATTACCAGGATGGAAAACCTGCTGGCAGGACAAACTCCTACAGATTCAAATCAGCTCAAGATGCGGCCCACAATATCCATATGGTGTAAAACAACAATTAAATTAGGACATTTTATTCCTATCTGTGGAACAGCATTCCTTCACTGCTAAAACCTGCTATTGACATGCCAGAAATCAGGGATGGTCTGAAACATGAAGTTGGCATGAGCAGATTTTCAGTGCTCAAAAACCATCCAGATTATCTTTATCTCTACTTATTTATACATTAACAATGGATTAATTCTAACATCCAATCCCCCCTGATTGCTGAAAATCAGACTCTCAATTCAGGTTAGCAGCTTTCTGGCAGCACAGAAACAATTTTTCAAGATTGGATTAAAATGCCTTTAACTTTGAGCTCGAGTGTTAAATTCCACATTGCAACTTAGCACACATGAGGGAACTTCATCACTTCATGCTGATGATGCTATAAGCTGGGAAGATTAGGGAGAGGGCCTGGTTTCTGCTTCCTGTGCCACTGAAGTTTTTATTAAGGAATAAATCAGAAATACACCAGAAAAGATAGCTCAAAAAAAAAAAACAAAAAAAAAACCCAAAAAACAAAAAAAAAACCAAAACAAAACCAAACCAAACCAAAACAACAACAACAACAAAAAAAACCCAAACAAAAAACCAAGCCAAAACCACACACCAAAAAAACCAAATGGTTGGATAGGGCTTGGAGCAACCTGGTCTAGTGAAAGGTGTCCCTGCCCATGGCAGGGGGCTGAAACAGAAGATCTTTAATATCCCTTCTAATCCAACTAATTTTATTATTTCCATTCTATGATTTTGCCTAAAAAACAAAGGCCCACCCAATCATCAACCCAGGCTACAAGACATTGTCCCAACAAACTAATATATCTTCCAACGCATTTTGCAACAAGTAGCTGTACCTGTTAAAAATGCACGTCCCACGCTGCACCATTAAACCTCTTACATGGGGTTTAATTGAGTGTGACTGAGTCAGGACATTTGAACACAGGTGTCTCTTTCAGCAAATGTAAATAAAACTGGACAGTTTTCCCAGCACAGATGGCCAGAGACCAGGACTGTGCACTCCCTTTCTCCTCAAGTCTGAGAATTTGATCCTGGTAGTCTGACTGTGGAGGCTGAAGCCAACACCAGCCTGCAAGTTGTTCCTGCAAAACCACTGATGCAAACTCTGGGAGAAACCAAACGGGAATGGCACTGCAATCCCAGCCAGAACCAAAGCTGAGCTTTCCCAAACACACCAGAACCACCAGGCAGATCCTGTGGCTTCCAAACCTGAGTGTGCTCAGGTCCAGCTCCATCTGCTCCTCCCACACCATGTCCTAAGACAGTGGAATGTCTGTTCCAGCCTGGTTTGATATTCCCCACGGAGCTGGCACCAGCCAAAAGCCTGCACTGTAAGGCACCAGCTCTGGTGCTTCGGATCTTTATACAGCAGTGAGATGAGTTGTTTGAAAGCCTTCACAAAATTGTTAAGCAGATAGTTTAGACATTTTCATGAGGAGAGAAGGTTTTATTGTGACGTGACTGACAGCCTCTGTGAAGGGTATTTACAGTCTGACTCTTATTACTAAAAACACCGTGACAGGTAGAACTTGATGTGGATGTCTAATGGGGAGACGAAGGGAAATTATGACAAAAAGAGCTCATTAAACATTTCCCTTTTTTTAGAACAGCTAATTTCACACACAGAACTAGAATTTCTAAGTAGAGCATGCACCACTTATCAGAAGATTTTAGGGTAAGCCTGCTTTCTTTGTCTTGATGTCTACTCTCAGTGAATAGGGAATAGGAAAATTGGTCTAAGGACAGAGCAGAGAGAAAGAACTAATTCAAGAAATGTGAGTTAACACAAGAAGGGAGAGGTACTGGGAGGGAACTGAACTCCAGGGAAAGTGTGTGTCTGGAGCTCAGCTGCACCCCCAGCACAGGAAAACCACAGGAGAGCAGGATTCACCGGGAAGGGATGCAGCAGAGAGATGGGGAAATACAAGAATTACATTAAGTAAGCAATCTTTTCATCCCAATGTCAGAGAAGTGACTTGGCAAGCAGCCACTGCTGATAATTGAGTTCAGTGGGTCCGTTCCAGCCCGGGATGTGAGGCTCATTCCTTTCCGCCTCATTTGCTCCGTATTTACATTATTTGATATCAGAGATCATGAGGAGCCAGGCTATAAAGCACTTTGGCACCTGCTGACAAACGGCCTCTCACAATGGCGCAGCATTGTTAAGTACACGGATACACAGTTCTGAACTCTCCTGCTCCTCCCTGGCACCACCAGGGAGATGCTCCACACCTTCAGCCTCAGTGGGATCCTGCATGCATGGAGAAATATTTGCACAAATGGTTCTGGTGCCTTCGGAAACTGTATCTTACTGGAAATCACTGAATTACACTGCCCAGTTTCAAAGCAGCCTCTGAAATAGGGATTCTGCCCTCAAGCCTTTACACTGTGGTGGATCTCACCCCAGCTAAGCCTGACTTTTAGAAGCCATCATACCTGCAAGGTCATTTAAAATTCATCTGCAGCCACAAAAGAACCACGTGCAGATGTACATTTATTTCCATCTGAGAGGGACACATTCAGATGAGAGGAATTCCACAGAAGCAGACAATCACTGAATGGCTTGGACTGGAAGGGGCCTTAAATCCTTTCATTCTAACCCCCTGCCAAGGGCAGGGAATTCTCCCACTGGAGCAGGTTGTTCCAAGGCCAATCCAACCTGAGGAGTGGCCACTTCTCTCCACTGGTACAGAGAGACAAGGCTGGAGGGCACCTGGATAACCACTTCATATCCCTCACTTTTCTGTTCAGAGACTAAACCTGCCTGGGAACACACCAGAGGAAAACAATCCCAAGATGGAAACTCCATCTCCATCCAGGGACTGTGGGAAATTCAGCCTGAATTCAACCAAAACTTGCTGCATTGTTACTCAGAGCTGAATGTGTTGCCAGCAGAGAGAATTCATGGTGCCTGAAACCTATCAGGAGCCACAAAAAAGTTTCTCACTTCATTCATTCGTTATGAAATTACTGAAAGCAAGACCTTGTAACGAAGGAAGTGTCCTTATGTGTTTAAACCAGGTACATGAGCCTGATTATTCGCCCTCAGATTGAATTTTAGAGGTTTATATAATAATGACAGCTATAAATTGAAAACAAAATTATGGCAAGTGTCTCAATGACAGAGAGCCTCACATGTGGAAGGGTGAGCAATAAATCAGATGGGCAGTGGAATATTAAATTGCTAATTTTAAGAGCTATTGCTCTTTTTTTTTTCTTTCAATCCATACTAATATAAAAAGGTGAAACTTTATCTCAACTACTTCTTTCTTTCTTCCTCTTCTCCTTTTCTTCATTAATTAATGTACAGAAGTTGATTAGAGAAAAAGCTTTAATCCTGTTAAGTTTAACCATGAACTAGTAAGAAAAAAAAAACACAAAAACAAAAGGTGCAACCAGCTTCACAGAGATGGCAGATTAAATGTATTTGATGATTACAGAGTAGGTTCCATGAGTCCTGTATCTCACATCTGCTATTTACAGGACAGAGTAGTACCAGAGTGTCTGCAGACACAACTGCAAGCACTGCACACCCAGGCACACTGCAACAACCTAAAAACCTAAATTACACACTGTACTCCGAGTGAAATTGAAGCATCACTGAAGGGATAATAAAAGAGCCACAGGAAAAGCAAAGCAGAAAAAATTGTAACACTGAACTGTATGAAAAACTACATGAAAAGTAAGTGAAAAATCAACAGCTATTCCATGCCCTCAAATACCTCAGTCAGGGATGCAATGTGAGTTATTTCACCAGAGTTCTGCAGGCAACATGAAGATGCCTCCCTGCTCCTGATGGCTCACCATGAAATATTTCTGTCAGGGTTTGTTTGTTTGTGCAAAGCCCAGAAGAGTCACAGTCCAGGTCCCCATTCACAGCATTTTTTTTTTTTTATTCCACATCTTGGTGGGCCCAAGCTGCTCAAGTCACCACATCCTGGTGTAAAAAAGTCTCCTTCCTTTGAACACAGGTATCTTCCCCATGCTCACACTACACTGAAATTTCTGAGCCTTTCCTTGGTTTTTCTCCACTCTCACGCAGATTCTCAGAAATACTAATTTTTTTGTGTAACCAAAGCAATCCAACAATTTCTTGAGGCATTTTTAGCACAAATTTATATTGAGCAGCATAACCCACCCTTGAGCAAATGCACACCTTGTTCTAAGACATCTGTCACTTCTCTCCAACACTTGTTACCACTCCTGACATATTTTGGGAATAAAAGCTTCACCTTTTCAAAATGCTAATACAAAGAATGAGAATGGTGTTTTTTGGCTACCACAGCATATTACCCCTATTTTTAAATATTTTCCTGCCCAGGCAAGGCACAGGACATAAATAATTCAGCTGAATTAAGCTTAGTTTCTTGTATACTTAGAGCACTACAGAAATAATACAAATAAATACAAATAATAATATTTGGGTACCAGAGGAAACCTTCTAAACCAGGCAGCACCTAAAGCATTAACAGCTGAAAGGCTTACTGTCAACTCCTAACCACAAATCACACATTTACAAATGGTGACTGGCCTAAAAATGAGTTAGAAAAGACAGAAAGGAGATTCAAGCAATGAATGAGATGGATGTGACATAACAATCCCAACCAACACATAACTATCACTGACAAAAGTCACACCATGAGGAATGTATCAGATGTTGCAGACAATAATAAAGGTCACAGAAGCTAAAAAACACATTTACTTTTATAAACAGGGAGGATACTTACACTTACAGGTTGACTTTTTGGCACATCATAAACACCTTCCTTCTTTTGGCTGGTAGGAACCTGCAACAGCAAAGGGAAACTGATGTCACTACAAAAGCAGCTTGGATGAAAAACTGAAAAGAGCAACTGGTATTTATGCACAGGGTGTACATAAATAAGTTGTTTATTTAATACTAATTTTTAATATTAATGAAATTGAGAATGGTTCCCTTCTTATCCAAGTAGGACCATTAATGGAGAAAACACTCAAGAAATAAAACACCTTTCAGAATTTTTTTTAGAAAGGAGATTTCCATTCTCAGATAATTCTGGAATGAAGTCCAGGTGTACTTGGAGCTCCTCTCTATGTAAATGGTTGTTTTTTCCTTGAACTTGGGGGTTAGAAATGTGCAATGAAGTCATGGTCAGGTGAGTTCCTCATGTCCCCAGATGAAGAGACACAGAGTTACCAAGAGAGGGTAAGAGAAGTTTTTACCTTGTGTCAGATTTCTTCCTCACAATTCATTTAATAATCTAAAAAGAGTCCTAATACTGCAGTGATGGGGCTTTGTGGCTGCTCGAGGAAATATTTGCTATAATGCTGCAATTTTCCTAAGGAGTTAAGGCCTCTTGAAGCCTGACACAGGAGAGATGGGCTGGGGACAAAGCATTAAATTTTGTGTGAGCCTTTAGTTGAGCCAGCAAGTCATGATTTATACCCAGGGGATTTATAACCTGCTCATGCAGACTCAGCTGCTTTCTCGTACTGGGTTGTGCTTGCCCAAGGACCACTTCTTTGTGTATTTAAGATTGGTGATTGTATTTCCTTTCCTCCCTGGAAGCACTGAGGGTCCATTGCAAATGACAAAAGCAAGAAGAACAACGGTAACCTGTTCTAACCAGTGGTGCTCTTCCACCAAACAAGGCATTCAGTACAAAAGTAACATTTCAGACAGCAATGAAACCTCACAGGTCAATGAGATGATATTGCAAATATGATAAAATTATGGTCTTTTTGTTCTCTAAGACAAGTATTTTAAGGTTCTGCAATTAAACTCGGACTGGTCTAGGGGAAGCTGAAAAAATGTTACTTATTAATTGAGAAGTGCTATCATTTCTTATTCTGTACAATATTCTGCATAAAAACCTCTCTGAACTGTTTTCCCTTCTGTTATCTCACCCCATCACAGCCTTCACAAGAAACTGTGTGTCTTTAACTTGGTGCACATTGAAAATTTTGTCAAGATTCTCAAAGAAATTGACTGAACTTTGTGGAAGATCTCTTCTATTCCTATCCCTGGTTTTCTCTGGCCGCTTCCACTAAAGCCAGTATCACATTAGATATGTGAAACTGGTAAAAATTCAGTGCCATGGCAGTAAGAGTCTGGAAAGAGAGAGCTGTAGGTGACAGTGTGAGAGCAGGAACCAGGAACGTTCAATTTAGGAAGCCACTGGAAAGCTGTCTTCACAAAAGGAGGGAATATATGGAAAGATAAACTGTTTCTAAACTTTCATTAGGGTGCATTTTTTTTTCTCTTTTCTCTGAAATGTTTCACTTCCATCCATTCTCCTCTTCCTCCTCCCAGCTCTTCTGTGAAGTCATCCCAGTCTGCACCCACATCCAGAGCTGACTGTGGACCGAGCATTTCCCTGCACTATCAATCCCATTTTTTCTACTCCAATTTATACTCAAAGCAGAGCTCCTTGCATCTCATTTGAAGAGACAGAAACTTTCCTGAAAGCCATTTCTCGCTGCTGCCTGACCTGCTGTCTTTTCTTGCTGTGCACCACCACATTTGTTTGCATCTCTGCTTACACTGGGGGGGCTGCAAGGAATTGCTGCTTTTCCTTTGATTAGCAGTACCAGTAAGAGGAACCAGCACTATTTCTGCTGTCAGCTCTGTGACAGGCTGTGAACCATCTGGATGTCTTTGCATCTCGCAGCAATAAAAGCACCACAACTCAGAACTCCCCATCTTGGATTGTCAGCTCCTCACGGAGCGGAACTTGCCTCTCCACAGAGACCAGTGCTGCCACACAAACACCAAACCACCTCCCAAAATCCCATCTCCACCTCACCAGAACACCAGGCAGAAGAGGAGATGCTATTAAGCAGTCTGAGGGTAGGTACGTGCTCAGTGATTGAGTCCTTGCCTAACAAATTACAGCAACTTACACAGATAATATTAAAAGAGCAGACACAGACAGTCTTTGGGGTAATGTATCAAAGAAAGGTGACAGACAGAGAAAGAATGCTTAAAAAGAAAGTTGTGACCTCTATTATGCTAAAAAGAAATAGAAATTGTCACTTTCTGCACATATCTCTCATCTGCAATTCCCCACGGGGTGGGAATCTCTTACACCAAGGGAGAAGTGATTTTGTTGCACGCCAGCAGATGAAAAGCCAGAGCAGCACCAACAGAAAGGTTTGGTGAGGCTGAAGCAAGGCTTTGTGAGGTTGTTGAGCAGATATATGTTTAGCAATGTCTGGTATGGGGAAGGCTTTGCAGTAAATAGAAGCTGCCACAAATACGCATCCAATAAAAAAAAAAACAACAAAAAAAACAAAACAAAAAAAAAAAAAAAAAAAAAAAAAAAAACAAAAAAAAAAAAAAAAAAAAAAACAAAAAAAAAAACAAAC